>CAJNDS010001173.1:0-30332 GCA_905221605.1 Symbiodinium natans | reverse complement strand
AACAGGCAGGCAGAGTCCATGCAGTTTGCAATTTGTGTCCTGGTTTCAAAACGGAACGAAGCGCCATTGGGAACGTTCCCTGAACGTCCACCTTGTACTGGAACTCCGGCACCAACGGGGGAAGCCGCTTTCGCGTCTGTGACCCAGAAAAAGCCCTGGCTGCTTGAACGACCTTGTCCAGATCCTCCAGAGCAGTTGGACCAGGTACAGCCCCGAAGTCCCGAGCTTGATCGGCCACAAGCCGGGCCATACATTTAGCCAACGGCCAAGGGTAGGCAGTCTCAAGAGAAGTCAGCCACTGTCCTTTGACCCTTTTCCATGAAGCATGCTTGTGGGACCCATCGCACATTGAATGCAGCTCCAAAAACCTTGGCAGAACATGAAACAATTGTGTTCGGGTGGCTCGGCGGCTTCCAAACATGCAGTGCTCAAACAAGGTGAAGTAGCCTGACACACGCTTGAAGCAGTTCACCCAACATTGACAGTTCCACATGAAGCTGGAAGCAGGGTTCTCCACACTGAACAGAATGCCGCTGTCATAGCAGTGTTGAACAATTTCCGTGCTCAGCTGATATAGTCGATTGGCCAACCCGACTCGTTCCTTTAAGGCAGGCGTCAGATTAGGGACCCCATCGGGCCACCTGTCACTTCGCAGGATGGGCGGCGCACCATCCCATTGTTTCAGCCGGGCCCGACTGGCAGTGTCGCATGGAGGGGATATGTGACAAAAGAAAAGGTTTGGCTCGCGAAGAATTTCCCATAGATGACCCTGGCCAGCATCTGTAAGCAAGTCCAGAGATATGATCCTTGAAACACATTTGTCAATCTTGCAGTCAATTCCGAATCCAGGAAAGCCAAGTTCACGAACACAGGCTGTTAGCCTGCCCGAACCAGCGAAAACTTCTAAGGCCAGCAAAGAGGAAAATGGTTTCCCCGCTACACGCAGGGAGCACCTCTGAAGAAAACTGCCAGCTTTGCAGGGTTCGCGCACCTCCCTTGGGGAAGATAGTCACTCCGCGGAAGAATGCCCAGGATGTTGTTGCAAAGAGTGAGGCTTCAGGCATCCCGGTTCTGCGCACAAGTGAAGTCCTTTCGAACATGCTTGTCCGGCCTTGGCATCTTGACAGCCACAAGCAAGATTATAATTCCAACACAATCGCTTGCCACGAGGGGTCTGCCACGCCTTGTTGATGAGCTCCTTTGGGACCCGGGGCTGTCCCCGGCCTGAGTTGGCTTTGCCCAAACCAGACCGGAACTTTCCTTTGCCTTTGGGCCCCTTGATGGCGTCGTCATCGTGCTTTCGTTTGAGGCCACCCGTGGTTGAAGAATCCTCAGTTGCACGCAACGGTAGCAAATGGAAAGCCACACTAGGATCCGCCACCACAGTGCCAAGGGCTTGTTCGAAAGGTTTAGTGCCGTCAGCCAGAGGCTTGATGCTTCGCAAATCTTCTGCCATCTTTGTAAACGCCGCCCTGTCAGCCCTCAGCAGCTGAACTGTACTGATTTTGGAAAAACCAGGGGGAGGGGCGTCCTGCATCCTCTGCACCAAGTAACTGTGGTACCGATTCATGACATCGTAGCTGCAGCATCCAACAAGGTCGAAGGCTAGGGCCCGGCGCCTCAGAGCTTGTGTAAGCTCCAACTCACTCGCCACCGGACATTTCAAGTCCAATGCTTTCTCTTTGACGGAAACGCCGCTCCGCCCATCCAAGACCAACTCTTTGTCAGGCTTACGATGTTGCAGCTCGGCACGCCGTGTGCCAAACTTCTCAGGATGATGATAAACCAATGCATCGGTTTGGCACATTGCATGGACCAGATCCAGAGATGCCCACGAGCACTCCTCTTCACCTGCGTGTAAAAGTCCTGTCAGCCTGGCACGTTGGGCGGTGATGCGAGACTCATGCTCAGCCGGAGCCAATGTTGTAGCGACACCTGCATCGCCTCGTTCGACACGAACACGTAAGTCCGCCACAACCAAAGTATGACTCTCAAAGATGAGTTTCTTCACGGAAGCTACGGTTCCCAGGTTCACTGGGCCCGGAAAAAGCGCCCTCACTTGCGCATCTGTTGGGTTGTTTCCAGGGGGGCAGATTGCAAAGGCAAGCTTCGAAAGACTATCCAAGTTTCGGCCATCAGTCAGAGCCTGGATCTCCTGGGCTGAAAGGCCCACTTGCTCTGCCCTCTGAATGAAAGCCGCACGACTCTCAGTCAACGACCCTGAGTTGGCCATGGCACAAAACCCCCCCCCCTAGATCACGCAATCACTCTCTCACGAAAAACAGTGCACATGCACTCATCCGCCCATTACAAAGGTGCACCCGCACCATACATGAAAGATACGTTTGCACATGCACAACGTATACCCCATGCGAAACGGCACATGCCTGGTCTTGATGCACACGCATTCACATCACACACGTAATGCCCACAATAACAATCAGACATGCTGCAGCACATGCATGCAGGAAAATGACATGTACATGACACAAAAATGCTCCCACCCGTGAATTCACCACACACATGTTGGCGCTCACCTCGCACGATCGTCCAAGGCTCGGATGTCCTCCCCTATCTCTGAGAAGCTTGCTGCTGGCACATTGCTTACAACAACGGCTTTCAAAGAAGAAAGCCCTTTCTATCTGCCTGTGGTCATTCGAAGGAGCTCGGCCACAGACAAAATGACCGCTGCTCGACCCACGAGCTTGCAAATGAATGACCTTGGTCTTCTTGTGTTCGAACATGATACAGTCTGGCCTCCAGGTTTCGGCATTCCCTGCAGCCGCAGACTCTGTGAAGGCAGCATCAGCGACTAATCTGTCTGAACCATCGGACGTAGATTCATACGTTGACGATGAGGACGACGATTCATCGGAAGAATCTGCAGCGGGCCCCTCAGACGCATTTCTGGCCTGATCATACCAAGCTCGCTCGACCTCCTCCTCCACCTCATTCTCCAAGGGTTCAAGCGAACCAGCAAGACTGCCTCCCTCAGTAGATAAGCCATTCCCATCAGGCGATCTGTTTGCCGTTTGCTCCAGTTCCACAAGCGGCTGTTGTTGCTCCAAACCGACATCAGGAAAAGAATCGGCGCCCTGCCCGGGACTCCTTGGCCAACTACGCTCGCCCTCTGGCACAAACCTGCCCGACCGACTGAGATCAGGCGCAAACGCTCCAATCCTCACCTCCTTGATGATTTGCACATAACGGATAAGTGCAGGAGCCAGAAGGTCTCGAGAGTAGGCATCCAAGGATCCATCCTTATCAGAATGATGTCCCAACCTCAGCCGCAGACTCCGCTCCAGACCATACTTCGCTGTCCATGAAAGCGTTGTGTGTTTCAGGGAATGGCTCGTTACCTTCTCCACATCATGATGGCACCTCTCAAGCAGTGCCTTCAACCATCTTGTCATCTCGCCTGAAGTTGCAGCTCGCTCAGACCAAAAACCATCCGGATTGGGGGCCGGAAGAACGGGCCCTTTCTGCCTTCCATCCAATGGCAAACCAGCTTCCACTGCAACTCGAACCCAAGTTGTAGCCCAGCTAGTACGACCAACGCCACACGCAACTGCTACAAGAGGCATGGCCAGGCCGCTCCGGGCCACAAGGTTCGCAGTTTTGTGGCTCCTGGTAGAACATTCGACGAACCCTTCTTCACTAAGAGCCACAGATTCCAAATCGAGAATCCAATCCTCGACCAGTCGGAGATCTGATGACCGGCTCCTGCTGTAAATCGCAAAAAGGAAAGCGCCACAAGCATACCTATCTATGATTCCAAGGAGTACATCTGCGAGCATCTCTTCCAAGCTGCGAACCATGGCCACAGTCAAGGGATGACGAGGTTCACGAGGCTGTCTGTTTATATCATTCAATCCAACCAGTCCTTTGGACCATGGACTCCAGAGGCATCTGCTCTCACACACCGAAATTCCGACAACATGCACAGCGAAGTTAACAGCCTCAGTGAAAGCATGAAATCTGCCCGCGGGCGCCGACTCATCCCTCAAGGACTGCAAATAGGCATCAATCATCGCTCCATCAAAAGGAATGACAGCTTCGAAAGGCCGACGTTTTCTTGCCCATGCAAAGAATAATACAAGCGCATTGGCCCTTTTCGATACTGTTTCCACACTCTTCTTCCCAAACAGCTCCCTCAGCATCTTAAGGGAAGCGACGAGCTCACCCACTGGCAGAGACGCCCCTATCAAGGAAGAAGAAAGGTCTTCCGTCACAATTCCATACCACTTCTCCAAGGCACGGTCCCATTTCAAGGAAACAGTCTGTGAATCTGACAAACGAGCACCAAAATTGATGGCCTTCAGGAACAGCCCAGCACTGACATCCACCCTCCGGGCTCTCTTGGCTCTCTTTACATCCTCCGGACTCTCGAGTGGCGGTAGGGGCCCTGGAAGCGGAATCATGGGAAAAACTTCAGGAACGATCTCTTGCTTTCCGAAAACCACAGACATGGCACCACCAGCTTCCCATGGCAGTTTCAAGTTCGAAAAATCATGCCTTACAGCCACATGTATAGCTTCCTGCACAGCATCCGCTACCGCCGTTGTCCCGCTCACCCCCGAACTGGAAGATCCAGACAACGGCGGAGAAGTAGAGGAGTCAGTCATAGGCTGCGCTGGCCGGCGGCCTGAAGAAAGTCTCCCAGCGCCAAGAAGATGCGCTGCAGCAACGACGCCAAGGCGTTGCCACGAGACTGGGAGGCCGCCGAGTCTCTTTGCAGCACTCGAACCTCGGCGTCTAGAGAGGCCAGCCGCTCTTCAAAAGCAAGGCGGTCACGCGCAGCGTCCTCACGAACAGCCTGCAGCTGCTCAAACACCAGATTTTCCAAGTCAGTGAGAGAACTGACAGGAGAAGAAGAATCAGAGGCCAGGGCCATGCAGAGATGACGTGCAATCCTTAGAGGGGCCTCGAACCTTTAGACGTGTGTACGGAGTGGCGGGCAAACGTCGGCAAGATCTCACTCTGCTTGCAGGAGCGCGGGCCCCGGAAGGCCTTTGCTCACCACTACCGGCGCAGGAGTCTCACCCGTCGGTCTACCCGCACTCACGCACGCGCCTCAAAAACCCGATATGTTTTGATTTGCTCTCGCACATGCGAGCCACATACTGCATGACAACGGCAATGCACACGCATTCCCAACAAAATCAAAACATATCACAAACGTTTATCCTTCCCGTTGTGAAAAACATACATGAAAGAAACTGCAAACAAATGCCCTCTTTTTGTTTATAAAACAAAAAGTCCCAGCTGTTGAAAATAAAGCTTCATCCACCTACGGTAGAGTGGCAGCAAACTTCCTTTCTTCGGCTGTTTGATCCAACACGCCCGGAGGCGGAAGGGTATCCGCTGCGGATGATGTAGCGGTCTCGGATGTAGGCCCTTCCGCCGCTGTCACGGTTGCTGGCTCTGGAGCTGCAGGCAAAGACTCTACAGCCACTGGCGCTTCTGGAACCGTCAAAGGCGAGGAAGTTGGAACCACAAACCAGGCCTTCGGTGCAGCCCCTGGTCGGCGGTGGAGGAGGTGGCGGAGGAGGAGCCCGAGGGCATGGCGGTGGCGGCGGCAGGCCCCACGGCGGAGGAGGTACCGGAGGAGGGTGGTTGTGGGGCCGGGGGCCCCGTGGAGGTTGCGGCGGTGGGATGGGGCCCCCGGGGGGGCACTTGTGCCCCCCCAAGCCGCGCGGGCGTGGGAGGAGGCAGGGGAGCTGGAGGAGGAGGATGAGGAGGAGGAGAGGGCGGAGCTCCACCACAGCCGTGGTGGGCGGCATCAGCCTGCGCATCGAAGTGCAGGTGCCAGGCCTGGAGCGCCTCGTCAACCTGCTGCTGCAGCAACAGCAGCAGCAGCAGCAGGTTGCGCTCACAGCGCCGCGCGGGCCGCTTCGCGGCCCCGATGGGAGATTTCTCCCACGGGATGGAGGAGGAGGAGGAGGGCTGGTGGGGGGAGCCGTGACCCCGAGCGGCTGCTCAGCCCTCGGGACTCCGGGCGCAGCCCGAAGGCAGCGCTGCGGCCGCTGCAGCCAGTGCAAGGCGCTGCTGCCGGCAAGGGCCACGAGGGGCCCTTGCGATTTGTGGAGCTGCGACCCAGCCCAGGCGGCCCAGGCGGCCGAGGCGGCCGCGGCCGCGAAGGCCGAGAAGGAGGCCGCCAAGGCTGAGAAGGAGGCCGCAAGGGCCGAGAGGGCCAAAAACCAGGAGGCCAAGGAGGCCCGAGAGGCCAGAGCGGCCGCAAAGGCCGCGGCCAAGAGGGTCGAGAGGCCGTCAGGAGGAGGGAGGAGAGGAGGAGGCCAGGGCGGCCCGAGAAAGGGAGGAGGCCGACTACTATGCGGCGAAGCGCCGCCGGGACTGGGCCAAGGAGGAGGATGAGGAGGAGGATGAGAGCGAGAGCAGCTCGGGGCTCGGCGGTCGATCGGAAGGTCGTGGCGGTGGACCGGGCGGCGGTGGACCGAAAGCTGCGGGGGATGGCAGTGGAGGTGGCACGGGAGCTCCCGGCGGTGGCCTGGCGGAGGGAGGCAGTGGCGGTGGAGAGGTGGCCGCGGCGGAGGGAGGCAGTGGCGGTGGAACGGGTGGAGTGGGGGCGGTGGGGGATGGCAGTGGAGGTGGAGCGGGAGCCCCCGTCTATAGGCGGTGGAGACCGCCGAGCGGCGGTGGTATGGAGGTGGACGAGCTGGAGCTCTTGAGGTTGGCGGAGGAGTCCGCGGAAAGCTTCCGCCGGGTCCTGCACAAGGAGGTGGAGGCAGAGGCGGAGCGGGAGCGGAGGAGGAAGCCGGAGGAGCCGGAGGAGCCGGAGGAGCCGGAGGAGCCGGAGGAGCCGGAGGAGCCGGAAGGGAGGAGGAAGGGCAAAAAGCGGCGGCGCCGGAGTCGCAGCCGCAAAGGCGCCCGGCGCGACCGGCGCGACCGGCGCGATGGCGGCGGCGGCAGCAGCGCCCGGCGCGACGGCGGCGGCGGGCGGCGCAGCATGGCCGTCTGAGAGGGGGGCATGGCATGACATGGACAGCAGCAACACAGCACAGCAGGACAACACAGCAACACACAGCACGACAACACACAGCACAGGCACACTTGAGGGCACACGTAGCACAACGAACGCCACGTAGCACAACGAGCCCGTGTGTTCCGAAGCTCCCCCCCCCGTTAGTTCAAGAGGTAAACCTTAAAAACCGAGGCGTAGGCGGGTAAGGGGAGGGGAGCTCCAGAACACACGGGGCCACGGGTACCCCGGGAGGGCCCGACCACGAGGGGTGAGGTTCGGAGCGCGCCAAAAAGGTGGGGCGCGCCTTGGGTCTCCCTTCCCCAACCCCTTCGGTTGCCTCTAGCCCCTTAGGTGCCCGAGCCCCCTTCCGCGGTTTCCCTCCCGTCCCTTGTCCTCCCTGAAGCGCCCGAGCCCTCCCCCCCGGAACCTTCCCTGCGGCCCCTGCGTCCCTAAGCCTCCCGTAAGCCCCTGAGGGTGTTCCCCCCTTCCAGGGTCTTTCAGGGCACCCTATCCCTGGTGTACCAACCCTAGGTCCCGAGACTCTTAGGCCCGCCTGGTTGTCCCCCCGTCTTCTTTCTCGAGAGGGGCTTCGGCCCCTCTCTCCTTTTTTTCCCGGCCGATGGGGGGGCGCCTTCTCGTGGCGGCCGGGGTCAGTACCCCTGCGGGGGGAAGCCAGGACCCCCCCAACAAAATTATCGTCCCTTTTTCTCTCCGGGCGCGCAGGCCTGTGCTCTCGCCTCCCGCGCCCGCCCCGCCCTTCATGCAGACCAGCATGCGGTGCAGCGTGCCCTCGCCGTCCCTGAACTCGTCCTCCTCGACCGCCAAGGGCTCGCTCTCCACCAGGTCCAGCGTCCGCGCCACGTGGTGGTCGCACGCGGCCCGTCCCCGCCGCGCCGCCGGGCGCAGCAGGCTCTGCTCCAGCGCGTGGCGCCGGCCGGCGCAGGGGGTCATCCTTTCCACGGTGATGCGCAGTGCGCGCAGCTCCCACACCGCGCACCGGCCGACCTCCCGCAGGTGGGCGGAGCACTCCGCCAGGAACATGTTGTGGAGCTCCCGCTGGAAGACCAGCACCCTCGTGCGCAGGGGGTCCTCGCGGAGGGTCCGGCAGGCGCCCAGCCAGCTGAGCGCGTCCCGCCCGCGCACCATGGCCTCGTGGTTGTACGCGAGCCCGGCCCATGCGCTCGGCCATGTGCATCAGGTGGTGGTAGAAGGGCACAAAGTCCGCCTGCCAAGCAGCCAGAGCAGGATCTCCTGCAGCAGGCAGGGCGGCAGCGCCCGGAAGGCGCCCGCGGCGCGGGGCCGCCTGGCCACGCGGGGCACGAAGAAGAGCTCGCTCGCCATTGATGCTGGAAACGGCTGCGGAGCGAGTGCGAGCGAGTGCTGCGGAGCGCGGCTCCGTGGCTCCGTGGTGCAAGCCTTCCCGCGCGCGTCCCTTCTTTTTTTTTACCCTCCCGCGGTCTCTCGTCAGCGCCGCGCCCTGCGCAGGTCCCGCGTCATCCGCACGATCGTGTCCGCCGCGTTCTCGCCCAGCGCCAGGCGGTGGTGCTCCTGGTTGAGGAAGAGCCACAGCAGCAGCCGGGCCCGGCGCGGGAGGCCCTGGCGGCGCAGGCTGCCCGCGGCGAACTCCAGATGCTGCACGGTCCTCTCCAGCCTCGCGGGCTTGAACACCTCCGCCTCGAGGTCCAGCAGCCCGCCGCCCAGCCCGCGCAGGCGCCGGCGCTCCCCGGCGTGGTAGGCCCGCAGGGCCTCCAGCACCTCCCGCTGGAAGCTTTGGTCCTCCGCCTCCAGGCGCTCCTCCGCCTCCCGCGCCCGCCAGGCCAGCAGCTGCGGGTCCAGGAAGCTGGCGCCGCAGGCCTGCAGGGCCCGGGCCTCCTTCACGTCCTGCTTCAGCCGCACGAAGACGCGGTGCGCCGGTCCACCCGCGGAGGCGGCTTCAGGAGCCGCTCGTCCTCCTCCCAGCCGCTGCTGTCCGAGCTGTCCATGGCGCCCACGGGAGCTTGAATGGCTGCAGAGCTGTGCCGAGGCCGCTGCGTTCGTGTTCCCTCCCTGCCGTGGTCGGTTGCAAAACACAAGTGGCTTGTGCTTTTCGGCTTTGGGTTTTTTTAGCGTCCTGCCCCGTGGGTGAATGTGGGTGAGACGTTGCCGAGGGGGCGATGCTGTCCTGCCCCACTGGGTGAGACCTACTTCAGGCGGAACTGCACCCTGGCCTCGTCGGCCTCAACGGATTTCCTGGACTTGGGCGTTACGAGCTTGCCGGTGGTGGGGTTGACGGCGTCGAGCTCGTTGGACCACCTGTTCTTGGCCCAGCACAGCCGCGAGGCCTCCACGGTCCCGTCCTTGGTCCTGGCCGTGAGGATCTCCAGGTCCGCCCTGTACTGCTCGAGCGTCCTGGCCGCCAGCTCCAGCCACTCCACCTGCGTCACGCGGCGCACCCGCAGGCCCAGCACGGTCTCCACCTCGGGCTCCGCGGGCTCCGCGGGCTCCGTCGGCTCCGCGGGCTTCTCGGGCTCGGTCTCCGCGGCCTGCGGGAGCTCCTCCGCGTCCTCCATGGCCTCCATGGTCGGGGCCTCCACGTCCTCCACTCGACCTTGCCGTCCTCCAAGGCCAGCTGGAGCTTGGTGACGCTCTGGTTCCAGAGGCGCGGTTTGATTTCGTAGACCCTCCCCTCCAGCTTCTTGAAGTCGCCGGGCCGGTGCCATCTGTCCCAGACGGGCGCCATCAACGGCTCCCTGTCGCCGAGCCGGTCTGCGGCTTCAGCGTCCTCCTGTGAAGCGCAGCTTCTCGCCGTTCAGGTCCAGCTCGTGAAGCTCGCCGAGGGGCTCCTCGGGCTCGGCGGGTTTCGCAAGGCCGCTGCTGGCGGCCGTGCTCTCCTGCTCGTGGCTCCACGCGGGCTCCGCGACCTTCAGGGGCTCGTGGCTTCGCACGGGCTCCGCCGCCATGGCCTCCTCCACCACCGTCGCGAGCTTCAGCCTGAGGAACTCGGCCGGGTTGAAGTACTGCGTGCGAAAGCGCAGGCCCAGGAGCGCCGCGGTGATGTTTTTCTGGTTGGAGGCTTCCTTGACCTTCCCGTCCACGAGCTGCGCCGCCACGGCGCCGTGCTTGGTGACGGCCTGCAGCTGCTCGAAGAGGCTCTTGCCCGTCCTGGGATGCCTCGGCAAGGTTTGCAGGGCCTTGAGCTGGGTCGCGTTGCAGGGTTCACAATTCTTAATGCCACACACAAGACTTACCTAGCGGGCCTAAGCCGAAAGCTAAAAGCTAAAAGCCAACTGTAAGACCACGACTGCAACACGCTCTCTCACTTTTGACTTTGCCGGTTATGCAGCTCTGAGTAGTTAAGCGAAAGCAAAGCTATGCAAGGCGTAACTACAAGCCAGTAAGCTAGAACACCCGGGCCTAACAACAAGAACCAAAAGCCATAAGAAGTCACATCAAAACCCAAGAACTGGCCAGTAGTATACGCTGTGAAATGCGTATCGTCGAAGCAGAGCTTGCTGAAGGTGTGAAACGCATCGAAGCATCAAGCAGTCACAACGCCGCTCAAAGCAAGGTCAACAACTGTAACCAAAAAGCTAACACCAAAAAGCCGAACGAAGCTGAAAAGCAATCCCTGGGAGCGGAGGGTGAAAAGAAAGCTGCAATGCTAAGCTCTGAATGCTTGTGTGTGGCTTGAACCATGAAGCGGTGCATAAAGTCTGTGATGGTTCAAACAGAATTGCAAACACCATTGAGTAAACACAAATACCGTTCACAATTCTTAATGCCACACACAAGACTTACCTAGCGGGCCTAAGCCGAAAGCTAAAAGCTAAAAGCCAACTGTAAGACCACGACTGCAACACGCTCCCCCCCCCCTTACATAAGGGAAGGCGCTAGAAGCCCCCCCCCCCTTACATAAGGGAAGGCGCTAGATGCCAAAGAAAGCTTGAAGCTTGTCATAAGCACAAAGAAGAAGCGCTGTAAATCCCTGAATGCAGTGGAAAATTGCGCGCTCTGACCCAAGCTGAAACCAACCCCACGCAGGAAAGCACAAAGCTAGACGCAGTTGGGACAGACCCAGTCGAATCACACGGGACTGTGCACGCACACCGGAACGCACCGTGAAGTTGAACAGTTCTGAGTGTGAAACAAAGGCCGCCTGCATCAAGAGCCTCTAAATGCAAAAGAACGCAAAAAGGCGTGGGGTATTCCCTCTCTTGAGGCCCGACAGAAACTCAATGGAGAAGCTCTGAAAAGCACTGAGTTACAGCACAAGGCTGCGTTGAAGCCAAGCCAAGCTCTGAAGGAACATGGATCATGTTCAAGCAGAGGCCCGAAGGGCAAACGGGGCACGCCTTTCTTGAGGCCCGTCAGCAGCTCAATAAAGAAGCTCTGACTAGCACTGAGGGAAATCCGTCATCATCAGGCGAAGGCCCCGAAAAACAGAAAGCGCCGCACTGCGATCAAAGCAACTGTGGCCAACGCTACAAAGCTGCAGCTCAGAGAGCAGCAAAGCCCCAGCTCCGAGGGCAGTAGCACTGCTCAAGAAAGAAAAGCACCGAAAGGCGGAAAGCTGCAAAGCTCTCCACCGCGTTTTAAGAAACAAAAGCGACCTACTGCAGCGCCGAAAGCAGTGAAGCGGGTCCAAAGCTCAGGTAAAGCCCAAGCTGCTGCGAACGGTACATACCGCCCAGCACAATAGCCAGGGCTTGCGTATGTCCGGACAATGATCGGAGTGATATGTACTGAGGTGAATAGAGTGCACAGTATTTATTATCCCGCTCTGTAGCGGCCAAAAAGAGCCAACGCCTGTGTATGTCCGGACAAAAAAAAAATCTGAGCGATGTGAGCATACTGAAGCGGAGAGAGTGCACAGTATTTACTATCCCGCTCTGTAGCGGCAGAAAAGCTACTTGAACGAAGGAAGAAGGTGGCTCACCTGAGTGTGAAAAACCAAAGCCTGTATGTGCCCGGACACGTGCTCGACGGCCATTGGGCAAAACGCACTGACCGTCTGAGGCGAATAGAGTGCACAGTGTTTATTATTGATGCAAGCTCTGATGCATGTCAGTGAAGCTCTGAGCGCCGCACGCGTTAGCCCAGAGGCTAAAGCACAAGCCAAGCTCGAGGAGGCACTGACGCCGAAAGAGAGAGCCCTAATGCTAAGGCTGCGGCCAAGAGCAGGATAAGCACTGAGAAGGTCCATTACGGCTGTCTGTCCAACAGTTAGCCCGAAGTTGGTTAGCAAGCTCCCTGCCCATAAAAGAGAAGCCCGAAAAACCCACAAGCTAAAGTCAAAGCCAAGCTCGGATAGGCAAAGACGCCGACAAAAGCTGAGGGAGTCGGTCGGAGGGCCAGTCCTGAGACTAAGCGTTAGCCCGCCGGCCAAAGTCAAAGCCAAGCTCGGAGAGGCAATGATGCAGGCAAAATGTCAGGTGGCGGGGGCTAGTCTTTGACACAGGCTAAAGTCAAAGCGAAACTCAGACAAGCAGTAACGCCGACAAGCGCGGAGAAAGTTGGTCCCAGCGTTAGACCGTAGGCTAAGGTCAATGCCAAGCCCAGTAAAGCGTTGGGTCTGCATGTAGCAGAAGCCATGCTGCTGCACGCCGGCTGGCGCCGATGTTTGTGCGATCTGACCCGGACGCCATGAAGCGAAGATCTCTGAGGCCAGAAGCAATAATGCCTAAAGCCCAGCGACAGCCAGAGGACTAAAGCCAAGTACGCTGCGAGCGCATCGAAGCAAAAAGCTCTGAGAGCGAAGCATGCACGAGCTCTGTGTGCTAATGCCACAAGCTTAGACACTTCGGCTGTAAAACGTGCACAAGCACCCAATGCACGGGAAGCACACTGGCTCCAAAGAAAAGCTCCGAAAGGCAGAAAGCACCGCACTGCCTGCAGCACAGGACATGCAATGATGCCGACAAGCGCTCAGGAAGTCGGCCCAAGCATTAGCCCGCAGGCTAAGATCAAAGCCAAGCCCAGCAAAGCGATGACGCCGATAAAAGCTCAAGGAGCGTGTCAAAATATAGCTCTCAACTTAAAAACCGAGCCGAGCTCAGGGGAGCAGCGACGCCGACACGATGACTTCCCAAGAAATAGCCCTGAGGCTAGGGCCGAGGCCAAGTTTGGAGAGGCAACGACGCCCATAAGCGCGAAGAAAGTCCACCAAGGACGCGGAATGTCTTGGCACAAAGTTCACAACACCAGGCGGGGACCTTACAAGGGCCAAGGCCATGCAACGCAAACGTTTGTCGCCCTGAAAGTGCCTGCGCAGGTTGGCCACACAACGGACAGAGTAGGTGAATGCAGCGCAGGTGGCTCGACAGCAACTCGTTTGGCTCACAGAGTTGATGCGGCCGGCAATGGCGGAGCTATGTAGTTTGCAGGGCATGTGAAAGTGGCGCATATGGCTTTGGAGCAGCTGAGCTGAGACAGCGTGGTGGAAGCCAGTTCCGCCATATCTGGCACAAAGCCTGTGGGACACGTGAAAGTAGCACAGGAGAGCTTGCAGCAACTTGTTTGCGACAGTGCTGCAGGCAACGCACTTTGGGCAGAAGCGTGAGGCAGATAAATCAGGCAAGTAAGATGTGCGAACCCATGAACGTGGTTCCCCACGAAGGTACCTGTGCACATCGCTCGCACGACAACGCTCCCTGCAAGCTCTGGCAGAAGCAAAGGCCCAGGAGCAATGTCCGCAGGGCGCTAGGGAGATAGATTCCCTCCAAGCTGTGGTTGAAGCCATCTTCAAAGGTCAATGTGTCTGCCCGGTGCTGGGGAACAGGATCCCTTCCAGGCTCTGGTTGGATTCGCGCCCAAAGTCCCATGTCTGCAATGCGCTGAGGGGCTGGCCCCACTCCCAGCTCTTGTTGAAGGTGTCAATGTCTGCAGCGCGCTGGGGAGCTGGATCCAATGCTGCAAGCAAGTTCTAATTAAACTGGCTCCCAAACGCCAAACGTCTCCAACGTGCTGGGGAGCTGGATCCCCTTCAAGCTCTCTGGTTGAAAGGGCGTCCGAAGGTCAATGCCTGCAGCGCGCTGGGGAGCTGGATCCCCTCCAAGCTCTGGTTGAGGTCATGTCCAAAGGTCAACGTCTTCAGGGTGCTAGGAAAAATGGATCCCCTGCAGCTCTGATGGAAAACCCAGCCAAAGATCAAGTCTGTAGTGCGCTGGTGAGCTGGATGCCCTTCAAGCTCCGGTTGGACTGGCGTTTAAAGGACAATGTCTGTAGTGCGCTAGGGAGCCGGACCCAATCAAGTTTTGACTGAAATCACCTCCCAAAGGTCGTTGCAGTGCGCTGGGCAGCTGGATGCCCCGCAAGCTCTAGTTTAAACGACGTCCGAAGGTCAATATCTGCAGTGAGCTGGGAAACCAAATCCCCACCACGCGTTGATTGAAATGGTGTCCAAATGACAATGCCTGCAGGGTGCTGGGGAGCAGAGTCTCGTCCAAGCTCTTGTTGAATGCGCTTCCAAAAGCCCATGTCTGTGCGCCGGGGAACTTGGTCCCCTCAAGCTGTGGTTGAAGCAAAGGTGAAAGAGCAGAGTCTGCAGGGCTAGGGAACTGGATCCCCTCCAAGCCCTGGTTGAAACCACCTCCCAAGGTCAACGTCTGCAGGGCGCAGGGGAAATGAATCTCCTCCAAGCTCTGGTTGAACTCATGTCCAAAATTCAATGTCGGCAATGCGCTGGGCAGCTGGATCCCCTCCAAGCTCTGGCTGAAGACGTCTCCAAGGGTCAACGGCTGCAGCGTGCTGGGGGGGCTGAAAACCATGCAAGTTCTGATTAAAATTGATCCCCAACGCCAACGTCTGGAGCGTGCGGGGAGCTGCATCCCCTTCACGCTCTGGTGGAAAGAGAAGGGCAACGTCCGCAGTGCATTCGGGAGCTGGAGCCTCTCCAAGCTCTGGTAGAAGCACCCGGCAAAAGCCAGAAAGTGAGGCTCTAGTTGCGCCTCCGTCCATCCGAAGCGCAAGGACTGCAGACTGCCAGGCAAGGCCACTTTCATGAAGCTCTAGTTGAAAGACTCCCGGAAGCTCAAGGATTGCAAACCGCCAGGCAGAGCCACATTTTCCAAGCTCTGGTTGAACGAGTACAAAGCTCAACGACTGTAAGCTGCCAAGCAAGACCAAAATCTTCAAGCTCTGGTAGCCTCAAACTCTGGTTGAAAGCGCCTCCGAAATTCAAGGACTGCAGACTGCCAGGCAAGGCCACATTCTGTAAGCTCTAGTTGAACGAATATCCGAAGCTCCAGGACTGCAAGTTGTCAGGCCAAGGCCACAATCGCCAAGCTCTGGTTGAAAGACTGTGAAAGACTGTCCGAAGCTCAGGGACTGCAAAATGCCAAGCAAAGTCACATTCTCCAAGCTCAGGTTGAACGAATACCCGAAGCACGAGGACTGCAAACTGCCAGGAAAGCCACATTCTCCAAGCCCTGGTTGCACAAACATCCGAAGCTCAAGGACTGCAAACTGCCAAGCAAGGCCACCTTCCCTTGAAACTAACCCCGAAGGGCCAAGGACTGCACACTGCCAAGCAAGACCATATTCGACAAGCTATGGTTGAATAAATCACCGAAGCTCAGGGACTGCAAAATGTCAGGTAAAAATGCCCCGAAGCTCAAGGATTGCAGACTGCCAGGCAGAGCCACATTTTTCAAGCGCTGTTTGAAAGAATACGAAGCTCAAGGACTGTAAATTGCTCAGCCAAGCCACATTCTCCAAGCTCTGGTTGCCCCAAACTCTGGTTGAAAGCACCTCTGAAAGTCAAGGACTGCAGACTGCCAGGCAAGGCCACATTCTCTAAGCTCCAGTTGAACGAAGAGCCGATGCTCAAGGACTGCGAACTGTCAGGCAAAGCCACATTCGCCAAGCTCTGGATGAAAGACTGTGAAAGACTGTCCGAAGCTCAAGGACTGTAAACTGGCCGGTTGCGTGAAAGACTTTGGGCTACCCGGTGGAAACCCCGTTTTTGAAACCTTGAGGGACAGTAACGAAAACAGGTACAACAAGCCAAAACCGCATCGAACGTGCACAACAGGTTGAACCTGAGGGAGCAATCAGAAATGTGCACAGTGGCGCCTCAAAACTCTTTAGAAATCATCTCGAAACCAGCGATATTATAAGGAGAGGAGGCTTGGCTTTGGGTTCAACGTATAGAGTGGCGCCTCAAAACACTTTCGTAGTCATCTTGAAAGCAACATACAAGGACACAAAGGGTTGGCTTTCGGCTATTTTAAGGGTTTAGGGGTTAGGATTTAGGGTTCAGGGTTCAAAAAAAAAATGGGCTAAACCATAGGGAAAAAGCGACAAATTCAGCCCGTTGTGAAAAAAAAACAGCTCGTGTAAACTGCCATGCAAAGTCACAGTTTCAAAAGAATCTGTAGACGAGGACGTAGACCGAATCCACGAGGAAACGGGCCATGCCCGGCGAAGGCGCCAAAGGCGCCAACAAGGGAAAGAAAGAAAGCAAGGCCATGTCCTTAGCTGTTGGTGAGACGAGAGCGTCCTTAGTTGAGTCAACAAATCAGGTGATTGAGTTTGGGCAGGGACAACAAGGGGACAAAGCCACAAAAAGCCCTGACCTGAAAAGAAGGAAACAAGGGCGGAGCAAAATGCTCAAGAGCCCATGTCTTGAAGCCCATCGGGCATGCCTCAGCATCAACAAGCAGGTTTCTACGGCCTGCGGATCCTAAGTGTCGTCGCACGAACTTCGGCCAGCCAAGACAGCACCTTGCTGTCATGAGAGTCGGCTCCACGTCTGGCCGTGGGCCAACCAAGCCGCGACAGCAGAGCATCACCGCAAGATGCAGCTGTTATTCCAGGAGGCCGAGGGGCCATTCGACATTCCCATGTACAGTGGTCCCAGGTCGCTTGCTCCGGCGGGCAACCACAGTACGGACACCCTAACACACTTCTGGGATTCATCACTTTGAATTTGGCAGGGGAAACAGATGCTCCAGAGAGCACAGCAAACTCATGTGAACTGAGCTGCTTCTTCTGCAGAAGCTTGAGGCGTTTTGGATCATAGACGATGCCCCGACACCTCCCAGAGTCGATCCTACCCTGGTTAAGCCACTTGCCAAAACAGGTGTGCCTCCAGGATTCACGAAGGATATGCTGAATTTGAGGTAAGTTACGCGTCCAGCCCCTTTCACCATCCAGCAGCGAGATATTGGCATTGAGAGGGACGTGTTTCCATGACCAGGGTCGAAGAGTTTCAGACCAACCCATGTCACGCATGCCACGACGTAAGGCACCAACCCACCCCGACTTGGCACGTCTCCAGGGCTCAAGCACCGTACCGGAGGTCCTGACGAACCTATGCATAACAGACATGACTTCACAAGTGGCCATGAACCTGACATCCCATCTGTGTCCTTTGAGGATCTTAGCCAAATGAACACTGGCAGTTTTGGGTGTTTTAAGAAGCACCTTGCAAACAGCCTCCCATGGTTGCACATCGGACAAGGAGGGCCTCCTGCAAATCCAACCCCACATGATTTTGGGGACAGCACTGTACTGAGCAATTCGGATTTTTCTGTCCAGGGAGCCAGGAAGACAGCGGCACTTGCGAGCCCTATCCTTTGCCTCCCTGAGACGCTTTTTTTCGTGGTCACCAGCCTTGCTAGCTTGAGCCCCTTGAAAAGTGAATCCAAGGACCTGGATGGAATCACTGATGGTTTGTGGAGGAAGGCCCACTGAAACCAAAGCCCTTCGGCCCCTGATAGTTGGGTGAAAGTATTGCGCCTTAACTTTATTTTCACGGAGACCAAGATACTGCATCCAAGCTCCCCACTTCCTAGAGACGGTAGCAAGCTGCGTCGCGGTCTTACAGGCAAAGCTTCTATCGTCTGCAAAGATAGTTTGCTGCACTCCAGGGCTGCTGGCCTGGATATTCCTTGCTGCAGGCAACAAAAGGAAACTCATGGCTGCCATCGACCAAGAATCTCCCTGTGGAAGAGAGTTGTTGACTGAAGTGCTTTCGGGGATCGTTTGATCAAGCAGCTGAAGCCATCTACACTGATTGGTCCAATTGTGACACAACATGTCAGCAATTCGGGGATCAAGACCGCAGTGTTTCATGACAGCGGTAGCCAACTTAGGGTCAGCATGGTCGAACGCCTTTTCAAGGTCTAACGTCCCAACGTACCAATACCTATGGGTTTGGTAGAGCAGCGGGCCTATAGCATCCTGAGTCCCCCTACCAGGTATTCCTCCATACACGTAGTTAGGCATAGCATGCTTAAGCCAAGCCTGGGTGTCTTTGTGTCCATATCTGGCTTTGCAGCAAACACGCCAAATCAAGCTGGTGACCGATATGGGTCTGAGGTTAGCAGCAAGCATGCTACCGTTCGACTCTCTAGGTTTACCCTTCCCTAGGTGAACTTGACGGATTTGTCTCCAAGCTTCCGGTACACGACTACAGTTTTCGCATTCCAGGTAGAACTGGGCAAGTTCCTGCCACATCTTGTCTGAGAAGTGCAATAGCTCTTCGGTAGTCCAGCCATCTAGGCCAGCAGCAGAGCCTTTGCAGTTCAAGGCGGCACGCTTGAGGTCCTGTCCGGTAACAGGAGCCCATCGTCTCGAGTGGACAGCTGGGGGTAAGTGCCTGACCATTTCATTCCAGACGGCTTGCCTGTCAAGCTGAGGTCTGTCCCACACCTTTTTCCAAAAGGATTGGAGCTTGCGAAGCGCCATCAGCACACTATCAGCAACCGTGTCATCCTTGGACATTGCAATGGCATGGGTAGTTTCAGTAGCTTGTTTACGCAACCACCGGAAGGCATGGTGGTCCTCAGCAGTCCTAGCTCGCCACCTTTGCAATCTGTTACTGTTTTCTTCTTGAACACATTGCTCAAGCTTCTTTTCGAGTTTTTGGATGTTTTCCGTGAGGCTCGAATGTTGGTCATAGTCAGGAGCCCTGATGATTTTTTCCCAAAGTTTCTGGGTTTGGTGCCTAGAAGAGATAGAGCTTTGTTCGGAGCTGTGCCTTTGCCTATATTCCATCATTCTTCCCAGCAGGTTTCGAATGGCCCGTTGTTGAAACGAAGTGAAATGCCCAGCAGGTGGTCTGTGAGCAACATGCCTACGCTTGACAACAGGTTTGGTCGGTTTGCCTTTAGCAAATTTCCTAAGACGCAAGTTCTGACCTTGGTCGTTGTTACACTTTTCATGGGCACTGAGCAGTGTTTTGTAGAGGGCTTTGTTAAGGGCTTCCCACTTAAGGTCCACGCTTCCATCGCAGGGGAGGGCTGAACTCTCTTCACTCCATGCCTCATCAACGGCCTTAGTGAAGCTGTCCTGTTGCTCGTCAGAACATTTTGGCAACACTGGCGGGGTCTGAACCACGAAATCCTCAGTATGTTTCAAGCGCTTTTGCCAAGACGCAGAGACAATTTTGTGATCCGACACTTTGTGGGCAAGGGTGCAAACCTGGGTAAGCCTCTGGTTACTGCAGAAGTAGTCGATACACCTATCGCTCGACCATCTCGTGGGCCCATCGGGACTCTGGATTTCACAGCAAACTCCGACGAGGTTTGAGTGAAATGGGTTAACACTAGGAAGGCAATTGAAATCCCCCCCCAATATCCATTGCTGTTCTTGCGGGAGTGACAACAACGTGGCAGCAGTCTCGTCAGCAACTTGCCAATTACCCGGAACTGGTGCCAGATAAACAGAGCACACAAGAGTTCCACTGATCCATACCGCTTGCACAGCACCTTCAGTGGAAACAAAGTTCCAAGCCGGGGACGACTTGAAACCCTTTTTTACCAAGACCAGGGAGCCTCCATGAGGTCGACGACTGGTTTGCACGCAGCCTGAATAGTAGCAGTGATACCCCTTTTTTAAGGCCGCCGCAGAGTATCCCACGGCCTCTTCTTTGGGTAAAGCAACTTCTTGAAGGAGAAGGATGGGAGGTCCACCATCAAGCAAGTGGTTAACCACGTGCCAGGCTCCACGGGCTCCTCCAACATTGATCGTCCATATTAAGGTGTTGGCTGTAGCGGTATTCACGCGCCTCGTATGAGAAGGGCCAGGGAGCGGCTCGATTCCATCCCAGACCAGCTTTTTCTTTTTGAAAGTAGCATGGGCCTTGTTGTGTTGGGGCTCTTTGCTACCAGAGCTATCTTTTCTAGAACTGACAATGGAGCGAACCCATTTACTGACAGCTCCTTGAAGTTTGTGTTCATGGTCTCGTTCAAGCACAAGTTTCCACGCAAGCTTGACTCTACGGGGGCCTCTGGGGTCCTTTTTTGCCTGGGCACACGTGAGGAGCTTTCTGTTGTAGTTGGTACCATACCCAGCAAGAACTTGAAGGCATTCACTACACCACCACTGTCGGCTTTCACCTTTTGGCATGTTGTCGTATTGGTCAGAAAGGTCAAGCTCAACCGGTTTGTGTGTTTTGAACCTCTTTTTTCTGGCTTTGTCATGCCTTTTAGTCGCAGCAGCACTAACATGCGGTTGCTTTTTGCCTTTAAACCTAGCCGAACACATCAACGACATCCATTTAGACGTCTTGATTTTGGGATGACATTCTCTCCTATGCTTGGAAATGGCTTTGGTCATCATGTGCGTCGTTTCCAGAGCTGGAAGTCCAACGTCACAGCACGGACAGTCAAATGCCCTCTGATCCTTAGGCAGCAGTGCAGACGGAGCAGGGATCGGCGCTCCTCGGGGCTTTATAAGGAATTGTTCATACGGGACATGTTTGTGGTGAGTTTTCCAATGATACCATCTCATGGTGCAAATGTTTTTCCAGGGACCCTTCTTTTCGGCAGCACAAATCGGGCATCTCCACAGAAAGACATGAACACCGTCTTTTTCTCCAGTTTTGATCCTAGGGTCATTGTGGAATTTGGGCACAGGGGGAAGCTTTTTACCGGGCTTGAGATGCTTCTCACCATTTTGAGACTCAGCTTTTCGTTTCGTTCCTGAGTACATGCTACAGAAGCTCTGGTTACGAGCTTGCGTGGTTCCACCCTCGCTTTTCTCAGGTTTCGGGGTCTGTTCAGCAATTGACAGAGCGCCTGAGCCCATTTTGCAAGGGGTTCTTTCAAAGTCACAGTTTCCCAGCTCTGGTCGAAGGTATACCCGAAGCACAAAGACTGCAAACTGCCAGGAAGGCCATACTCTTGAAGCTCTGGTTGAACGAGCCTCCGAAGCTGAAGGACTGCAAAATGCCAAGCAAAGCCGTTATTGTTCAAAACCGTGCTTGTTATGAAATGTCATGTCGTGTTTGAGCACTTCAAGCATGACACAATCTTCATCAAGCAACATGCATTCTGCTCACATCACTTGCTCTCGTTCGAATCTTTTCACGTTGTGGGGAAACAGTACCGAGCACGGCTAGTTGGATCTCGATCCCTCCTGTAAGACCCAAGACTGTTGTTGAGTCTCGAAATGTCCTGTGAGACACAGGGCTCCTTTCCCCTGCGAGAGGAGACTACGGCTAACTCACGGTCTCTCACAAGTTCGGCCTAAGTGTGACGGCCTGAACAGGATATCCATGTGGTTCAGAACGACAGTTCAAGAAGTTTCTGGCTGTCTCTGAGAGCTTGACGAGGCAGCTTCACTCGGTTGCTCTAAGGCAGGTGCAGGGTTCACAAACTGCCACTGAGACTGGCGAGCCGCAACAGCCTCCTGTTGCCGCATCTCACGGTCTGCCATGAGGTCGTCCAATACCTCAGCCACCTTCATGAGGGAATCCATATTCAAAGAGTGAAGCCACACCCGAAAATCATTGAGCTGATCGCGCGTCAACGACCGCGCCATGAAAATGCTGAGAAAAGTACAGCGATGAAAAGAACGAGACTCGAGCCTGCATGGTCGAGCAAACAAGCGGAACTGTCACCACATGAAGTAAGGCCCGCACTAACAAGGGTTCCTGATTGTACACGCTCATTGAGCCGCCTGATCCCTTACCGGATATTCGTGTGCACATGAGTCCTCTCCTGACATGGTTGCAAGAACGTTTACGTTAGTCTCCAAGGGTGGCGAGGGTGGGTTTTTCGAAAACAATCTATCAGCTTCTAAGAGCACTTTCCGGGCATCCTGCCCTTTGAGAGGTCCCGCTGCGACGGGTGTATAAGTAAATACAAATCCTGCATGAACAAGCATAAAACTGATCAAGCATTAGAAATAAGTTGTGAAAAAAGGCAAGCACTGAAACAACAATCAAATGTTTTGTTCACCACAACATTTTGATGTTGTTTCCTTTGAACAATAAAGCTCTATCTTCTCCAGGCATTCGAAGAACGATACTTATTGTTCAAAACCGTGCTTGTTATGAAATGTCATGTCGTGTTTGAGCACTTCAAGCATGACACAATCTTCATCAAGCAACATGCATTCTGCTCACATCACTTGCTCTCGTTCGAATCTTTTCACGTTGTGGGGAAACAGTACCGAGCACGGCTAGTTGGATCTCGATCCCTCCTGTAAGACCCAAGACTGTTGTTGAGTCTCGAAATGTCCTGTGAGACACAGGGCTCCTTTCCCCATTCACCTGAGCCGTGTGTCAAACCTTCAGTTTCGAGGCCCTCTTCACAATCGCCGAAACGATCCTCCTCGCTTCATGCGATTCGTCCTTGAATCCTAACTTCCTAACCAAATCAAGTTGGAACCTCGAAGGTTGATCTGCAAGATTTGCTGGGGAGGCAACTCTTGCATACCACGGTAGAAATCCGTGAACATATTCCAGGAAGTTTGCTTCATCCACCAACATTCCAGCAACTCCTTTCTTAGCAGATCCTGAGATGTAGGCGTGACGGGCCGCATCATTGTCGAGGTAGATGATTACCCCAGTTCCAGCAGTCGCTCCATGCTGGGAATACGATTCAGCAAAGGCTGCAGTCTGGCCTGTTAGCAACTTCAAACCAACCAAAACCCCAAGCATTTCCAGCTCATAGATAATGGTTTGTTCGTCCTCCGCAGATAACACTTGAGTCTGGATTTCCGAGATTGGAACACTGAAGAATGACAGCGCTGTCCCACTCCCCGTAAGGAGCACACCACCTAATCCACCAGACCTTGTCTCGGTTTCGAAGGCTGCATCGGTGAGTATCATAAACGATCTGCACGACACCTGTCCCACTAGCCTGGGCTGCGCAGCGTCTAAGAACTTGCAGAACTCTTCCAAAAGGTCTTTAGTGTATCCCGGAATTTTCCGCCTCCCACCATAGGCATGTCTCGTGATCTCAACCAGACACCTCCTGCCTAACCTTCCGAAGAATTGAGCCTGTGCGAACTGTAATCGGCCCCTCAGTTGCAGGGCCTCCTTCTGACCCATCAAACCATTCTCCAGGTGACCTCTGATGGCTGTGACCAACTCTCGACGCCTTCGTTCGGTGTTCTTAACTTTCAGGACCCCTGTCCCTGCTTGGTCCAGCTCAAACAAAACGCCCAAAGCTTCGAAACCTATGCTCCACTCCGTAGTCTTGTCTGTTGACAACTTCCAACCCAACAGTTTCATGACCTCATCAAAGGTATGCCCACATGAACTCCTGTCACCGCTCAATGCGAGGAGAACAAAGTCGTCAAAGTAATTCGTCGTAGGGATTCTGGCTCCTTCCACCAGGATCGTCCAAAGAGCCCTTGCAACCCTCAAGAAGAAGTATACTGCTTTCGTGGATCCAAAAGGTACCGCCAGTTGCTGGAATAATTTGGGCTTCCCCTCGATCGGGTCGTACACTGCTAAGTACGAAAATCTTAAACTCTCATCTGAAATGGCCAACTGTCGATATGCGCTTTTCAGGTCAGCCGTCTTCCCGAAGAGTTCCAACAGTCCCTTTTTCCTAGCTGCCTTCGATAGCTTGGTAATTAGGAGTGCGATCTCGTCAATTGAATGTGTAACAGGTTTCTCGGAGACGGTAACCGTGTCGTTAATGAGACTGGAAGAGTAGTTGTCAATAGGTCTGAGTTTACCTCCCTGCATCAGAGGGAAACGGGAACTCACCAAACAGCCTTTGGGGAGATGGCTAACATCGAAAGGTCCAGCGAGGTGACCCTTCTCAACCTCCTCTAACGTTTTCTCCCACAACAACGTGTCCATGTTTCTGTCACCACTGGATATTGTCCTGTCGAAAATCTGTCCACACACCTGGTCGGACATGTCCACAAGTTGTTCAATGTCCATCCTAGCTGGCTTCAGTTTCGCATCCAACACTCCTGTCACTGGGATAGGGCCTGTGAGGGTGGCTCCCTGAATGAGCTCCTGCACCACACCCATATCATCATATTGAATGTCTTGAAGCATTTCTTGGAAGAGGAGAATACGTTTCGGTCCGAGGATCGCTCCTCGATGGGTGGACATACCAGCCTTCAGCTTTGCCTCCTCTGGCTCCAGTTCTTTGGCTCTTCTAGCCCATTTCTCAAGGTAAAACTTTCTCTGGGATCTCACCGAACCTGGACGATGTACAAGTTGCTCTATCAACTTCTCCAGTGGTTTGTTGCATTTAGACAGCTGATGATAAGGGTGTCCTAGCTTTGCTGCCTTGCCAATAAATTCAATCGGATCCCAAGGAATCCCCACCCTCAACACTGAGGCACCGTCCAGTTGCTGCATTTCCTGCTGAAGTTGCGGGCTCAAGTTCCCCCCTGCCTGAGTCCGCGACAGAAGCTGGGAATCCACCGGCAGGGCGGCCATCCCCGGCAACACACGGATGCCATCCGGAATCCGCCATTCCTGCTTGAGACGCTTGCGTCCTGAGAAAGGATCCTCAATCACTGATCTAGGCAGCAGCACATAGACGACCACCTTCCATTCCGGCATGACCTCATTCAAGTGCCCCCGAGGTTGATGCATGGCCGACACTCGAATGGCCTTATTGGCCAAAGAAGGGTTTTGGCACAAAAGTTCTCTCGCTGTAACGCCAGCCGCGAAGACCTCAGCCAAAGCAGTCGCAAAACCACGGGGGTAGGCCCCTGAGGAGGTATCCAGTGTTGTCGACTTCTCTGCCGGTTCTCGCCCTTCGCGCCTAATCGTGGTAATTTCAGGAAGGTTCGACATCACAAAACTCCGCTGCTGACTCGCAGGGACCCAGCATCCCCAGTCCACTTCGACCCAATGGGGTGCTTGCTGAGCGTCTGGAAGTTGGTTTAAATTATCCCAAAATGGGGACTTGCAAGAGCCTTCTACTACTAACGGCAAGTCCCTGTCGAGGCATCCATTGATAACCGCGAAAACAAATGCCGCAGAGATGGGGTCCAAGGTGAGCTTTGGTATGCAAATCAGCACCCCCGCAATTTTTCGTTTGTCCAACCAAGTAAGAACAGAATCACAAGCTGTCCGAGAGGACAGGTCCATTTGCAAAACAGGTGCCATAGCGGACTTGTGTTTAACACGATCCACTCCATAAGCAAAATAACCCTGCGCGAGTAAAGCTGCAGCCACACGGGCCTGCCCAGCAAAACATTGAAGGATCGCACGGGTAGGTCCCCCGTGCTGTTCATTCGAGACAACTTGTTGCGGCTCTGTAGCCAAAGAACACTGCTCGCTCCGAGAAGATGTCTCCTCGCCGGTCTGGAAAACTGGCAGTGTTGCGGCCGAAGGTATTGAAGCCGTCGAAAAAGAACATTGAATGTCACATGCACAACCTTCGGCAACCCCAACTGCAGATACGGGTTCCAATCCCGCACCTGAAGGTAAGGCCTCCATACCGACCTCCTGGTTCAGAGCAGAGGTGACGCCACTAACGGATTCATCCTGGGGAACCATCTCAACATCCTGAGCCAGCGAAGTCTCATCGAGACCAGGATCACCTAGTCACAGCTTTTTAGGCTTCAGTGGGCACTTGGTGACCGGGTGATCACCACCACACTTGTAAATGATGCAACCATGATCGCCCCTCTGACAGTTGGCGTCCGTGCATCCGCCGAGGTTAAAACCATAGCAGACCTTGTTGCCCTTCTTGTTCCATGCGGACGCTCCCTGGTAACGTAGGCCCTCGGGTAGCCATTCCGACTTGCCAGCCCCGTAACCTTTCCCTATGCCAGCCTTCTCCTTGCCCTTGAGTGAGGGTTTGCCCTTTCCGGACCATGACTCGGAGCCCCTGGGGCTCCAAAAGGACTTCCCCTTGCCCGGCTTACCTTTGTTCGGAGCATGCTCGTACGGATGACTACGGTTGCCTTTTCCCAATCGCGACTTTCCTCCACCTTCAAAATCCCCCAAAGGAAGGAGCGCAACGATCAAATCATAATCCTGCAGCACCGAAGAAATCCTGGCATCCAAAGGCAAAGTCCCCGATGCATCTGCGCGAACCTCTGCTCCTGCCTCGGACATCTTTGCGAACGCCAACTTGTCAGCTCGCAGAATCTGCCTCAAGGAAACCTTACGGTAACCTTGTTGAGCTGGTTTGGTGAGGTACTTGAAAAGCGAGGAAACGTAGGCCTCGTGCTTGTCCCAACTAATCAGCCTGGCGAATGCATATGCAACTCCCCGTCTTCTAAGGGCGTTTAACACCTGGAGGGATCCCTCTATATCACGATCTTCCATACCAGAAGACTCCGTAACTTTGAGTTTTCCCCCTTCGAGGGAGAGGCTGGTGGTCAACGGCTTCACGTTCTGAACTTCCTCCTCGCGGCTGTGGCATTTTTCCGGGCCAATATACTTAAGGCATCGGTTTTCCCACTGCTGAACGGTCATGTCCAACAAGGCGTGACTAGGCTCCAACTGGCCAGTCAGGGAAATCCCCGAAAGCTGAGTGCGCAACTGGTCCATGCGTGCATTACGCTCAGCGAGTCCCACCTTCTTAGGTGCAACACCCTCGGACGGTTCTGCCATGTCCTTAAGGGAGGCCACCAACATCGTCTGGGCCTCAAGAATCAACCGTCTCAGTGATGCCTTCTCGCCCACCGTAAGGTCTGCCAGCACTGCTGTGCTCCATGTATCGAAATCCGATTGAGCCAGGAGTTGCCCCGGCTGGCCCACGCAAAAGGCCAGCTGAGCCAAGGTTTTGACCCCTTTGGCAGTTAGTGCATCAACGACCCGCTTGGTTAACAAAATTTCCTCTGCTCTCTGAAGGAAGTAAGGGGCCGAGTCCACTGAACTTGTCATGGCCGCTACAAGCTGTACGAGCCAAACAAACACTCACAAACAGAGACATCACACCCGAGTCTGCGAGCTAGCATGACGGCAAACTCACCCTGCTGTTTTCCAACTATGCTCGTACTCACCACTTCTCCATTAGGGGAAATTGGCTCTAAGAGAAACATTTAGAACACTGTGGGTAAGCATGTGCCCTGACCATAGGGACTCGGCGGTAGTGATCTCCAAAAGCTCTACCGCACAAAAACAAAGCAGACCCAAGTGTGGTTCTGTGCAAGACCTGACTTGTAGGGTGAGCCCAGTACGAGGGGCTCTCCGAATTATCCTCCTCCGAATCGGAAGCATCCGAAACTACAGCCAAAGCAGCGTCCTGATCGTCGGGCGTGTCCCCCTGACTGGTTTCATCATCTCCAGGTGCAACCGCCGCAGACTCCATGATCTTTTGACGGTTCCAGCCTTGAGCAAAATGGCCGCTCCTAGTTTGGTCAGGAAAAAATTTTCCTGACGCAACCGCTTCCAGGATAATGATGTACTCGCGCAACGCAGCACTCTGCAGCTCCCGACCGTACACCGCATCTGATCCTGTGGCAGCGTCAGCGTGATGACCAAGAACGCGCTTAGTCTCCCTCAGCATGCCGAATTTGGAGCACCATACGAGGGTGGTCGCCTTGAGAGAATGACTAGACAATGGCTTTTCTGAATCAGGACGAGGGAGTAGAAAACGCAGCCAGCGAGTCACTTCACTAGATGACAGGGGGTCCGAAGACCAACTACCATCAGGCCGAGGGGCCGGCAGGAAAGGGACATCAATCCCATCATTCGGCAACCCAGCTTCATCTCTCAACTCCAGCAGTAGTTGTCCCAACGGGACTTTAGCAATACCAATTCCCGGAATCACCAAAGGAAGGATTCGGCGTTGCTGGGCATCAAGCCGTGAAGTTTTATGGTAGAGGGTACCTAGTTCAATGAAACCGTGACTCCAGTCCGCGCCACTCTTGTCAATAATCAAAGGTTGAATACAGCGAATATCAGAAGCTCTAGCTCTGCCATAAAGCATGGCCAGAAAATGAACTGCACCACATCTATCAATAAGGGAGATGCCCTCGTCCTGAGCGATTGCATGCAGCTGTAACACCTCGTGTACTTGCAGAGGGGGAGCCGGGTCCCAAGGACTCTTGTTGGCCAGAGCTTTAGCCGCCAGTCCGTTGACACGTGCGCTTTGAAAAACTTCAAGTCGTACCCGTAATCCCAGGGCATGATAACTCCATTTGATGGCCTTTAGACATGTATCCAAAGTGGTGGCAGCCGTTCGGGGCAGCTTCAAGACGCAGTTGACAAAAGACCAAACGACCTTTTCAGGAAAAGGAGGAAGGTTCCCTGACTTCACCAGCCATTCACAAAAAGTACGAATTGGCCCCACATGTTTCAAAACTGTGGCTGGGGATTTGCCAGCCAGAATCGCCTGCAATGAGTCCTGACCAGTCTCTGTATCATCCTCCATGAGAGTGCACAAGTCAAAGAAACTAGCAAAGGATTGGAGCAAGAGCAAAACCTTCTGGTAAGCTTCGTGCTGACGGTCTCGCGAGCTCGCTCCCCGACGGGCCTTAACTGCACGAGTCCAGGCCTGGCAATGCGACGTTGCTGTATCTACTATACTTGTCGAAGACTGCGTGCCAGCTGTTAAGGCGGTCATCGGTTGTGTTCTCCTGCCCTGGTAAGGCACGCCCAACCCTTGAGGGAACATCGCCTTCATCGGGTCAAAAATGCATAACATGCTAGGCTGTTCCCAAGGCTGGCTGGGCAAAGCTGATCGTGCATGGATCTGGTTACGAAAGAACAATTCAGCCTCGCTGGAGCTGGGGTCTCGACCGGACATGACGAGGAATACCCATCAGTCAATCCCCAGGTGCTACATGAATACTGAGCCGATCCATCACAAAACAACAAAGTGAGTTCTCCCTGCTGGGGCATTGGATGCACATGCAGCGACACAACAGTCACGTGTGCAAACACTCACATGTGCAAATTGAATTGTTTCCGATCTGCCTGATCGCTGCATCCTGTGCTGTTCATACTAAGGGTCCGGCTCACCCTGTCAGCGAGGCCACCCCACTGCTATGCCGCGAAGCACCACATGCTTGGGCGAGAGCAGAAAATGCTCACCCGAGCGTACCGAGCCCGCGTCTCTGCATGCAGAGTGGAGGTAATCGGGCCCACCTTCCACCTGAGGAGTGGGCCCCGGGAGCTCGGCTTCCACCACCAACATAGCCCCTCCGAGGGACTTAGCCCGGCTCGCTGTCTTCTTCACAGCAGCCACCATGGAATCTTTCGAGTACCCCACGAGGGCACCCCGAGCAGAAAATCCATAAGCCGGGAAACCGTCTTCACGATTGTCCCCCACAGTGATTTCTCCACATTGGGCCACGCCAATCACCGAGGCAAAACTTGTGCCATGACACATCGTGGCCTGGTTGGCATAGTTGGGATCATGGACAAAGCTCGGCCCCTTGATGTTGCATCCCACGAACAAAACGTTCTGGCCCGGGACATCAAAAGTGAACATCTCCGGCCCAACCTTTTGGGCAAGATCACCATCGCCCTCCAAGGGACGTCCGTAATGCCGGAAGGCCCCCATAATCGTGGCCATTCTGCCAGCAACTGCATCAGGCACCGAAAGGTGGGACATATGGGGCTTGTACTCCGAGGCCTCGGCAAATTGGGCCGCGATCTTGCTCCACGGGTACTTCCACCAGGGCTCAAGCTGTCCCTTCTCGACCAACTCCCGTGCGCTGAGGGGTCGATCCGTGGCAGCCCAAGCTGCCGTGTTGGCTGACTCCCATAGGGCTTTGAGGTACTCCCCATCATCAGCTTCTTCATCCTCCAGGGAAAGCTCCTCTTGTTTTGCCTTATCGGCAGCTGCCTTTCGGGCTTCGGCCGCCTTGATCTCTTCAGGTGTGGCCTCCTTAACATCATAACTTTCGGCGGGCCGTTCCTGATGCTTGCTTTTCTTCCAATTCTCACTCTGCCACTTGTTCCACGGCCGGTGGGGTTTCTTCCATTGAGGCTGAGACTTCCAACTGTCTCTCCAACTGGAGGGTGTCTCTTGCACATTGGCCCCTGGCCCGATCAAGGCCGGTTGCTGCATCACCGGCACCTGTTGCCATACATGCCCTGGGCTTGCCATAGGCAAAGCGGGTGGTGGTGGCATGGGAGGTGGCGCCGTTTCGCGGCGGGGTGGGGTGCTCCTCCTGGACCCACGCCGACCCCTTGAACGATCTCTCGTTCGCTCTCTTGAGCGCGAGTCTGAGCTGCTACGGCGCCTACGGCGTC
>CAJNDS010001172.1:0-30379 GCA_905221605.1 Symbiodinium natans | reverse complement strand
CGAGAATATGAATCCAATTCATTGGAGCTCCAATCTCGAAATTCACGTCCTAAATAATGAGATTCAGATCCCAAGTCCCCGTACCCCCGTAATGAAAAGAGAAATAAAGCGGGAAAAGGAGCCCGGAACGCAAACAAAATCCACCCCCACGAGTCGTGAATGACGATAGTTGCCCAAACAATGGGTAGCGAGTAGCCAGGGAAATATAGACCCATCAAAGCGCAGCAATCCGAAAAAACCCTCTCCTTTCTGGCTTGGAAGGCCATCAGCTTGTCTGACGCGTTCAAACGTGGGCCCAAGACCGACGAATGATCCGGCGGAAAGCACTTGTGTGGGGAGTGCGGCTCAGTCGTGGGCCGAAGGCCGACGAATGACGCCACACCCTGCAGCTGTACAAATTGAACCAGGTATGAGCGCGCATGTGCTCGCTGCGGCAGCCTGAAAAAAACAACTACTGCTACGTGTCGCCCAGCCTCCAGGTCTTGGTACGGAGAACTCAACGGGGCATACTCTAGAGTGCATGCGCCTGATGGAAGAACTCTATTAAACCCAGAACCATGTGCATAAAAACCTAAGCCCTAGGCGCTGAAAGGTGTGCATTGCAAATTATGGCCACCGCCGCCTCCATTGAGCTCGCTGGTCCGGACTCAGACTTGAAAACTGCCGCCGTTTCCTCGGCTCTTACAACCTAAAACCCTCATACCTCAACCCTTATTTTGAAGGGGGGGCCTTTTGAGTGAAATCTGGGGTGGCCAACTCTGCTGTATACACGCCTGCCAACCCTGCGCCCTAAACCCATCGAAACCCTAAATCGCAGACCCTAAACCCTTCGCAGAAGAACGGGGCACGTTGCGACAGCCAGAACCTTCATGTTTGCCCCACCCCCTAATTCCACCGTAAAGCTTGAACGACGAGCCCAAACCTGCTCTGAGCACCAGCCCAAGTTGCCAATGCACTCTCCGTCGGGGGATTGCAGTTTATGCTGCCGTGAAGGACCCACACCTTTCAGGTACCAGAAACTACCAAGAGGGGACCAAGTAACAAAAACGGGTTTGGGGCCAGAAAGCCTACGATGAGGTACGGTACTATGACAGGGTACTGCGTGATTGAGTTAGTACTACAAATACTTATCTTTGGAGTAGACCCTGGAAAAAAAAGTATATACTTTTGAGGTAATAAGTAGCAATAATAGGAACCCAGAACCAAAAAAAGTATTAAAGTAGAGTACTCCAAAACCCAGCAAAGGGGGTTTCCGTTTTACAATCCACACCTTGGCTGTGACGAACTCACCGCTCCTCTGGAACCTCCAGTGCCTGATATCCGAAGGCAGCTCGTACATTCTTCGCATGAGTGACGCGAAGCGGTTTTCCAGCTGATCCGTGCTCGTCTGACTCCATGGATTTCCTGCTGTTTCACGGGGCCGCTGATGCCACGTAACCGCAGATGTCTCGGAATTCTGGGTGCTGCCGGATCGCGGCTCCGACGTCATGGGGTCGCTGCTGCTGTGCAGGTCTCTGTAGTCACATTGGTGGTGGCGCAGATATCCACATTTCTGGCACCTCTTGTTCGAGAATGCGCACTTCTTGCACGGCTTGTGCCCGCAGGGCAAGCGGATTTCGCGCTTTTCTCGTCCGCAACCATGGCACCGTGCACCTTGACGAAGGTCCACTTGTGTCCTGGCAGGACGAAGGTCCATAGGTGTCCTGGCTCACGAAGGGTGTGTTTTATGAGGGAAGCTTTTCAAAAGTCCGAACCGAAAAAAACAAGACACCGATGAAGAAAAACCCACCAGCAAGAAACAAAAACACTTCCACAAATCGAGATCAAAGGATCTGCTGGCTTGTCGCCCGGTTTACGTTGGCGAAGCTTGCGGCATCTCCCAACCAGCCTGCCACCGATGTTGTAGCGAAGTCCGGCAGCGAATGTCGCGGCGTTGCCCGTACCCGCTTGCCTAGGAAGATGGGGCCCATGGGCTGCATGAAGGTAAATGGTGACGCCGTCTTTAGTCCATTCTAGCTTGATTCAGACCTTGTCTGTTCATAAACACACTATCATCATATTCATCATCATATACATCATCATCATCATCATCATCCTCATTATACTAGTTCATCTGCGCGACGCCCGTCGTCAAACTCGAAGCGAGGCTTTCCGTCCTGAGGTTCGGCTTGGTGCTCACTTGAATGTGCCTTTGTGGGTTCCGAGGCATACTAGGTTTAGGGTTTAGGGTTTAGGGTTTAGGGTTTAGGGTTTAGGGTTTAGTAGTATGCTTCCAAGCCCAGTCCTTCACACTTTCTGCAACGACACGTTCCAACAGATCGGGCTGGTGGAGGTACGCTCTGACCCTATCCACGGAGGCCCAGCCATCTTTGTCGACTGGCACGGCAGGTTGCGACGGGTCTGGATGCCGCAGAATTCTCGCAAGCCTCCTGCCAGATGATGAACAACACCATTTATGCAGTTTATGCACTTATGTTATACTGCAATCTTCCAACCTGGTCACTGGGTAAATATAAAGAGAAGGGCAACCTCATACTAATCCAACTTTGAAATCAAACTCCTGCCTGGACAAGCCATCCAGGTCTGGTTCGTGCCGATGTGGCCTATTTGTGCGCGATGCTGGAGCTGCTGGTATGGCTTCAACCGGTAGCCAGCCACTTTCTTGAGTGGCCTCCAGCGTTCCATATGCCCAACCATGCTCATCTTCCCGCGAACCTACGTAGGTGACCTGCGAGGTGCGCTTAGGATGATCACGGAGGCGTATTGCGCACAATACAGGAGCCTAGATGAGAACGGAAGCTGCCTTCGAATCACCCACCACCTCCAAAACAAATTCTAGGAACTAGGCCCTATCTTCCAAGCAACGATGCTTCCAGCCAATGCAAGCGAGCAGCTGTAACAAGGTCCCCTGCCTGCAAGCTTGTCAAGTGGGCACGGGCTGCAAACAAGCAAGCAAACTGAACCAAGGCCGTTGAAAAGCTGCTTGAAACTGAAGCCTGAACACGAAACCTAAACTCCCCCATTCCTGAACCATCCTAAACCACCCGAACTAAGCCACTACTCTGAACCACTGTCACTGCTGGCCACGACCCCGAAGTGATTTGTACAGACAATGAACAACACTAGTCACTTGAATCGGCGCTACTATTCAAGCCATGGGCTGCTGCGGTGATGCGCAGTCACTGAAATTTCTCAAGAATGATCTGCAACTTCCTTTCAGTGTCGGCATACTACTGATGCGATTCATTGAGAGCTGTATCCGGGATTTCAGCAGGGGCAGGACAATCACTGGAATTGCTAGTTTGGGTAATGCAGCCCGAAATCAATGAAGTACGCGGTAGTTTGGATAGAAACAGTTTCCAAGAATTTTCACTTCTCCTTCCCTTTGATGCATCTTCATTTCTCAAGATCCCCAAGAGCCCGTCACAAAGTGCTCAATGATAGGCGCATCATAGCAACGACGTCCAGGCGTGTATGGTCTTTGCCCTTGTTCCCGTGAAAACTAGTGACAGCCAATAATCTTTGTAAGGACTAATATTTACCATCCAAAATCCTTACCATAGCGAAAAGACAAACTTGAGAGAAAGGCTGGGGATCAGGAGTAGGGGACTGCTTGTTATGAGTTTTGGCTCCTGTAGTACTGAAAGCCAAGCCACTATCATCACCCCCCCCCCCCGCGCTTGCCTCTAACAGAAGGTATCCACCATGCTCGCCCCGGGATGCCCTTGCCTTTCTGCCGAGGCAAGTGTATATCCACACAGAAAGTTTTAGGGTTTAGGGTTTAGGGTTTAAGGTTTAGGGTTGCTGGTGGCTGTGGCACGCTCTGCAAATCTGGGATTTGGACGGTCGCGCGGACATCTGACGGGAGAAAGTCCTGCAAGCGAGCTCAACCACATGTATTGCCGATGACGATGGGCATGAAACATACGAGTGCTGCTCTGATCCAATTGCTGTTCATAGATAGTTCTACAGTGCCAGATGCGCTTCATGCAGGTCCGGGATTTCTTGGAGGATCCAGTGGTTTCAGGGCCTTCCTCATGATGGCTTCAACCACGGTCGCTTGCACAGAGTCTTGCAGCCACCAATGCAAGTAGCTGAGTCCTAAACCCTAAACCCTGCAAGGCCCCATGAAGCCCATGGCGTCGTTTCCAGAGCTCCAGCTTGGAGTATGGGGTGGGAAGCTGAAAGGTAAGGGCTTATGGTTTAGGATTTAGGGTTCAGAGTGTGGTAGCAGACGAAGAACAAGAGCGCCTCTTGATTAACCCCTATCCCGGAATCCCCAGCCGGAAGCTGGCCCTTCTGTCTGAGTTCCGAGCCTTTGTCCCGCACGCTGCCTGCTTGGGATGCGGTTTTGGGTGTTGGGACTTGGGCCCTGGGGTTTAGGGTTTAGGGTTTAAGGGTAGGATTTAGGGTTTAGGGTTAGGGTTTAGGGTTTAGGGTTTAGGGTTTAGGGTTTAGGGTTTAGGGTTTAGGGTTTAGGGTTTAGGGTTTAGGGTTTAGGGTTTAGGGTTTAGGGTTTAGGGTGTAGGGTTTAGGGTTCTGGGTGTCCTCAGACTACTCCTCATGCTGACGCTTGTGCTTCTTGTCTCGTCAAGCAGCCGAACTTTCGCTGCAAACTATCATACTTCTTTTCCTCCCGTTTTCAAGCAAAACCCTCAACCCTAAACCCTAAATCCTACACCTCATTCCTAAACCCTAAACCCTCAATCCTAAGGCCTGAAGGCTACGCCTTCCTGACAGCATGGACAGGCTCTACACCTGGCACATCTTCGTTGATGAGCTGTGAACCCTATAGGCCCTAAACCCTAAAACCTGTTCGGCCCTAAACCCTAAACCCTAAACTCTAGACCCTAAACCCTGGAACCTTAAACCTCCACCCTTAACCCTTAACCCTGAACCGTAAAACCTAAACCCTAAACTCCGAACTCTTTCTTGAAAGGCAAGCCCGGCAGCCTTCACAGCCGTCATGGTCGAAGAGTGCTTCCCATGGCCCGACGCAGAAGGCTGATTCTGGGGTTTAGGGTTTGCGGGTTAAAGTTTATGAGGGTTTAGGGGGGTTCAGGGTTTAGGGTTTAGGGTCTAGGGTTCAGGGCTTTCAAGATTCCACCAGCGGGCTTCCCACAAAGCAGGGCTTTTTTGGCTTTAGCATTCAGGGCAGAGGCTTTGTTGGTGTAATCCATGGTACTCATCATAGGGTTAGGAGGGCACCAGGTGGTGTGCCAAGGATGAGCCCAGCTTGGCCAATTGCACACAGTGTACTTTTCACTAGTGCGTTTCATGGCTCTGATATTCTGTGGCTATCTTGAGCATCGCGCTGGCGTGGTGGTGCAGCATTGACGAAAAGAGAGGACCCCCAAAATAGACCCCCAAATAGCAGGATCCCCTGATAAGGACCCCCAATAAGGTACTCCTACTTCGTAAACCCACCATGTGAGCCTATGATCAACGCTTCAAAGAACCACTAGCGCTGCGCAACTTGGCTGAAGGCTTGTGACGTTTCTGGGCAAACTCGAGAAGTCAAGACTCCCTCTAAACGTTCAAGCTGTTGGGAGTTGTTAGGGTTTAGGGTTTAGGGTTTGGTGTTTGGGGCTTAGGGCTTAGGGTTTGGGGTTTAGGGTTTGGGGGGTAGGGCTTATGTCCATCTCGTGAGGGCTGGGGCAGCCATGCCACCTCCCAAACCAAAGGCCTCCCCCTTTAGGGCCTAGGGCTTAGGGTTTAGTAGCTCAAAGGCTTTACTTTGGCTAACTGTGCAACCTCAGAAGCTGCGGCCCTTCGAGCTTTTTGGCGGTGCTCTGCGATGTTCTGTTCCAGTGCATGTGCACCGTTGGACGAAGCGATCTCTTCAAGACCTCGACAAGCGAAAACTGCATTTTTGCAGAGGCAAAGACTGTAAGTGGGGTGATCGGCATGCCGCTTAAGAGCCCTCCTCCGGAATGAGCTTTCCTTCGTTGAAGTCAACGATCATCTTGTTGATCTTGTCGATGTGCTCCTTGAGGTTGTCTGCTGACCTTCACTGAGCTTAGGGCTGAGGGTCTCCGGCTCCGATTGATACACTTTGACGTTTTGAAGCAGATGCCCGTGAGCATAACAAGGGCTGGAAGTTCATTAGAGCCGTGGTTCAAACTACTGTATCATGAGCAACGTGATGAGAATTTGCGAAATAACTTCTCGAAGGCATGCCTTTTTTGGGTCAGTAGCTCTCAGCCCTCAACCAAGGGAATCAGGGGCAAGCGACGTAGTAGCGACATGGATGTTCGTGATGATTTCAATGACGCTCCTCCAAAGCTCATCACCAATGCCGACGTGATCGCCCGGCATCACGGGCTCGGTCGTGTTGGGCTCCGTCTGGGCCAAAGAATTGAAGGTCTGCCTTGCAGGTACGGGGTTTAGGGTTTAGGGTTTAGGGTTTAGGGTTTAGGGTTAGGGTTTAGGGTTTACGGCTGAACAGATCAAAGTGCTTGCTGAAAACACCTGCTGAAGCAGAAGAACGGAACGCTGAGTGTGGAGGCTTTGTGGATGTCTGTGCTTACATGGCAGGTCGAGACTTCGTGAGTGGTTCGAAGATTGGCCAACCAAGCGCACCCTAAGCCCTAAGCCCTAAACCTTCAACCGTTGAAGCAAGGAGCGTCTTGAGCTTCAATGGAACAGGATTCTTGCTCATAAGCGTCCCGGACGCTGCCACATACTGGCCGTTCGAGTTCAACTTCTTGAACACAACACCCATCTCCTGATCCATGTAGCCTGAGCACGAGTATTTAGGATTTAGGGTTTAGGTACTTGCAGTCGTCGTAGTGGTGGTCGTGGCGGTAGATTAGAGTAAGTGTAGACAGACCAAGGGTACCAATGCCCAGGTTAAGTACAGTGCTGGAACGTCACTTATAGAACAAAAAAGTAAGGACTAGTCCTTGCAAGTGTCTCAACCATTTCTTTACATGGGCTTCTCTTGGCCGATTCTTCTGGGCTTGATCTTCTGACTTTCGCGCAGACGTCTCCGCAAGCGCGAGGTAGTCGGCCACCTTGAGCCCGGAGTCGTGCTCTACCTGCTTCACCAAAGCATGCACTTCCTCCTCCAAGTCCTTAGTGGCCCCAGAAACCATATCAAAAATAAGGGTGCCCTGAATGAGGGTACCCCCTGTTCTTGGTTGGTTGCTTCATAAGGGAACCCCAGAACTTCAAACAAAAAACACCCTAAACCCTAAACCCTAAACCCTAAACCCCAAACCCGAAACCCTAAACCCTAAACCCTAAACCCTAAACCCTAAACCCTAAAAGGGTAAAAGGGGGACCCACCAAAACTACCAAGGGCTCCACACTTCGATTGTAGAGTGCGAGGATGGCCTTCTGCTGAACGCTGATGTTTGCCATGAGGCTCCTATACTGAGTAGGGTTTAGGGTTTAGGGTTTAGGGTTTAGGGTTTGGGGTTTAGGGTGTAGGGTTTAGGGTTTAAGTTTGAGGGTTTAGGGTTTAGCTGAACATGGAGCCCTAGCAAAAAGTAAGATTTTAGAATAAAATCTCAGCTCTTTCTTAGGAATTGTAGCACCCAAAAATCTAAAAACAGACTCCCAAGTGTCCCCAAGGCTCTTGTAGTTGGCGACGGAGATGTCTGCGCCCGGGACGCGGCCGTAGTAGCCGCTGTGCCATTTCATCAGCTCCTCCTCGGAGGCGTCCAAGGACAGCAGACCGGGTGGCTCCACCAAGTCCTTCGCGCGGAGCTGAAGGGCATTCACCGCACAGCCGGGCGCGGCACACTGGTCATCAGCATCGAGTGCCTCGGGAATGTTCTCGGCACTTGCCACACGAGCCAGCCAGAGAGTCAGGAACCCGGCAAAAAGTGAGGGCATGGCAAAAGATTGGGGGGGAAGCCGCTGAGCACTTTGTATGCTCTGCAAACACTTTTATCAAGAGATTAGAGAGCTCGAGCACTTGTCGAACCAGCGCGGCTTCAGGGTTGGGCCGTTGGGGCCTTACGTTCGAGGCGTGGGTTGAAGGTTTCGAGATGTGGCTCCAGAAGGCTTCTGGTCCAACTAGGGTTTAGGGTTTAGGGTTTAGGGTTTAGGGTTTAGGTTTTAGGGTTGTAGGGCCTTAGGGTTGGAGATTTGAGGGTTGAGGTTAGGGCCCCTGAACTCTGAGTGCCGTAGTTATGGCACTCAGCTCAAACGAGCCTACGGGGTAGCGCCAAGGGCGTCAGCTCGGAACCCATTATGCTAGGGTTTAGGGTTTAGGGTTTAGGGTTTAGGGTTTAGGGTTTAGGGTTTAGGGTTTAGGGTTTAGGGTTTAGGGTTTAGGGTTTAGGGTTTAGGGTTTAGGGTTTAGGGTTTAGGGTTTAGGGTTTGCGCGTGGTCTCTCAACACGTCAGGCTAAGCCATGGCGAAACCACATGGGCATTCCCAAAATCGGGGTACCCCTTATATACACCAAATAGATGAGACTCCCCTTAAAGGACCCCCAAAAAGGGTACCCCTATTTTCGGACACCTCATATACATGAGCTGCTTTTTTTGCACCACCGAACTAGAGAATTTCACCCGGACAAGGTCTCCGCTGCCCTCTTCCGAACCCTAGATCCTAAACCCGGGTGTAGGGTTTAACAGGATTTAGGGTTTAGGGTTTCGGGCTCGGGGTTGCAAAACCCGTAATCAACCCTTAATCACGAATCGCGGCATTTTCGTCAGTCAGGCTTCAGCACGCAGAAGGAGATCTTCAGCTCGCTTGTGATGCTCATGAGAGCGCCTGAAAGCCAACACGGGGTTCAGGGTTCTTCAGGTTTAGGGTTTAGGGTTTAGGGTTTAGGGTTTAGGGTTTAGGGTTTAGGGTTTAGGGTTTAGGGTCTCGAGGCTTTAGGGCTTCGAGCTGCGGGTGCCTAGAATCTAGGGTTTAAGGCTTGTGATTGAGGGTTTCTGGGGTCTAGCGGCCTAGCGTTTGGGGTTCAGGGTTTGGGGTGTGGTTTAGCGTTTAGGGTTTAGGGTTTGGGGTTTGGGGTTTAGGGTTTAGGGTTTAGGGTTTGGGGTTTAGCGGTTTTTGGGGTGGGGGTTTTCGGGATGAGGGTTAGGGGACGGAATGGCGCAAGCTTACATGGGAGGCCCAAACCCCAACCAGCCTTTGCCCCAAAGCTCTGCTACTTTGCTTTAAGGAGTTTAGGGACCAGTCCTTGTTCGGGTTTCGTTTCGGGCATAGGCTTTACGGGGTTCATGAATCATGATCCTTAAAGCATCTCCATGTGGTAGCATTTTCCTTAATTAGTAGTTCAGGGTACGTAGCAGAATCTCTATTAGGTAGCATTTTCCTCTATAGTAGTTCAGGGTACGCAGCATGTACGGCCCACGCGCCATCTTGACATTTGAAAGGGCTTTTTGCGCTACGGCAGAAATCCTGAGGTGCACGAACTGAAGCCCAGCACACAAAGCCCACCTCAAGCCTAAACCCCTGACAATAAGATATCAGGGCACGCGCTTCCGGGCGATTTCTTAAACTCTACAAGAAGCACCCCCAACCACCTTACTTACCCCTAAACCCTAAACAATAAACCCGAAAAAGGTCCTTTTAGGAAGGGCCTTGCGACTACATGGGTTCAGCTCTCCACTGCGGTCGTGTTGAGGGCGCTACAATAGAAGGGGTCCGACATTCATGAGCGATCCGCGTCTGGCTTTGTTATGACATGCGCATCTCTGGGCAAGCGCCTGCGTTGTCGAACTCGCGGCAGTAGTTCGGCGCAGAGAACACTGTGACCACCTGTCGGCCGGCGAAGAACTCGTAGCCGTCCTGGCTGAAGGATTTGCTTGCTGGTCGTTGGTAACCACTCGCCCTAAACGCAAAACCCTGACAACCCTAACAACCCTAATAACCCTAATAATCCTAATAACCCTAATAACCCTAGCAACCTAATAACCCTAATAACCCAAATAACGCTCTATTAACCCTAATAACCCTAATCACCCTAATAACCCTAAACCGTTGCGAAATCTATCCGGGGAATCCTAAGCTACCTGATTCCCGGAATCCCAGAGAAGAACCCGGTGGGTTTAGGGGCAGGGTGCTTCAGACCTGGATTCGCAAGATCTTAGTGCGGTCAAATACCATCTAGTCCATTGATCCATCAAGGATATCGTTAGTAGGATGGCCCTGAAAACCCTTTGTAAAATATTGCTGAATATGAACCTCTTAAACCTAATAAGGGGGGAAATTTCAAAATGTCCCGAGGGACTACCGAGATTAGTGAGTCCGTTGTACCCAGTACCAATACATCAGCGGTCGTGATCCCAAAGCGAGAAACCACCTTCTGAGAGCTCTCCGGCGAATTGCCCGCATTTGAAACCTCAACCTCAAACTGCCTGAAGGGCAATCTCTGAGAACTTCCTTGAATAGAGGGGGGGGGAACTATGTGCCATTTTTCAGTGTGGTTCTCGGGCTTTGTAAATGTATGGTTTGCGTTGTTAGAGTTCAGAGGTTTGTGCATCAGGGTCCTCGCTGTTCAGGGTTTAGGGTTTAGGGTTTGGGCCACGTCCTCGACTACCTGGTGAGCTCGCGCGATGAGATCCTCCAGAAGAAGACTCCCGTGTTACACCCACCCGCAAGGATTCTTGATTTCCCCTTGGCAGGATTAAAACCAGCAGCAACAAACCAAAAGCCCTACAAATTCCTTCAAGTGCCTATAAACCCTATGATTACACTCTCAAAGCCCCTACACTAGAAGCCCTGCAACACCCATAGGCTGACCCGAAACCCCAAACCCTAGTTTTAAAGGCCGTAGCACCGCCGAAAGGGCCCAGCAGGCGAACCCCGAAACACATGCCCATCGTTCCACCGGGTTTAGGGTTTGAGGCTTAGGGTTAGGGCCTGTAAAACTCCAACCCTGAGCCCTGTACCCGTTTTTTAGGGGGTTCAGGATGGAGGGCCCTAAGTCTGAATATTCGTGCCGAACGCAAGGTCACCCGCTCCCTCGCGTATCCAAACCTCACAGATTCCTAGGGAGGGGGGCCACCACAAACCCTAAAACCTGAACCCTAAATGCGTTCAGGGGTTTTGGGTGTAGGTGGCGGCAGATCCAGCATTCTTGTTCCACCTTGTTTCTGACCCTAAACCCTAAACCCTAAACCCTAAACCCTAAACCCCAAACCCCCAGAAGCAAAATACCTCAAATGCATCCCGCGCTGACCAAGTTGTGCTTCCGGAGGAAGGTCTTCACCACTTGGGGACCTGACAAAGGGATGCAGGCACCTGAACACCCCTAAACCCTAAACCCTAAACCCTAAACCCTAAACCCTAAACCCTAAACCCTAAACCCGAAACCCCACCTCAATCAAATGGCCTGGTGCTTGTGCTGCTTGTCCTTATTCCTGGTCCCCGACAACGGCGCCCCTATCTTGGGAAAACCCCAGATCATTTACAAATAAAACCCACCCATGTGGTCACCCAATTAAGCTAACTAATCCCTAAGTTGCTTCGCAAGAACCCCCTAAACCCTCAAACCTGAGAACCCAGCAAAAAAACCCAAAACCCAAAACCTCGGTCCCCGTGCCCTGGCAAGGCTGTGGGGAAGCTGACACGCTCTGGAGCTGCAGTAAAGGCTTCGGCTTTAGGGTTTAGAGTTTCAGGGGTTCTTGGCTTTAGGGGCGGCTTTAGGGTGTTAGAGGGTTTTGGGGTCTAGGGGTTGCTCTGGGGCTCATGGTAAGTACTTGGTCATTGACCCACAGTAGGTGCTTCCCCTAAACCTTAAAGCCCTCGAAATGGGGTGTTGAGGTGAAGGCTGGGCGTTGTGTTGCCGCGGTTTCAGGTTTAGATGGTCTCAACCGCCTAAACAGTCTGCATGCCAAGCCCGGCGCCAAAGGTGAAGGAGACCCCCCGGTCGTTGTCACCCCAGCTCTCAATGTCCGCATTGGGATCCGACCTTGAAGGAGGTTTCGGGTTTCGGGTCGGGGTTTGGGGCTTGCAGCCTGGTGTGGGGTTTCAAGCAGCTTTTGACCGGTTTTTGTGCGAGTTGTTTTTTTCGCTTCTCGCCGCAAACATATGCAAATTTCACGCCAATTTCAAGCTGGAACGTGTTGGGTACCTGGGGGCTCCCCAACACCAACCAATACACGAAAAATTCGGTGCTTTGGTCCTAAAGGGTCGCGTTGGGGTATTTTGGAGCCTTTGGGGCCTGCTGTACGGAGCCATTTGGTGGCTTTTTCGTGCCTTTTGGGGCCTGTTGATGGCGGAAGGGAACGTGAAGACATGCTTTATACTAGGTCTTGAGTGTAGGGCTTGAGGTTTCGGGTTGAGGGTTTGAGGTTCTGGGCTTTGTTAGTTTGGAGTTGAGGGTTTAGGAGTCCGACCTTTGAAAGGTGTTTTGGGGTTTTGGGGGCTTTGGGGGGAGAGGGGGTAAGGGTCCAGGGTTTAGGGTCTACCCGAACCCTAAACCCTAAACCCTAAACCCTAAACCCTAAACCCTAAACCCTAAACCCTAAACCCTAAACCCTAAACCCTAAACCCTAAACCCCTAAACCCTAAACCCTAAACCCTAAACCCTAAACCCTAAACCCTAAACCCTAAACCCTAAACCCTAAACCCTAAACCCTAAACCCAAACCCTAAACCCTAAACCCTACTTGGATCTCGGAGCCGAGCCATAGCAAGTCCACCAGGAGCCCGGTGTCACCAACTTCAACCTGGCCATGCCACTCAGGCGTATGGTAGGTTTTGCTAAGGTTTTGAGAGGGTTTAGGGTTTAGGGTTTAGGGTTTAGGGTTTAGGGATTAGGGATTAGGGGTTAGGGTTTAGGGCCAAGTTTAGGGTTTGGGGGGGGGGGGGGGGGGGCTGAGGGAATAAAGTGCGGCCCAACACGTGCCCTTTTTCATGTGCTCGTTTCAAGGACCCTGAAACACTGACGCCGACCATCTAGCAAGGCGACAGCAAAGCTGCTCAAGCTTCAAAACTGACCCTGACGACTTGAGCCACAAGCTCAGGGTTTCGGGTTTAGGGCTGCCGGTCTGTCAGATAGGAGTCAGCTGCTTGTGTGTTTCGGGATGGTTTAGAGATTTGGCGACAGAAAGCGGCCAGCTGAAACATGGCAAGAAGACCGGTCGCTGGATGTCGTGGATCCTCAGTGAACTGCCCCCGATCAGGAAAGGCTTGTCGTTGTCAGACTAGCACGGATGTGATGGTTTCGTGGTCCGCGGGTGATGATGAGCAGTTCAGGGTGTAAGGATGTACGGCTGCGACTGAAGGTTCGAAGTTGTCAGAGCAGTCTTTATGCACACATGACGAGTGCAGAAAAACCATCGTTGAGGAGTGAACACAAGAGGAGACGAGGCGAGAATCGGATGGAATCAAGGCAAGATTCCTGAATTCCTGCGCCCTAGAACCCACAAATCGAGCCTGTCCCCAGCTCGAATTCTGGTGGAACTTGCCCGGAAAAGACCCGTGAGGAAGGTGCTACTGCAGAGTTGCCTCCCCATTGCCCTAAGGTTTATTGGCCATGGAGAATGCGTTTAGGGCCGAGGGATTAAAGTACATCAAAGACAGGTTACGAGCTTAGGGCGCCTCTTGGGGGTTGAGGGTTTGGGGCCTAAATGGTTTTGAAAATTTGCCTCGCCCCCACCCCACCCCCATACCGCCCAAACCCAATCGCATTTCCCTTTTCCCCTCCATCAACTAGGGTTTAGGGTTTAGGGTTCTCTGAAACCCAGGAAGGTTAAATTGAATATGTAAAGGGCCTACCAGGCAAACTTTAGAGGGAATGCGCCAACAAGAACATAATACACGGGCCTGTTTACATTGAATGGCTATTTTGGTTGGGTATCGTGTATTGTTCTAATGGAAGTATGTAGAGATTGCTCAGGGGTAGGCTTGCTCATGGCATGGGCCCCCGAAAAAACCACAAGCCCTTGAACTCACTCTAACATCCCAAGCCGAACCCAGAACAGCCCCGAGCATCCCCCAATCTCAACATCCCCCAAATTCCCAATATGCCAAGCCACAAGCCGAAAACCTTGAACCCTGAACCCTAAACCCTGAAACCCTAAACATCGAAAACTGAACCTTAACCCGAAAACCCTAGGACCCTAAACCCCAAAGCCCTAAGCCCTACAACCCTACAACCCTAAACCCTAAACCCTACAACCCTAAACCCTAAACCCTAAATCCTACAACCCTCAACCCTCAACCCTCAACCCACTCGAAGCCCGTCACCAGACCAAGGGGCTGCTCAAAGCTGGTCAAGTCGGGAGACCTCGGCCGCATAAGGTTTAGGGTTTAGGGTTTAGGGTTTAGGGTTTAGGGTTTAGGGTTTAGGGTTTAGGGTTTAGGGTTCAGGGTTTGGGGTTTAGGGTTTGGGGTTTAGGGTTTAGGGTTTGGGGTTTAGGGTTTAGGGTTTGGGATTCAGGGTTTGGGATTCAGGGTGGTAGCTGGCAGTGGAGAGTTGATCCCGATTTTCGATCCCCTTTTTGCTAATGAAGGGATACGGTAGAGCAAAGGCCCCTGAACCCCAACTAAGCCCGAAACCCTAAACCTGCAGTAGGAGACCCTATGTCCCAAGCTCAAGAGCACGGCCGAAAGCCAATATCCTAGACCAAAAACGTGTTCAGGGTTTAGGGCTTAACCCTAAACCCTAAACCCTAAACCCTAAACCCTAAACCCTAAACCCTAAACCCTAAACCCTAAACCCTAAACCTTCGGAACACCCAAGCTTCCAAGCCCTCCTAGGTCCCCGGGCAGGCCGCCGTGCATGCATATGATTCGCTCATGGATGAGCGCGCAAACCTCTGTAGGGAGGGTTTAGGGTTTAGGGTTTAGGGTTTAGGGTTTAGGGTTTAGGGTTTAGGGTTTAGGGGTTTAGGGTTTAGGGTTTAGGGTTTAGGGTTTAATTAGGGTTTAGGGTTTAGGGTTTAGGGTTTAGGGTTTAGGGTGACCCGAAGTTAAACCCTAAAACCTACACCCTAAACTGTTGGCGGGCTTCGGGTTTAGGGCTCAGGGTTTAAGGCACAGGGTGTTTTGTTGTAGGGTTTGGTCTAGGAGTCCAGGGCAACCTTTGATTTTCACGGCTTTGGGGCGTGGGCTTTAGTCCCTTGAAGCCCAAAGCCCTAAACCCTAAACCCCAAACCCTAAACCCTAAACCCCCAACCCCTGAACCCCTAAACCCGAAACCCTAAACCCTAAACCCAACCCAAAAGGCCAAAAACCCTCAAGCCCATCACTCCCTTCAACCCTCATCCCCTTGCACCTCGGTTTAGGCCAGTGAGCAAGCCCTAAACCCTAAGCCTTAAGCAAGCCCTAAACCCTAAACCCTAAACCCTAAACCCTAAACCCTAAACCCTAAACCCTAAACCCTAAACCCTAAACCCTAAACCCTAACCCTAAACCCTAAACCCTAAACCCGACCTTTTTGTCGTGCAGGGGGGGAAGAGGGGGGGGGAGGGGGGGGGGCCAAAGCCGAAACATAAGTGGGCGAGGCTTCATGTTTCTGTCGACGGGCTGCGCCTGAATGTGTTGGGTTGAGGGCTTAAGGTTCCTGGTGCCTGAATCCGAAACCCTAAACCCTAAACTAGGTGCATGTTTTCTGCCAGGGGGGTTAGGGTTCAGGGCATAAGGGCCCCAGAGATGATGGCCATCGCAGCAGCAAAGTTTGAGCTTGAGGGATGTTGAGGGCTTTCGCCGTTTATGGCACGTGCCCTGAATTTGCTTGTTCGCCTCTTTGCCAGGTTCGAGACCCAAACCCCAACAAAAATGACAGTCTGAGTCGGCAGCGGGCATGTACTGAAAGCTGTCCTGGCCGAGCGCTGGGTTTAGGGTTTAGGGTTTGGGTTTAGGGTTTAGGGTTTAGGGTTTAGGGTTTAGGGTTTGGGGTTTGGGGTTTAGGGTTCAGGGTTTAGGGTTCAGGGTTTAGGTTTCAGGGCTTCAGGGCTTTGAGGGTTTTGGCGGCTTCGGTTCACGGCTTTCGGGCTTTGGGAGCCCCGAGTGCCTGCACCCTAAGCCCTAAGCCCTGAGCCCTAAGCCCTAAACCCTAAACCCTAAACCCTAAACCCTAAACCCTAAACCCTAAACCCTAGACTCTAAAGACGAAGATCTCCTGAACTCCTGAAGCCCTCAGCCTCGAAGCCCTAAGGCCAGAAAGATAAGGCCCAAAGCCTCCCCAACACGCTAGCGATGTATAACCCTAAACCCTAAACCCTAAACCCTAAACCCTAAACCCTAAACCCTCAAAGTCGAGGGATGGCCTGCCCCACTGGGTCCTAGTTATCGAGCCAGATGGCTCCTATGTTAGCACCCCAAACCCGAGACTCGAAATTCTGGGTTTCTTAGGGCTTAGGTTTCTAAAAAAAACGTGTCAAGTTGCAAGGCTGACGGCTTGCTCTAGAAGAGAAGCATGAAAAAGCGAATATAGGGGCCTTGATCTTTAGAAAAGTTGCGCTTCGTTATCTACATTTTTTGAGGGTAATTGTAGTACACGTATATAAGGATTATGTGGGCTTACGGTTAATAATCATGTTAATATGTGTGTTCGCTACAAAGGGGTAGGGATGAGGCAGGCGTCACATGGCTCTCTGCCCCTTCAAGCGGCGCCAGCGGTTCCCCGAAAGTTTTCCAGAGCTTCGGGTTGTACCGCCTCTTGCATTCGTCGAAGAATCCTTGGCGCGGGCGCGCGGGGAAGTAGCCCTAAACCCCAAACCCCAAACCCGAAAGTGAGACGAAACGCTGTTTGAGTCCAACGCCCCTTAAACCTTAGATGATCAGCTCTCTTTCCTAAACGCTAACCCCTAAAAAACCCCACCCCGAAACCTTAGGTGATCGGCTCTGCTTCGACCCACCCTAAACCCTAAACCCGAAACCCCAAACCCTAACCCTGAACCCTAAACCCTAAGCCCTAAGCCCTAAGCCCTAAACCCTAAACCCTAAACCCTAGCCCTAAACCCTAAACCCCAAACCCTAAAGGCACCGCGCTGCGCCATTGCCGCTGAGCCACCGTAGATTCTGTTGATGGAGGCCTCAGGCTCCAAAACCAACACTTCTAACCCTAGAAACCCTTTACTGGAACGCTATTTAGGGTTTAGGGTTTAGGGTTTAGGGTTTAGGGTTTAGGGTTTAGGGTTCAGGGGTTTAGGGGTTTAGGGGTTTAGGGTTTAGGGGTTTAGGGGTTTAGGGTTTAGGGTTTAGGGTTTAGGGTTTAGATTAGGGTAACCTTGGGATGTTCCCCTGATACTAACAGCCCTTAGTAGGGATTATAGTACCCCCCCCCCCCCCTCTCCCTATTTGAATCCCGATTAAGGACTGCTAGTGTAAGGGGGAACATCCCCAACTAAACCCTATAAAGCTCGGGACCTGTGAAACAAGCTCTGGGGATCTCAAGGGTACTTCTTCTTTCCTAGCGTCTACAAACAACTTAAAGTTTAGGGTTTTGGGTTTAGGGTTCAGGGTTTAGGGTCTTGGGTTTCGGGTTCAGGGCAAGCCAAGACCTGACCCTATCGGTTGGTGACGTTGCATGGCGCCCAGGCGCCGGCGGGGTGAAGCCCAAGCCCTAGAAAACCCCGAAGCGCAACGCATATCCCTGCACCTGTACTATTGCGCGACACACCCCCCCCCCCCCGCATTCAGTCCCTATATGGCCCTCTGAGCCCTGGAACTACACGAAACTGGCATAAACTGCCCAGTAAAACCCCAAACGCCCCCAGAAAGCACCCCAAAAAATAAAGCAAACCCTAAAAAACGCAAAGCAAACCCGGCAAACCCTAAACAGCCCTTACTGAAGCCCTAGGGTTTAGGGGTTTAGGGTTGAGGGGTTTAGGGTTTAGAGGTTTCGAGGTTTAGAGGTTCAGGGGTTTTGGGTTTAGGGGTTCAGGGGTTGGGGCTCCTGGTGTGAGGGGAGGGTAGCCTGGAAACTATTGGAAACCCTTACGCCCGAACCCGGAGCCCGTCTTATCATAGCCCTAAACTCTAAACCCTAAACCCTACATCCTAAGCCCTAAACCCTAAACCCTAAGCCCTAAGCCCTAAACCCTAAACCCTGACTTGGCTCCTGGACTTGCGTGTCTCTGTTTGACAGCCAGGCCACGCATTCGTGATTGCCCCGCAGCAAGAAGAAGTTCTCTGGGTTCTGCGCCTGCGGCCAGAGACTTTGTAGTTTCCTTGGGGGTAGGGGTGTTGGGTGGGGGAGGGGGGTATAGGGGTTGAGGGGTTCAGGGTTTACAGCAGGGCTTAGGCTTTCCGCTGTTGTTTTTTCAAGCCTTCCGGCTTTCGGATTCAAAAAGCTGTGGCCGAAGGATGCTTCTACTTCCCGACAAGAATTGAGGGTCGGCTAAGATAGCTGAGAACATCCCGAGCAGCTCAGGGCTTAGGGTTTGGGACTCACGGGGGTTGCAGGTGGTCTGTTCTCCACAAGTCTGGATGAACCATTTACAATCTACAAGAATTTGTTTGGATCGTGGGCTTAGGTACGTTTAGGTCTTGTACCAGTAGGGCCAGCAGGGTTTAGGACTTTAGGAGGTACCCTGCCTCACTCGCAGCTTAAAAATCTACGGCATTCACACTAGGACCCTACTTAGCCCCATGTGGCCCACACACTCCAGGAGGTTCATAGCAAAGAAAGTGCAGGCATGAATGCTTTTCCTACTGCATGTTGGTCGCTTGCCTGCAACCGTCCTAGAGATGATGTGGCGCAGCGAGCCCCTGAAGCCGTATACCAGTAAGCCACCTAAGCCCCAAACCCCAAACCCCAAACCCTAGGCCCTAAGCCTGTATTCGTGTCCCATCTGTCAAACGGCGTCCTTGTAGGCGTAGAGCAGCCCAATACACTCGATGGAGTTTTTGCCCCTGCCGCTGGTAAGCAGAGTTCGGGGTTTGGGTTGGGCGGGGGGGGGGGTGAGGGACTGCCTGGTAAAATTGTGGCTGTGTTCTACACTTCAAATGGAACAGCAGGACGGCAGGACGACGAGCTTGTTTCAGAACTCCAATGCGTTGAGAATCTGATGTGCAAATCACCAACAATCCCCTCCCAGATGAAGCTTTTAGGGCTTGAGGCTAAATATTGGGTGGGAGCCTGTGCCCTTTGTGCAGGGGCTGGCATACGAGGAGTGGCCAGACTCTCTGCCATCGACGCACGCGCCATGCGCGACATGCCGCCACCCCGCCCCCCCCCACCCCCCCCTCCTCCCCCACACAACCTGAGGTGGTGGCACCATATGAGCATGAGACCTTCTGTCACTGTGCGGAAAGATGGCCCAAACCAAACCATCCAAACCCTGAACCCAAACCAGAGCCGCTCGGCCTGTCGACATAGTCACCAAGGAAGAGGTAGTTTCCTTATGACGCAGAGGTGCTTCTATGTTGGGTTTAGGGGCCCAAAACAAAGCCCTAGGCCCTGAGCCCTAAACCCTCAACCCTCTCGTGGGGGTATAGAGTCTACGGGTTTTGTTTGGGGTTGGGGAATCCAGGCAGCAGTTGGGAATAGGAGCTTTGGCTTATTTGCGTAATATCGGGACATTGGTCTTCTTTGGGTGTCAGGGTTCTAGGGTTGAGGGTTCAAGGCTTCAGGGTTATAGGGGTTAAGGGTTTAGGGTTTAGGGTTTAGGGTTTAGGGTTAGGGGTTTAGGGAGTAAGTCGATTAAGTGTCTCAGGGCGGAACTCATGGTTCTTCTCGCGCGGCTCTATTCGAGCAGTCAGAGCTCCGGTGTGACTTTCTTTAGGGGGTAGGGTTTAGGGTTTAGGGTTTAGGGTTTAGGGTTTAGGGTTTAGGGTTTAGGGTTTAGGGTTTAGGGTTTAGGGTTTAGGGTTTAGGGATTAGTTGTTTCGACCTCACCCTCAACCCCCGAACCCTACACTATAGGCCCTTCAGCCAAGGTAGCGACGAACCCCAGGGCCAGGACCCGGGCGCTCGGAGGGCGAGCCACCGTACTCCAGCAAGCGCAGCCTCAGGACTCGGGTTTTACAGGGTTGAGGGTTTAGGGTTTAGGTCTCGGGTGTATTGTGTAGTAGGGTGTAGGGTGTTAGTGCCTGGTTGGGCCCCATCCCCAAAGCAACCGACCACACAAATCCACAAAGGCTGACACCTCCACAAGCTTTACAACCCACAACCCCAAACGGGGCCTCGAACGCTTAAAGCGTTTGGAGTTTAGGGTTTAGGGCTCAACCCCCTTCCTCAAAAATGCTCAACATCGGAATTACACCCCTTAAAACCCTAAAACCCTAAAACCCTAAAACCCTAAAACCCTAAAACCCTAAAACCCTAAAACCCTAAAACCCTAAAACCCTAAAACCCTAAAACCCTAAAACCCTAAAACCCTAAAACCCTAAAACCCTAAAACCCTAAAACCCTAAAACCCTAAAACCCTAAAACCCTAAAACCCTAAAACCCTAAAACCCTAAAACCCTAAAGCCCGCAACCACCCACCGGGGCCACTGCAGGTCGAAGAACTGGCCATGCACATCTCCGATGACCTGGCTCCAGGTCTGAGCCATATACCCTGCAGCCTCATATGGCCCCCAACAAGGTAGCAAAGTCTCCCTAAACCCTAAACCCTAAACCCTAAACCCTAAACCCTAAAGCCTAAACCCTAAACCCTAAACCTCTAACCCCTAAACCCTAAAGCCTAAACCCTAAACGCCCTAAACCCTAAACCCAACAACGCCCTCCGAAGGGCCAGAAAGCTCGCGAGCGTGAGCCCTTAACCGTAAGCGCGGCCCTACTCGGTTATCCCCCCCCCCCCCGCGACCTCTACTTTAAACCCAGAATCCCGGACTTTTTGTGACATGTGTGGGGAACCGATATGTGCGAGCAGTCATAGAGAAAGCCCTAAGGTGGAGGGCACCCAACATGCCGGTGCTGCCTTCATCGGGGCATCTAACTCCAACAGCATGGGCTGCTCTGCGAACAGCTTGCGCACCTCGCGATCTCCGTGAGGGCTCAGGTCTGGGAAACCCAAAAACCCAAAAAAACCCTAAAACCCTATGCCCTAAGCCGCGGATGATATCTTGGCCAGTCCTTCGGGTCGGAGTAAGAGCATAACACACAGACTGTTGGGTTTAGGAGTTGAATCGACGAACGCACACAGGAGAGGGATGCTCTCGCTTCTTTTCTAGATATCACCCTATCGCTCGCCCGCATAGCCTAGTGATCCCACCCCAACCACCTAGGGTTTAAATTTAGGGTTTAGGGTTTAGTGTTTAGGGTTTAGGGTTTAGGTTTTAGGGTTTAGGGACCCATTTGTTCTTAACGACTCGCCTTGCCAACCGCACGCCGATCCGATACCGGAATAACAAGTCATTGGGAAACTAGCGTGAAGGAGCCCCGACGACCACTGGATAACATAGGGGGTAGCAGAGGTTTAGGGTTTAGGGTTTAGGGTTTAGGGTTTAGGGTTTAGGGTTTAGGGTTTTAGGGATGTTAGGGATTTTAGGGATTTTAGGGTCTCCAGGAGGCCTCTTGCCAGAGCCTGGGGCGGTATGGGGTTTGGTGAAGCCCGTCGTTCCCTTCTATAGGGGCCCGAACAACCTAAAAAAAACACAAGGATTCTGCAAACTTTATGTTGCTTTTGTGCCCCCTGCTTGTGGGGCTTCCGACTTCTCTCAAGTGTCAGTCAAGCCCTCAAAAGCCTCAAAGCCTTACAGCTGACCCTGCCCCACACCTCCCCCCCCCCCGGCCCCCCTATCCGAAAGGGACCGAGGATATGGCCGTTTCGATCAGCAAGCACAGCTGTTCTTCGTCGAGTATAGCCTCCCTGGCATTGCCGCGGATGGAATTTATTCAGGGCTTGGGACGTCAAAACTCTAAGCCGGGGTTTAGGGTTTAGGGTTTAGGGTTTAGGGTTTAGGGTTTAGGGCGGTCTCGGGGACAGCCACGCATCGACAATGCCGAGGGCAGGAACCTCTTAGTGGGTGGTGCCAGAACCGCTTCGGGAGCAAAATAATCAGGTGATGCACACGTGTATTTCCCACAGTAGGTTTGGGGGGTTTGCAGAAGCGCCCTCTCTGCCCTCCAGCAGGCTGTTGAAGCCTTGGGGTTTGGGGTTTAGTTTACAGGTCGTCAGCGTTGAGGGGCACGGTTGAAGCAACATTCAAGAAACCTTGTTTCCAAAAGAGTCCACAGCCCTGGCTCCCAAAACCCGTGACGATACACCCTAGACCCTGAACCCTAAAAGTCTCAACCCGAAGCCCCGAAACCCTAACACCTCAAGGAGGGTTTAGGGTTTAGGGTTTAGGGCTTAGGGCTTAGGGCTTAGGGCTTGGGGTTTATGGGCAACCAAGAAATACCCAGATCCACTGAGCTACTGGCCCCCCTCGTACGGGCGACACGCCCTTGAGTTCCAGGAGCTTGGCGATCCTACGGCCGAAGAGCTGTGCGCAAGGGGTCATATAGGGTTTACGGCTTAGGGTTTAGGGTTTCGGGTTAAAGGGTTTAGGGCTTAGGGGTTAGGGGCAGTGAGAAATTAGCCAACTGGTGGGAACCTCTTGCTGAAGGGGGCTTCTAAGGAAAGCTGTGGGCATCATGGCCAACAGCAAGCCTTGCAACACTACACTCTCAGCCCTTAACCCCCGAAACCCCAAAACCAACACCGAAAACGCCAAAACTAACCCTAAACCCTAAACCCTAAACCCTAAACCCTAAACCCTAAATCCTAAACCCTAAACCCTAAAACCTAAACCGGCTGGCTCCAGTCTGAGTCCCCGGACAGCGCGTCCAAGCGCAACTCCCCTCGCCGCCGCTTGGGTTCTCTTTCGGTCCTCGAGATGCGCTTTAGGGTTTAGGGTTTAGGGTTTAGGGTTTAGGGTTTAGAGTTTAGGGTTTAGGGTTTAGGGTTTAGTGTTTAGGGTTTAGGGTTTAGGGTTTAGGGTTTAGAGTTTAGGGCTTAGGGTTTAGGGTTTAGGTTTTAAGGTTTAGGCTGTAGGGTTTGGGGTTTGGGGCTTGGGGCTTGGGGTTTAGGGTTTGGGGTTTGGGGTTTGGGGTTTGGGGTTTAGGATGTAGGGTTAGGGTTTGGGGTTTGGGGCTTGGGGTTTGGAGTTTGGGGTTTGGGGTTTAGTGTCCTTCGGGGGTTCTGGGGATTCTGGGGTTTAGAATTCGGGCTTTAGAGTTCCACAACACAAAGCTTAGGTTCCAAACCCTTCACCCTGCACTCTTTAAACCCTAAACCCTAAACCCTAAACCCTAAACCCTAAACCCTAAACCCTAAACCCTAAACCCTGAGGGGGTCCAGGGTTCAGAGCTGAAGACTTCTGATGGGATTGTGGTTTCGGAGTTTAGGGTTTAGGGTTTAGGGTTTAGGGTCGGAGTTTGAACATTGCGCTGGGTTTCTTTGATTGGTAAGGGAGATACGCGCAGGTAGCTGAGAGCCACTTGGCCAGCAGCAAGCAAAAAGAAAGCCAGCGCATGGAGGCGGGATGATAAACCCTAAGCCTGAAGACCAAATTTAGGGTTTAGGGTTTAGGGTTTAGGGTTTAGGGTTTAGGGTTTAGGGCCGAAAATGCAGGACTGTGGGTTTACGGTTCAGGTATGCTTGTCGACTAACTTAGCGACAAGCGTGGTAGGTTCTCCAAATTGTGCTTCTTCTCTACATTTTGTGTTCTGACTCTGCCGATGAGAACATATGGACTGCTATACTCATAATTAGGGTGTAGACCCTAAACCCTAAACCCTAAACCCTAAACCCTAACCTACAAACACCGCAACTCCCGAGCACGAGGCGCAGTAGGAGCTGCCTTTTTCGCCTTCCGGCAGCCGTGAGGGCTGAAATCCCAAAATGACCTTTAGGGTTTAGGGTTTAGGGTTTAGGGTTTAGGGTTTAGGGCTTACAGGGTTGTAAGGCTTAGGGTTTAGGGTGTAAGTAAGCTCTAAAGTGCCAGCAAGCCAGGGACGAAGAAAGAAAAGTGTTCCGTTGTTGCTTCCGGGGAGGATAAGGTGCCCCAACACCTAAGACGGGAAATGGAGAACCCTAAACCCTAAACCCTAAACCCTAAACCCTAAACCCTAAGCCCTAAACCCTAAACCCTACACCCCCTAAACCCTAAACCCTAAACCCTAAACCCTAAACCCTAAACCCTAAACCCTAAACCCTAAACCCTAAACCCTAAACCCTAAACCCTAAACCCTAAACCCGAATTCCTAACTCATCTGCGGTTGACGGTTTAGGGTTTGGGGGTATAGGGTTCAGGGTTTAAATCTTCGGGCTTGGGGTTGAGGGTTCGGGGGGCTGGTGTCAGGCCTGGGAGGGCCCTGAACCCTAAACCCTAAACCCTAAACCCTAAACCCTAAACCCTAAACCCTAAACCCTAAACCCTAAACCCTAGACCCTAAACCCTAAAAAAAACCCGAAGCCCCAACCCTAAACCCACCCTTCCTCCTTACCCCAAAGCACTAAGCGCTTTGCAACAGTGCGCGGCCCCGCGCCTGCGCCCGCACCTCGCCCACGATGACGGCGTCATCGCCGGGGACCGATTTGGAGCCTACGGCTCAAGGGTTTCGGGGGTAGGGTTTAGGGTTTAGGGCTCATTCTGCATTACCCTCATGGGTTTCGGGGGTAGGGTTTAGGGTTTAGGGCTCATTCTGCATTACCCTCATCCCCATCAAAACCCGATCGGCCGTTCTTGTTTGGGCCTGTAGGCCATTGGGTTGGTTTGGCGGTGGCATTCTCTAAATTATGGGCGCCCTTTTTGGGTACCCCTATAGATAAGGCGCAGGTATCATATCAGGATCCTGACAATGGAATCGTACTTTACTGGAAAGGGTTTAGGGTTTCGGGTTCAAAACCCTAAACCCTAAACCCTAAACCCCTACACCCGAAACCCTAAACCCTAAACCACAGCAGTGAGCTTCGCGAGCCGCGGCCTTGTGCCGCCGACATTCCGTGGCAGACTATACGAGCCCTACAACGAGATTCGTGCGCCAAAGACTGATTTTGCTGAGTTGCGGGCCCTCGTCATGTGAGGCTTTCGTACCACAAACCCTAAACCCTAACTAAACCCTAAACCCTAAACCCTAAACCCTAAACCCTAAACCCTAAACCCTGAACCCTGAACCCTGAACCCTAAACCCTAAACCCTTAGCTGCAAGACGGAGCAAAGATTTCGAGGTGGTAGGACGCTGTTCCACAGAGTGCTGCTGCTGAGTCATGCATGTTGGTTCAGGGCATCGGTGCGCCATACATAACACAGATCCTTCGATCCAAAGAAGGCGCGCAGAATGCAGCAGAATCGTCTGGGAGCCTCTCGAAGATTGTGGGGGATGTCGGGTTGTTTTTCACCACTGCTCAACGGAACAACGCCAGGCCCAGCATGTTCAAAGGGGTTGGCCACTGGGCCACCAAGATTCATGCTGAGAAAGATCAAAAAGACTGAGTCCGACACCATGAACTCTTTCAAAGGGCCCAGACACCCCTGCGAAGCACACCCTAAACCCTAAACCCTAAACCCTGAACCCTAAACCCTAAACCCTAAACCCCAAACCCTCAATTCTAAACCCCCGGCAACTGCTTGCCAACAGTGTTTTCACACAGCTTGGCGGAAAAATCCGAGCGCAGCCCACCCGCGGCAGGCAACCTCTATACCTTGAAGGTGGGATTTTCGACTGGGCTTGGGGGGGCCTAACTGTGGGTGTAGGGTTATAGGGTTATAGGGTTATAGGGTTATAGGGTTATAGGGTTAGAGGGTTAGAGGGTTAGAGGGTTAGAGGGTTAGAGGGTTAGAGGGTTATAGGGTTATAGGGTTATAGGGTTATAGGTTTGGGGTTTAGGGTTTCAGGTTGGGATTGCAGTGTCAAGGGTGTGCCAGCAAGGGGGTTCGGGGTCTCGGAAGGCCTTGTTGGTGGCTGCAACCAGCATTACGGACAACACTGAAGCTCCCCAGCCTTAAGGTTTAGGGTTTAGGGTATGGGGTTTAGGGTTTAGAGTTTAGGGTTCAGGGCTTACACAAGCAAAATGCCAGAGCTGATGTGCCAAGAGGTCGATACCATGACCCTCGTGAGATGACAGCGTGACGTGACTGTTGGCCCCTTAGATTCCTCCTTGAAATCTTAGTTGCTGAGTTCATAACCCCCCCCCCCCCAAAAAAAAAAAAAGGTGTATACTTTCAGTTCTATAGGGGCTACAGTATCCCAAACAGTGTAAAGCGTACTCATTCAGCGACTAAGAAACAGTGAGCTGCTAGACAGCCCAGCTCAACCTACCAAAAAGGGGGCCTTCATACTTTGAACAGGGTTTAGGGGTTGTGATATTATCGTAAAGCTATATAGGGGAAAAAGGGTGGTATCATTGGAACAGGGCTTTAGGGGTTGTTATCGTATTGGGTTCCGACCCTTTCTTTGTCCCTCCCCAAACCCTAAACCCTAAACCCTAAACCCTAAACCCCAAACCCAAAACCCAAAACCCTAAGCCCTAAGCCCTAAACCCTAAACCCTAAACCCTAAACCCTAAACCCTAAACCCTAAACCCTAAACCCTAAACCCTAAACCCTAATTTAATGAGGCTTTTAGGAGGATCCGGTCACACTGAAACCTAGCCTGGGGGCATCCTGGCTAAGCTCTGGGATAGGAAGGGAAAGGCACGGAACGGAAGTGCTTTGACCTGCGAAACCACCGCGCGCTGGGAGTTTGCAGAAGGGTTTAGGGTTTAGGGTTTAGGCTTTAGGGCTTGGAGGTTCTGGTTGCTTTTTGCACGATTTTGGACTGATAGTATTCCTCTAAACCCTAAACCCTAAACCCTAGACCCTAGACCCTAAACCCTAAACCCTGAACCCTAAACCCTAAACCCTAGACCCTAGACCCTAGACCCTAGACCCTAGACCCTAGACCCTAAACCCTACTCTTTCTTACCTTGTGCCAGGGCGCTCGACAGCCTACCGAAATTCAGCCACCTCCTGGTTGAGCGCCTCCTGGGCAGAGGCTGGGGTTTAGGGTTTAGGGTTTGGCGTTTGGGGTTTGGGGTTTAGGGGTTTAGGGGGTTAGGGTTTAGGGTTCTAGAGTTTACACTTCAGAGTTCTAGGATTGAGGGTGTAGGGGTATAGAAAATATGTAGGGTTTGGGTTCCAAAATCGTTTTCACAGAAAGTTTGACCGAAACGCTCTGACCCAAAGATTGATCGCAACACTTGACATGTTTTGATTTTGGTCCAAGCAGTTAGTGCACTTATTTGTTGCGGCCGGACCTTTGGAGTTCCCGCAAGGGAGCCAGAAGTGAAGATAATTGAATGAGTTCTTTGTTTGTGTAAGTTTCAGTGTTAACGGTTTTCGGGCCGTTTAGGGGATCTAGAGGATAATTTTGAGGACCTAGATTCTACATCTCTGAGTTCTATGATGTCCATTCCTTGGTTTAGGGACCGGGCGTTTTGGGCGAAAGGGTTTCTTCTTGCGTTCCTGAGGCTTCTACCAAAAAGTGCGGACGCAATTAAAGCCTGCACTCTATGCCCGAAACCCCAAAGCCCTAACCCCAAAACCAAAATCCTAAGCCACAAAGCCTAGTGCACGGTGGTTCAGGGTTTAGGGTTAGGGTTGGGGTTTGGGGTTTGGGGTTTGGGGTTTGGGGTTTGGGGTTTGGGGTTTGGGGTTTGGGGTTTAGGGTTTAGGGTTTAGGGTTTAGGGTTTAGGGTTTGGGGTTTAGGGTTTAGGGTTTAGGGCTTCGGGAAACCCACGCGCAAGGCTTCGGGGCTTGGCGCACAGGCTGTCACTGTACAGCTTTGGGCTTTGGTCCAGGGCAGCTCTTAGCACAGGGCCTCCCATGAGCAGAACCCTTAGACTGCAAGTAGAAGTGCCTTAAACCCCACCCTAAGCCCTAAACCTATAGTGCTCATCTTTCCTTGGCGTCCGATTTTTCACACTAAGCCGCTAAACCCCAAACCTTGAACCCTGAACCCTAAACCCTAAACCTCAAGCCCTGTCAGGGGCCCTTGCCAGGGTAGGACTCGCCACCCAACCCAAACTCTGGATGTCGGCCTCGAAACATGAAATCGAGTTGGGGACGGGTTGCGGAAGTTGGCTTAGGGTTTAGGGTTTAGGGTTTAGGGTTTAGGCTTTAGGCTTTAGGGTTTAGGGTTTAGGGTTTAGGGGATTTTTGGTTTGTGCTAGGATACTGTTGGGTTGGTTTTGGGGTTTGGGGGTTTTACGTTAGGGTTTCGAATCTTAGGGCTTAGCTTTTTAGGGTTTGCTTATAGGGTTGAATTGCGGTTGAGGGTCTAGGTGTGAACTTAGGGTTTAGGTTTTCGCGGTTCTTTCTTAGGGTAGCTATATGCGCTCTTAGTTCGAGCCGCCGCACATTCGAGGGAGTCATACTCGGACCCCTCAGGATGTACCTGATGGTAACAGGTTCCCCTTCAATATACTCCGAAGATGGCCCTTAGACTCCGGTTTAGGGTTTAGGGTTTAGGGTTTAGGGTTTAGGGTTTAGGGTTTAGGGTTTAGGGTTTAGGGTTTAGGGTTTAGGGTTTAGGATCTTTAACGGGTTCCCAAAACTAAGGGTACAACCTCAGGGGCCCAAGGCAGAGTCCCATGACACTTGACGCAAGGGCACATACGGACCTCAGAACACTCTGGCCAGGGCAAGGGGCCACACGAAGGGATCGTTTTGCTACTTGGGCTGCGAGTCGCACATGCAGGGTTTAGGGTTTAAGGTTTGGGGTTTAGGGTTGTCGGGATTAAGCTTGGGATGAGTGCTAAGGCTCTTCAACTTCTAGAGCACGCACCCTAAACGTGAAATCGAAACCCTCAACCCCGACCATGATCTAGGGATTCTAGGGTTTGTGTGGTTTGTGGGGTTTGTGGGGTTTGTAGGGTTTGTAGGGTTTGTAGGGTTTGTAGGGTTTGTAGTTCAAGTTAAGAAAACTAGGAACCCTACCGAGGTCTCCCGCGACCTAGGCGCCCTCTCGGCCACACAATGAGCCCGATCCTTCAGCACCCGAAGCCTTCTTAGGCCACAAACAAGTGGGTCCTTGTGGGGATCCGACGATATTTCGGAGCCGCAGATATAGGGTACCCCAACATGGTCCCATAAACATAGAGATTTGAGATTCCCCCAATGTACAGGGCTGGGAAGGTTTTGGTGGCTTTCATCCCCCGTAGAAGAGCCTGATCTAGCTTGGACCATTGAGGTTTACCTTTGGGTTTTGGGGAACTTTCTGAAGGACCCCTAGGGGAAACACAAGGGCCATAGTGGGAGTAGATTGAGGGGAACAATTTAGGGGTACAACCTTAGAGGTACCCTAAACCCTAAACCCTAAACCCTAAACCCTCAAACCTAAACCCTAAACCCTAAACCCTAAACCCTAAACCCTAAACCCTTCATCCCTTGACCTAAACCAACAAGCGCCCGAGCGGCGTAGAGCACCTTCCCGGCTGCCGTCGCAAGGAGCTCCTCTGCTCGAGGGGTTTTTTGGCGGCTCTGAGGAGGGAAGTGGGGAATTGAGGTCCCCTAAACCAAGCCCTTAGGGTTTAGGGTTTAGGGTTTAGGGTTTAGGGTTTAGGGTTTAGGATTTAGAGTTTAGGGTTTAGGGCTAGTGAGGACCGAAGAGCCCATTAAGAACTCCTGAGAACAGGTCGGCCTCAGGCTTTCAGGAAAGGAGGGTTTTGGATGGCCTAATGTTCCGTCGAGTCTCAGTGCTTGTGGAAAGCATGGTGTAACCCTAAACCCTAAACCCTAAACCCTAAACCCTAAACCCTAAACCCGAAAACCCTAAACCCTGAATCTAGGGTTTAGGGGTTAGGGTTTCAAGGGTTTGGGCCTCTGACTGCTCCCTTGTCTTGCTCGCGCTTGGCCTTGCAGTTCGGGAAAGAGCTACCAAAAACACACACAGTCCTTTAAAGCAGTGTAGGGAACTCTATGTAAAAAACATAGATGCACATAATTATCAAGACCCAAAAAAGTAACCTGTAGGAATACAAAGGGCGCCCGTTGTGGCTTGAAGGGGCTTTTCAGAGAACCTAAACGCTAACAAAAAGGAATCTGGGTTGTATATAATGAGGGAACCAATGTTCCTGCAAAATCCCTACGAACCACCAGTAAGTTGGGACGGCCCAGCACTCGCAGCTAAGCCATTCGACCGGAAGCTGTCGGGAGGTGCAAACTGGTTTGACCTTGCGCATTGTCATATGAGCCACCCTAAACATCCTTAACACCCGAAACACCCTAAACCCTAAACCCTAAAATCCTAAACCCTAAACCCTTAAAGCTCTGGTCCTTGGCCAGGGCTGTCAGGGTGTCGCGCCTTTCCCTGTGGCAATTGGGGTTTAGGGTTTAGGGCTTGGGTTTAGGGTTTGTAGTTTAGGGCTCAGGAGGATTTCAGGGCTTGGACCCGAAAGGAAAAACCGAAGGGCCTAAGTGTGCAAGGGCTCATGGGGCGAAGGGGTTTAGGCAAAATGTGCGTTTGGGCTAGGGGTTTTCCCTGCACCCTCAGGAATCAGCGGGAAGTTATGAAAAGTATGAGCCCCCCCCCCCCCCCCCC
>CAJNDS010001171.1:2500-30449 GCA_905221605.1 Symbiodinium natans | reverse complement strand
TTTGCAAAATTTTTGCAATGGACGAGCTCGATGAAAATTCTGCGGCGAACAAGATGGCCATCAGTCAATGTACTAAATCACACTTCTGTATAACGATTTGGCAGAACCTTTTCATGCCACACACCGCCAACATCCCAATTTGCTCCACCCCTCCTCCTTATGAGCGCACTCAACTGGCCCAGGATATGTCCCCGTGGCCACACTGCCGGTTGGATCGCAGCTCGCCGAACCAAGCCCCGCACAGTACTTACAAGCACCCCAACCCCACACTAACCATCGAGCCCCTCTCGCAGGTCCCTCGTAGGAGCTTCCCCTCTCGCAACTTACACAGACCTAACTAGCATATCACTTTTGCTCAGCTCCTGTCTCTAACCCAACGAAGAAGAACATCCAGGAGGGGGTCCCCCGCGCAGCATTGCTACGAAGGGGGCTTTAAAAGGCTTCGAAGGCGAGGACGGGCTTCGTCCTCCCTTCGAAGCCTTTGAAGCCTTCGAAGGAGCCTTCGTTCTCATCAGCCGAAGGGGGGCTTCAGACCTTCAGCGCGAAGGGGCTTCGAAGCCCCCCCTTCGCCTCGAAGGCTTCGAAGGGGAGGATGAAGCCCCTTCTATCAACTGAAGTCCCCCTTCGTGGTCCTCGGATCCTGCCTGGATTTGCCAAACCCGCTGTTAAAAATGCGATTTTTTTAGCACTGAAATCAATGGTTTGGGCGCCTGACAGGCCTTCAAAAAAGCCGAAAGCCAGAATTTGCCAGACCCGCAATTAAAATTTTTTTCAGCACTTAAGCCTTCCCCTTAAGGGGGGGCTTAAAGTGTTAGAATGGAAGGTCACAATTGGCATGCTTCCAGAGAAGCATTGATGCAGTGGCATGCTCAACATGAGCATTGACTCGATACTTTGGCTCAAGGCGGCACAAGCAATGTTGCTGAGTGAGTGATTGCATCGAGTAACTTTGCTGTGCATCTTGTTGGATTGTGTGATCAAATCAGTCTGTGAACATTGATCTTAAAATTTTCATGGTAGCGGAGCTCTGCGGCGAAGCCCAGGGACTTCTTAACTGTAATTGAGCCCGACACTGCTGATGGCCGTTTTCGGCGATTTCCAAGAGATTAAATTGTTCCCACCGCTAATTTACCATGGCGAGTGGCTCTTGAGATTATGGGCAGATTGGAAGGAGCAGCAGGACTCAGTATCGCATCCCGGCACTCAATGCCGCTATGCTCCAGTTTTAAACAAATTATTCTGATCAGGACCATGGACTCTACGCCCATGGACGAACTAAAGAGCATGTACGGCGAAATGCTTCCGTCGTTGAGCACCGCCTCCAACACACCAATGGGCTCGGAGACTGGCTCCCCCAACAAGAGACCGGCGGTGGCATCATCAACGCAGCAAACCAATGCCAGCAAGAAGCAAGGCAGCCAGAAAGGCCCGAAGGGCCGAGGCAAAGGCAGGGACAAGCCACAGCAAACGGCCGCATGTACATACATGTGTCAGGTAGAAGTAGCCGCACCAGGTTCAATTACCATTGGGCTGCGTACGCAAATGCAAAATTATAAAATTGGTAGGAGCCTTAGGGCGTGATGTCTGAAAATATGTTGCTAAGGTACAGTGTTTAGTACAGATATTAGGTTTTGCTTATTGGGGGATGATTGCTTGAGATATCCTAAGGTATAGTTTTTAGGATACATGTCATGTTTTGCGTATTGGGGCGTGATTGATTATATGGAGGTGTTGGCACTCTCTCGAGATTTTGCAGTATTCGAGTTTGTTTTTTGGTACCTCCTCGAGAAATGGTGGCTGGGAGAGAGCCTCAGATCATGAAATTCATGGAAAACATTGGTTTTACCAATGTTGTTGAAGGATGGAGCCGAAAAACATTGGTAAAACCGACGTTTTCCAAAAAAAACCATGGTTTTCAAACCATGTGGCTGCGAGGACGAAATTCATGGATAACATTGGTTTTACCAATGTTTTGATGGACCCGAAAAACATCGGTAAAACCAATATTGTCAAACAATCCATGCTTCAAACCATGTGGCTGGAAGCACGAATTCATGGACAATGTATCAAAAGAGAAACACATAATGCGGTGTCCTTGATTATCCATGTTAGCGCTTTCGTCACGTTCAAGAGGGCACTCAGAAATATAAAGTCACACACAAAACACAAATACCAAAAACAACTGTACAAAAAAAAACGTACAAAAATAGAATAACACCAAAAAGCCTAAGAAAACCAAAACACCGTTCAGAAGACACCGAAAAAACCAAACAACCGAAGACTCTCCATGGCACACAACAAATCCTCAAACACCAAAAAACCAGAAAAACCAAAACAACCAATCCTGAGAGACTTTTCCCAGGGGTCCGGCTCCCAACAGAGTCCTTCAGAACCAATCCTGAGAGACTGAGCAATGTTTGGCAGCAACGCGCACTGGAAATCACCATTGACGTCAAGAGCAGGCCCGAGCCGAGTATCTTGAGCCATAACCTTCGAAAAAGCCAGACTCTTGCTTTCTCTGGAATTTCGGTTTAATTTCTGGGTTCACTCCATCTGCTACGTTGCTTTTGGCCCTCCGCCCTAAACACTAAAACCCACCATACCTTGAAAAGAAACAGGTTAATTCTTGTTGGCTTCAGTGTTGTTAGTTTTCTGAATCAGCTGGTTTCTTGAATCCTGGTTTTTCGAATCCGCGTTTCAGTTCCGAATCCGCGTTTTGTAGTTTCCAGAATCAGGGTTTCCAGTTCCGAATCCGCGGCTAACCGATTCCCCAGTCTCCAACCGAAGCTTGTCAGTTGGGAGAAAGGCCGACAAAAAAAATCTGCCTGGACTTGTATTTGGCAGTTCGCAGCCCTTTAACTTCTACCTTTAAGTTTTGCCAGTTGCTGGTCCTTTCTTTTAGTGCTCGCCCAGCAGTTCAAGGCTTCTACCGCGCAGCAGCCGGCATATGGCATTTTGCACTTTCTACTTTGTATCAGACACAATTTTTCGACGATTATTTTCTTGTTGCAGCCAAGGCAGAGAAGACGCACGTAGATCTGATCCAGTCGGATTCTTTGCCCTTTTGGGCTGGGAGACTGCCTCAAAAAAAGATTCTGGATCCGTTACTTGCCTTGGAGGCACAGATTGATCTGTCGGACTGCTGTCTTGGCCTGGTCAAGATTAGCAACACGTTGCCAGGCAACAAGCTGGAACGGCTAATTGATGACATTCTGGCCAGCTCTTCTGTCTTTGGAATCCCACCTTCATGGTGCGAAGCACTCTCTGTGGCAATTTTTTCAAATTTTCCAAAATGCAAGTTTCAGCTTTTCAAGGTTTTTGAAGTTATTTTCAGTGTTTGCAGGCGTTCAAGCTCTCTGCAGTGGTCTTAGCAGGAATTTACCACACGGAATATCTGAAAGCTGCATATTTTTCGAAATTTGAATTTTTGTTTTTCAAAACCATGAAAAAATGTGTTTTTTTTCTTTCGTTGAAAACTTTTTGTTTGATCCATTTTACCTGGCAAGATAGCATAGGAATTCTAAAATGATTTGTTTTTAAACCAACCATTCCACAGAATGCATTCTAGATTTTTTGGACGCCGCGTTTCTTACAATGTTTTTTGAAAATTTTCAAAATTTCAAATTTTGATCCAAACCAAGCCGGTTGGCTTAGTTGCAAAAAGTTAGTGAGGCTCATTTTGTTTTTTCAGATCATTTCGTTCACAATGTTTCTTAAACAAGGAAAAGTTGAAAAAAACATCAATTGATGTTTTAAATTGTGCTCAATCGATTTTGTTTCTGAACTAAAATCGTATTTACACTGCAGACTTAAAAACCAGTGTTTCCTGTTTGTTTTTTTCATTTTTGGAAATTTTGAAAACAATCTTCTTTGACCCAAGGCAACTTTGAAACCAGTGTTTTTCTGGTTTTTAATTTTATATGTTGGAATTACAAAAATAATTTGCTCAACAGGGCATCTTCAATTTGCTCAAGTTTGTTTTGCCTTGCATGTGTCAAGCCAGACAGCTGAAAAACACAGCCAAAGTTTTTTTGAGGTCACGTTTCTTTGCTGGTAGCTTTGTTCAGCCTTTGCAGGTGCAAACAGGAAAAATGCACGTCAAGTCAAGCAGCAGAAAAAAAAATGGGCTGAGTTTGAAGTCTTGGCTTTGACAAGATGGGCTGCGACGACCCAATTACAGACCGCGACGGCGACGCGTGGGTGGTGGTGGCCGTGGACATGAGTCATCACTCAATGACTTATGACTCATGACTATGACGTGACTTATGACTCATAACTTATGACTCCCATGTCTTTGCACTTTCGTTTGATGTTGGTTTGATGGTAGGTGCGCCGTCTCATCCCTCTTTGAATCTCATTGCTCTAGCTTACTGGGGCGCTGTTGCGTCGAAGAAGCAGTGGAGGAAAAAAGATGACTTATGACTTCCACAAAATACATTCTGTTTTTTTTGAACGCCGCGTTTTTTCTAATGTTTTTTAAGATTTTCAATATGTTAAATTTTGATCCAAAGCAAGCCGGTTGGCTCAGTTTCAAAAAGTTGGTATGGATCATCTTGTTCATTTCGTTGACAATGTTTCTCAAACAAGGAAAAATTGAACAAAAATTAATTAACGTTTTTTTTTGATTTTGTTTTTCAGGCAAGTTTGTTCAGAGCGATTTTGTTTCTAAACAAGGCATTCCAAAATTATTATTCATATTGCAGACTTTGAAATGCTTCGAAACCAGTTTTTTTCTGTGTTTTAAATGTTTTTTCATGTTTGAAATTTTAAAAACAATTTGCTTTAAAAAACGTAGCAAAAAAGCATCTCCAATTTGCATCTCAAGTATGGTGTGGCCTGCATGTGTCAAGCCAGGACAGCTGAAAAACACAGACCAAGTTCTTTGAAGTCCTGTTTCATTGCTGGTGGTTTTGTTTCAGCCTTTTCTGCAAACAGGAAAAAATGCACGTCAAGCCAAACAGCAGAAAAGAAAGATGGGCTGAGTTTGAAGTCTTGGCTGGATTCGACGCGAACAAAGCTGAAAGGAAACCAAGGCAGTTTTTCATTGTTCATGACCCGTGTTTGTGGCCGATGGGTTGCGGCGGCCGCAATGACTCACGTGACTGCCGTGACTGTGGCTGTGACTGTGACTGATTCATGGTTCCTGATTCATGATGATCTCATGACTCATGACTCATGACTCGTGGCTCATCATGATCTCATGTCATGAGTCATGACTGAATGAATGATTGATGACTGATGATTGATGATTCATACTTCACAATGCATAATGATTCATGATGCGATGCGATGATGCGATTATGATTGATGCCAATGCCAGGCAATGCGGCGGCAATGCCAGGCCAGGACCGCGTGCCAGCACCAGGACCGCCGGGAAGCCGGACTGCCAAGATGCCAGGGCTCAGGACTCAGGACCTGGCAGGATGATGATGACGACGATGATTGATGATGATGATGATGATGATGATGATGATGATGATGATGATGATGATACAATGACACGATGTGATGATATATGATATGCTATGATCTGATATGATGATGATGATGATGATGATGATGATGATGATGATGATGGTATGATGATGATGATGATGCTGCTGATGATCTTCTGCTGAGGATCTGCTGACGCTGCTGGGCAATATGAGACTCTTGATGAGACTGCCGACAGGTTTGTTAATCTGGCCCTATGGCCCTAGAACACCATGCCGCGCCCGAAATTTCGGCCATACTTAGCTCCGTCGTAGGTAATGGGGCCATGTAATCCATGTGGCCCCCTGATTTGATGCCAAGCAGAGAGTGCTTCGCACCCCCATTTTGCCGTCAGGCAAAAAACCCAAGTCTTCTTGAGGGGGCTTCAGTTCTGCGACAACCAGATCTTTGGAAGGTTGGCATCTCTAAAGCTTCGAATCCTCTCAGGCTACTGTGATCGCAAGGGCCATATTCGCGGCCCTGGCTTGCAACTCGCTGGGTCTCCTCCTTGGCTGGTTTGGCGAAGAGCTCTCCTTGGACACCATGGCTGTCATTAATCCAGATGGGAAGGCCATCTCTGGAACGCTGCAGTCATAAGTCTCCTTCGGCTAGGAAGTTCGTGGAGCGATGCTGATGTGATACTCTTCTTGGACAACGAGGCCTCGCTAGCCTTCTTGATCAACAAAAGATCCGATTCGTTGTTTGTGCAAAGCCTTCTCGGTGCTCTCTCTTTGAGTGAGAATGTGAAACCAGATGCAATGTCTGGTCTGAGCGAGTTTCCAGTCATAGCAATCCAGCCGACGATCCCTCTAGAGGCATCTTTCCGATGCAGTCCGGACTTCGTGCAAGGCTTGACGCCAGGAGCGATCTCGTGGCCCTTCCTAAGGTATTCTTGATTTTTTGTTTTGTACAGTTCTTTATTGCCTTGATTTGGAATTGGATGAGAATCTCTCGTTGTCTTTTATCAATATCACTTGTTTGCGGCTTGCGGAGAAACCCGAAGGAATAAGACGGAACTCCGACCGTAGGTTGAAACTCATTCCCGGGTTTTGAATTTTGGTTTCCCCAAAATTCGCAAACATAAATTGCATGCCTCTCATGATCTCTTTCGGATTCTCTTTGTATGGTGGCCATTTTGGCGCAAGTCTTTGAATTTTTCTTTTCCCACCCTCCACATCCCTGTCTAAAGTCGGTGCCTTCCCGGCTCCGTCCCTTTTGGACTTCCGAAGGGATTCACATATGGAGGGAGGGGCCTAGCCCTCAGCCTGGGGCCTCGCCAACTTGTTCTGCACTTCGTCCGCCGGGGGGGGGCCTCGCCAACTTGTTCTGCACTTCGTCCGCCCATGTGAAAAGAAGAGAACCGAGTGCTGGTGAATTTTTCACTTTCTTATATTCTTGATTTTTTGTTTTGTACAGTTCTTTATTGCCTTGATTTGGAATCGGATGGGAATCTCTCGTTGTCTTTTATCAATATCACTTGTTTGCGGAGAAACCCGAAGGAATAGAGGTCTATTCCAAAGTAGGGAATATGAAGTCGCAGCCTTGTCCTACTTCCTTCATTCGGTTGCACGCGCTCCCGGGAGAATGCCTAGAGTAGGGCTTAGGGCTTAGGGTCCTCCTGGTAAACCTGCTACCGCACCATCATTGAGCTTTGCGTCATATATGCTTTTAGGGTTTAGGGTTTATAGGGTCTAGGGTTTAGGCTTTAGGGTTTGGCTTGGTACTCAGGGACGTCATTCATTGCAGAACTGTTGCCTCCAGTCCTTAGAAGTCTTGCGCGTAGGGTCGAGGTTTAGAGTTGAGGGTGTTGTTGCTTCTGTTTGTGGCCACTTGTCAAGTGAGTTCGTTCTTGCAGAGTTTACGGTTCAGGAGCATAGAAGTAGGAGATGCAATGTGACCTCAGTGTTTTCATTTAGAGCGCACACATATCTCCGGCCATCTTAGTTGACGGCCCTGCTGTCTCACCCAACCTTCCTCCCCATATGCCCGCGCCATGGGAGACGTCTGCAAGACCACCAGCATTTCCTCCCAAACATCACCACTGAGCTCCAGGACCTCCAGCGCTGTTGGAACCCTAAGATCACTGCAGGCGAACATCGCGCCCGAGCTCCTGCGAGGCGTCTCGTTGCACGAATGCCTCAGTGGCTGGGGGAAGCACTGGTCAGCTGGAGGGATGTTCCAGACAAAGCAAGACGACGCCAGTCAAGCATATGGGCTCAGTCGCCAGACCCAGCGCTTTGACAACTTTCTCAGTCACTTGGTAGCCCAGTGGTACCCTTTTCCTTTCTTGTTTCAAGGTTCCCTTGGAAAGTAACCAACCCAAAAAGGGTGCCCTTACTGTAATATAGTTTTTGGGCTACCAAGGTCATGATTGGAGCACTTCCCGGTGGCTGAAGCTTGCGACCCTCTTGGTTGTGTTCAACTCAAGGGCCGCAGCTTTAGCCACTCTGGTCGTGAGCGTGCTGGTGGGCATGCTGCGTGCAGCGGGCTTCCTGCCAGATGAGCCATGGACCGTGGTCATCGGGCATGTCACGTTTCTGCTGTTTTTCAGCTTCTGGCAACGGATGCGCGCCATACTCCGGAAGCCTCGGATGGTTTTCCTGGACAAGCTGTGCATAGCTCAGCATGATGACACTCTCAAGGAGCAGGGCATCTTGGGGCTCGCTGCTTTTCTTGATCGCTCCGAGAAGCTGACCATTCTATGGTCGCCGCGATACTTTCAGCGTCTCTGGTGTGTACCTTGAAAACCCAGTATGAACCTTGTCATTGGGGGTCATCTACCCTAGACTACGACAGTCCCTATCAAGGTTTTAAGGGCCCTGAACGCCAAACCCTAAACCCCAAACCTTCTCGATTTCAATTGGTTTTCAAGGTATATGAGATCAGCACCTTCTTGCGCAGTCGGGACAAATGGAAGCCAATAGAGATCATGCCAGTCAAGCTGGCACTCCTGCTGTGCGTGAACGCTGGAAGCAATGGCTGATATTGGAGAAGTAAACTTCTATGGGCCCTACAGCAACAAATGAATAACCCTTGCAACCCATGGAATGTTTTCTTTATAGGGTTAGGGTTCAGGGTTCAGGTTCTAGGGTTATCTGGTCGAGGAAACTGGTTCGTCATGGCAGCTGCCTATCACTCCATTGCCAATTCTACAGGCGGCGAGCCCAGTGTGAAAAGGACTTTGGCAGTAGCCCAGTGGTACCCCTTTTTTTTGGGTTCTGGTTGCCCTTATAAAAATAACCAACCCAAAAAAGGCCATTTTTTGTTTCTGGTTGCCCTTTAAACATATCCAACCAAAAAAAGGCAAATTTTTGGTTCTGGTTTTTCCTTATAAAAGAGCCAACCCAAAAAAAGGGGTGCCCTTACTGTGATATGGCTCCTGGGCTGCCAGGACTTTGGTAGTGGGAGGCACCTGCGTGTGCCTTGCTGCGTGCATGGTCCCTTGGACATACTATGTCGGCATTGGCATGATGGAACCTCGTCCAGCACATTTGTCACTTCTCGTGTCTTCTTAGGATGTGTCAGTTTGGCTTGGTTTGCCACCACTCCTGCAAAGACAGCACGCCGCGGACTCGCGCAGAACTCAAGACCCTAAACCCTAAACCCTAAACCCTCAACCCTAAACCCTAAACCCTAAAACCGCTTCCACGCTCCTTTTGCAACCTTCAAGCCCACACTCCTGAGGAAGACTTGCACAAGCTGCCGCAGCAGCTTGCAGACTTTCGCATCCAGGATGCCGAGAGCACCTGCTGCGCACACCAGCACATCCACCCGCAGATAGAGCAGGCTCTCAATCCGTAACCTTCAGCACCCGAAGCCATCTAAACCCCAGAGCTTTATCAACCCTAAACTCATCTAACCCCCTATAAACCCTGAACCCTCACTTGAAACTCATCTAACTCCTAAGCCCGAAACCCTAAACCCTAAAGTCGTCCAACCTTGAAGCCTAAACCCCTCAACCCTAAACCCCCTGGTTCTTAACAGGGAATGAGGGAATTGGGGCGCTATATGTACCCTGTCAGGCATGACAGAGGGTACCTCATCCCCTCATTCCCTACTAAGAACCAGCCAGCAACCCTAAACCCTAAACCCTAAACCCTACACCCTAAACCCTAAACCCTAAACCCTAAACCCTAAACCCTCAACCCTAAACCCTAAACCACAGCCCTCAAGCAAGCCATCCCCAGAAGCCCTCACGGTCTGAGGGCTTTCGAGTCCTCAACCTTCAAGCCTGAACGGTTTAGGGTTTAGGGTTTAGGGTTTAGGGTTTAGGGTTTAGGGTTTAGGGTTTAGGGTTTGGGGTTTGGGGTTTGGGGTTTGGGGTTTGGGGTTTGGGGTTTGGGGTTTCGGGTTTCGGGTTTCGGGTTTCGGGTTTCGGGTTTGGGGTTTAAGGTTTAAGGTTTAGGGTTTGGGGTTTGGGGTTAGGGGTTTTGGGTTTTGGGTGTTGGGTTTGCGGTAATATGGCGCAGATGCTGTGAAGGTTAGGATGCAGAAGAGGCTCGAAAGCCTCTTGAGGTGCGAAGAGCAGCTCTGGTCCGATTGTGGAAGGCCATCTAACACCTACCTATTCAGTTTTGTGTTTGGGCTTAAACTCACGTCAATTGCCCGATGGGGCTAGTTCCAAAGGGTCAGAGAGTGCCAGGTAATAGGGGGTTTTGGAAAGGCCTTCCCTAAACCCTAATTCCCAAACCCCAAGCCCCAAACCCTAAAGCCTAAGCCCTATTGCCCGGTTTCGAGAGCTCAAAAAACGCAGAGGCGCTGTGGTGGGCCCGGGACCTCCTGGGCTGGGCTCAAACCGGCCAGACCTTGAGGTTTAGGGTATTTAACCACCCTAAACCCTAAACCCTAAACCCCAAACCCCAAACCCTAAACCCTAAACCCCAAACCCAAACCCCAAACCCTAAACCCTAAACCCTACACCACTACTGGTCCCAAAAGAACCGATGCCAACCATGAACCTCCTGGCTGTGCGGGGCGGGCAAGCGACCTGGGTCGGCTTGCTGGCGGCCCCCTTCGCTTTAGGGCCTAGGCCGTAGGCCCTTGAGTTTAGGGGTTGGGGTTTAGGGTTTAGGGTTAAAGGTTTTACGGTTTAGGGCTTAGGGTCTAGGGTTTAGGGTTTAGGGCGTAGGGTTTCGGGTTCAGGGTCTAGCGCTTAGGGTTTAGGATTTAGGGTTTAGGGGTCTCGGGTTTGGGGTTCGGGTTTGGGTTTCGGGTGTAGGGACCAGCCCCGGAGGCAATTCCCTGCGATCGCAAGCTCGTGCCGCCCGGCGATATCATGGGTTTCCCTCCTTGGAGGTTCAGGGTTCAAGGTTTAGGGTTTAGGGTCTAGGGTCTAGGGTTCCAGTTATTAGTGCTATTACAACCCACTTATAAGCTCGCATTGGTACCCTAATGGGGTTATAATTGGGTTCTGAGTACGTTATGTGTGGGTTACTAGGTACCCTGAACCTCCAGCACCCCCTCTGCACTGCCCCCCTCTCCCACCTTCGGTGCCCCCCTTAAATAACCTTTTTGGGGGAATCCAAAGGGGGGGAGGGGTAGTATAGAGGGGGGTAGTAGAAGAACGAGTTGGAGTTCTCCTGAATATGCTGGAACGCTAAACCCTAAATCCTCAGCCCCAAACCTTGGACCCTTTGGCAGAGTTTGCTCACAAACCCTAAACTCTAGACCTTAAACCCTAAACCCTAAACCCAAAACCCTAAACCCTAAACTCTAAACCCTAAACCCTAAACCCTAGACCCCATAGGCATCCCAGGTTCGATACTTTGCGTCAATGGTTCGGTGATGCGGAAGAGAGTGGCGGCGGCGAGCAGCACCTAGACAACTTCAACAGATTAGTCAGGAAGAGGCTGGCACCAGTGGTGTTGAAGAGTGTGGGTGGAGACAACCTGCCGATTGGATACTTCGGCGCAGCGTAGAAACCCCACACCCTGAACCCTAAACCCTAAACTCTAGGACTCAGGAGGGGTTTAGGGCTTAGGGTTTTGGGGGTGGGTTCTAGGAAGGCAACATTTGACCTTTTTGGGTACGATGAACCCCCGGAATGCCCAAAAGTTTGCCATTTTCCCCTCTGAGATCTCACCTCAACCCTAAACCCTAAACCCTAAACCCTAAACCCTAAACCCTAAACCCTAAACCCTAAACCCTAAACCCTAAGCCCTAAGCCCTAAGCCCTAAGCCCTCAGGATACACTGTATACATGGCTGCCAGCGCCAACATGCCCTTCCTTGCCAGCTTCATCCCATTCTTGGCCAAGGGACCTCCTGTGGACTCTACGATGCCCAGTAGTGCGGTTTAGGGTTTAGGGTTTAGGGTTTAGGGTTTCGGGTTTCGGGGTTCTTATCCCATATAAACCCCTATAAACCAAAATAGGGTGCCCTTTTTTCTCCTAGGTTACTGGGGAACCCAGGACTACACAGCCGGCGACTCGCTGGTTTGGGCCCTACGGATTTTCATTAGCTGGGCGTTCACCTCCCTCTTGGCCGTCTTAACAACTCGCTTGAACCTCTTTCTCTGCAGACACGGGCCCCGGATTTTGCAGTCGTGTCACTCAAGGATCTGCCGGGCGCTTCTGCTATCACAGGCCCAACATTGGGTTTTGGGTTTAGGGTTTAGGGTTGAGGGTTTAAGGTTTAGGGTTTGTAGGCCACAAAATCCCAAACGCTCAAGCTGCGCGATTTTAACTTTCTGCCTGTCACAGGCGGCGGTACTCTTTGTGACCATCTTGTGGGCTGGGTACCGAGTCCCTGCAAGGCGAGTTGACAGCAAGAGCTGGGTACCAATACTACCGTTCCTGCTGACACTGGGCGTCACCGTTGCTGAGCTCTCTTTTGGGCTTAGTGTTTGAAATCTTTGATCTCCCGTACTGCGCATGTAAGGGCCAGGGAACCTGTTTCTACACAACGCGCGTTTTTTCCACACATTCTAAACATGCTTAAGCCCTAAGCCTTAAGCTTTAAGCCCTAAGCCCTCAACCCTGAACCCGAAAACCCCCAAACCAGGTTGCCATCTTTTGGCAAGGACGCCGAGTCGTCAAGCACCAGGAAGTCCCCCCAGAGCGAGGCGAAGCTAGGAGGGGGTTTAGGGTTTAGGGTTTAGGATGTAGGGTTTAGGGTTTCGGGTTTTGGGTTCAGGGTTTTGGGTTTAATTACAGTTCTTGTGACGGGTTCATGTCCGGAGTTTTGGGGGCGAAAGTCTTGGACGGGTTTGGGGGAGAAAGTTTTCTTGCCTTCTGCATGTTTAGAATTTCTGCCGCATATCCCGTGCACCACCTCCATGTTCTTCTTAGGCTACTGCGCAACCCAGGAAGACAGGGCTGCCTTTGAGCCAGAGTCGGAGGGTGTCCCACCGGAGTTGGTGGGAGATGAATCAATGATGACCGCAAGGTTTTAGTCAAGGGTTTAGGGTTTGGGGTTTATAGGGTTTAGGGTTTATAGGGTTTAGGGTGCACCCCAAAAACCCTGAAGCCTAACCCTTCCGTGTGCTTGGGTCTTTTAAGGTTAAGGTCTTGGGATTTTTGTCTCTAAGTCTAAGTTTGCCTTGGGCAGTTCTCCACATTGTCCCCCTTCTTGGTGTACGCTGATGTTTTTTGGAGGCCTCCGTATCACCACGCTGAACCCTGAACCCTAAATCCTAAACCCTTAAAGGGGCTAATCTGGCGAACTGCTCTGGTTCTAGACTTTGCCTTTTCCGCCACAAGGGCACGGAGTGCTTTTCCAATGCATGGGCAGAGGAGTAAGGTGCACAAGTTTGCAGTGTAGAGTGACTTTAGGGTTTAGGGTTCATGTGAGCGTGCAGATTCCGAGCTAACATGTGTATATATATATATATATACATATATATATATATATATATAAATATTCTGGAGGGCTGTTAAGGGCGTGTCGTGGGTGTCATTTTGTTCTTGTCAATGACATCACGATTAACTTTGAAAAAGCAGGGGTATTAAAGGGGGGGGGGGGGGGCAGGGCGGACCAAATAAACTAATCAAAGCAGGGTCACGTTGATGCTGGCTCGCTGCCCGATGCGTGCGTTCATCTTTCCCATGCCAACAGCATGTGGTTTTGTGCTGCCAATGCAGTGCTTGGAGGTTCAGGGTACTTAGTAACCGACAATCATTGTACTTATAACCCACTCAACAGCCCCTTAAGTACCCAAAAGGGGTTACAAATGGTCGATAAGTACAGCTAGTCTATATGTATAGCTCAGGAACCCTGAACCTCGAAGTGGTGTTGTGATGTGCTTCGTGCCGAAGTCGCTCATGAATTTACAGAACGACATTATGGCCCGTTCTCTAGATGATCGTCCATGTTATAGGGTACCCTTAAATATTATACGGGTCGCCCTAGAATAAGGACCCGAAAAGAGAACCTCGAGAAATCACCATATATGAAGTCATAGTGCTACGGTCAGAGATTTGGGCGAAAGCGTGTTCTGGTCCGTGTTGGTCCTAGACCCTAAACCCTGAAACCTGAACCCTAAACCCTAAACCCTAAACCTTACACCCTAAACCCTAAACCCTAAACCCTAAACCCTAAACCCTAAACCCTAAACCCTAAACCCTAAACCCTAAACCCTAACCGCATTGGTCGAGTTGTCGGCTGATCGGCTTAGGGCATAGGGTTTAGGGTTTAGGGTTTAGGGTTTAAGGTTTAGGGTTTAGGGCCCTTTTCCCGTTGTTTAGTTCAAGGTTGCCTTTTAAAGTAACCAACCCCAACAAGAGTGCCCTTAAGGCCATATGGTTACTGGGCTACCGGGGTGCCCCGCAATTTGATTTCGGGTCTAGGGTTTAGAGGGTTGAGGGTTTAGGGTTTAGGGTTTAGGGTTATTGCTGAGGGTTTCTCATTCTTTCTGAACTTGTCGATCAGTCTCACAAAGTAGGGCTGTAAGTCATTCGGGTTTCAGGGTTTGGGGGTTGAGGGCTTAATTAAGAGGTTTTTGGATTAAGGGTTTAGGGTTTTTCAACTTTGGTTCGACGGTTTAGTGTCTGCGGGGGGTTAGTCGTTTGTACCGATTCCACAACAACATGCCGCAAGTTTGTTGGCTCCGACATCCCCCACATCGTCACAATGCCCGCCATGTTCTTTCGCAGCTTGCAAAGTAGTCTCCGGTCCAGGAGTCTGCTTGCATCCCGTCATGGTGCACGTGCGATGCAGCAGCTGGGCTGTGCCAAGGAGGTCCTGAGGTCAGAGGTCCGAGGTCCTTCAAGATGCACGCCAGAAGTAGTGCCAGAATAGCCGCTCTAAACCCTAAACCCCCAACCCCCTAGACCCTGACCCTCCTGTTCTTCCCTTTGTCCTGCTTAAGGACCAGCCAAGACGCTGCCCCTCGCTCGCCCGTGAGCAGCACGTTACCAATGACGCAGTCGCAGTTTGCTTTCCTCTGCGCGGACGCTGCAGCTCCGGGTACCAGCATCTCCAACTGCGCTGTAATGTACATCTTCCAGGATGGGGCTATTATACCCTAGAATCCCTGAAAAGGCCCTTTATAGGGTTCATGATGCTACTATACCCTAGAATCCCTGAAAAGGCCCTTTATAGGGTTCATTATGCTACTATACCCTAAAATCCCTGAAAAGGCCCTTTATAGGGTTCATTATGCTACTATACCCTAGAATCCTTGAAAAGGCCCTTTGTAGGGTTCATTATGGGGATTATAAGGCCTCATGGCTCCTCGGAGGCTTGATAGCAAGCCAAGCAACAAGCCAGTGACTTGAGCTCGTAAGCCCGATGCCGTTGCCTTCCCAGGAGGGGCGATTTAGGCCTTATAAACCCCATCTTTCTTTACCCTAAACCCTAAACCCTAAAGCCCATAATCAACCCCATAAAAGGCCTGTTTAAGGGTACCAGGATGGGCGATTATAAAGGCCCTTATAAGGTTCATGATGGGGATCATAAGGCCTAATAGCCCATGCTGGTCAGGAGGAGGACGTGGACGTCAAGAGTCTTCAGGAGGTTATCCAGGACATTGGCGTCAAGTACTGGAGCAAGCTCCACCTTCACTGCGGTGATGGCGACTTTGCAGCTTTTTGCCCGTGCGTGTGGGGTATAGGGTTATAGGGTTATGGGGTTTAGGGTTTAGGGTTTAGGGTTTAGGGTTTAGGGTTTAGGGTTTAGGGTTTAGGGTTTAGGGTTCATGCTTTGCTTGCACGGTCATGCAGCATTCTTGCCACCATGTCTTTGTAGCCCTTAGCAACATGGTTCTTTCTCGCCACTCCCACAGCTGCGTTTTCTCGCACTGTCTTGCGCGGCGGCCAGGAATCAACAGCGCAGCCCGGGATTTCATGCGGGTGACCTACACGGGTCTCTGCCGCGACGAAGTGCCGCTTCAAGTATTCCCGGACACGTGCGGACTGGAGGTCTCGAAACAAGTGGGCAGCGAGAAGCTCGCGCAAAACCTACCTTTCAAGGTCTCCGGTGAGGAGGCGCGCTTCCTGATGCAGTTTCACAACCAGCCGCCTCCTGGCTGGACAGGCTGCAGCCGTTGATCCGGTTTAGGGTTTAGGATTTAGGGTTTCGGGTTTAGTGTTTAGAAGGGTTAGGGGTTAGGGGTTAGTACCACGCAAGCCACTCACACTGTTTGCTTTCGCCTCTCAGCTGCCAGGTTTGACCTCAAACCGGGTGCAGACCGGATCCCTCGTCGGGTCGCGATCATCCGCTTCGACAGCGGGCGGGTTGGCTTGAAGATGGTGGCCAGCCACATGCTCCTTGGCTCGGCCGCACGCTACAGGTTTAGGGTTTAGGGTTTAGGGTTTCTTCTTCCTCTTCCTATACCCAATGCTTTCTCTTCATCCGTCCCATTTTCTGCCATTGTTGCCCCCGCACTCCCACCCATTCCCCCCCGACCTGGCCATTAATGCCTTCTGTGTCCCTATACCCTAAACCCTAGACCCTAAACCCTAAACCCTAAACCCCATGCTTCAGTTCAGTTGGCCCCCCAAGGCTTGAGGATGGCGGCAGCTACACCGCGCTGCTGAAGCTGAGTCCTGGATCATGTGTAGACCAAAGGGTTTAGCATTTAGGGTTCAGGGTTTAGGGTTTAGGGTTTAGAGTTTAGGGTTTAGGGTTTAAGGTTTAGGGTTTAGGGTTGGAGCCATGGGCCCTTACTTGGAGGTTCAGGGTACTTAGTCACCCAATTATAACTGTACTAAAGCCCAAATGTTAGCCCTGTTAGTGTACTTAAGGGCTTATAAGTGGGTTCTAACTTATGACTACACTTCTAATTGGCTACTAAGTAGCCTGAACCAAGTGTAGATCTAAGGTTGGAGCCATCGGCCCTTACTATGACCCCTTGTCCTTGTTAAAAGTGTTGAACGGGTAACGCAGCAAAAGGGTTGTAGAACAAGGGACCCAAATTAACCCCTACTTGGTTGGAACCCTAGAGTAGAGGCAGCGCTTATGATTTCTTTTAGTGTCTTTTTGGTATCTCAACCCTAAACCCTAAATCCCAAACCCTAAACCCTAACCCCTAAACCCTAAACCCTAAACCTTAAACCCTAAACCCTAAACCCTAAACCCACCAGTGCTGGTGAACTCGCTGAGATGGGGATGACCCAACTGCGAAGAGACCTTAAAACCCCAAACCCTAAACCCCAAACCCTAGACTCTAAACCCTAAGCCCTAAACCCTAAACCCCAAACCTGAAAGCTGCTGTTGTGGGTACCGGGGGTGTATAATGGTGGCGTCTTTTGATTGGCCATCTCGGAACATCTCGGAGGGGAATCTAGACCCAAGGTGCAACGGTTTAATTTCGGGTTTACTTGGAGGTTCAGGAGACTTAGTAACCCAATTGTAACTGTACCGATAACCCCCTTAAGTACCCTAGCAGGATTAGAATTGGGGTACAAGTACGGTTCAAATTAGGTTGCTAAGCACCCTGAACCTCGAAGCGCTGCACCCTGAACAGGGACCGTAACGTCCTGTTTACAGTGGCACTCGATGTTTCAGGGCAGTGGCTTCTCTGTGACATCCTTTCTTGGCTTTCTTCTGGCTGGCTCTTAGGACTTTAACCTTTTGGGTTTCTGCAAAAGCTACAATAAGGATTCTAGAAGTTAAACTTGTAGGAGGGGAAGTCAGAAGTCAGCCAAGCTATGGGTTTCATCAGACCTAGGATTCTGCACTCCTACTATGACCGTGTGGGCCTGGCCGGCGCGCTGCCGACGCCGCAGGCTGTTCCGTATGCATGGGGATGGTCGTCACGCCTCGCCCACCCCCCCCCCCCCCCCCCCCCCCCCCCCCCCCCCCCCCCCCCCCCCCCCCCCCCCCCCCCCCCCCGACCCCCTGGTGGTGGGGTTTTGGGTTGAGGGCTCTAAGGGGTTAGGGGTTTACTGTTTAGGGTTTAGGGGTTTGAGGCTCTAAAGGGTTCAGGGTTTTAGGGCTTTGGGTTTTGGAGATTACTAGGGTTTTACGTGGCGTTAGAGGAGTTTCTTTGAGGATTTAGGTTTTAGGCTTTGGTTTAGGAGCTTTGGAGCTTTAGAGTTTTAGGGCTTTGGGGTGGAGAGGTATTCGTTTCGTTGTTTTTACAGTTTTTTTCGGGGTTGGCCTTGGCTCAAATCTTCTACTCTCTCTGCATTTTAATAAGTTAAGAAAGCCTCTATTTGTTGTTTATATCTCAGCAGGAAAGCCTCTCTTGGCTTTCTACTCTTATAGGCAGACCGCGAGTTTGACTATCAAAATCCTGCTGCTATAGAAGGCGGTAAGAATGAAGTAAGGGCGGAAGGAAGAAGCAAGGAAGCAAGCAAGGAAGGAGGATTTAATTCTTATGTTGTGTGTACTAGATGGGGGGGGCACAAACAGGGACCCTAAATTAGACAATTACCGATTCGATGACACTAGTGCAACTATTTTGCGCTTAGATGTTTACATCGTTACATCATTTACATCTTCGCATCTTTACATGATTGCACGATTACATGGTTACATGATTACATGATTACATGAGTACATAAGTACATGAGTACATGAATACATGAGTACATGATTACATGATTACATGATTACATTATTACATTATTACATTATTACATTATTACATGATTACATTATTACATTATTACATTATTACATCATTACATCATTACATCATTACATCATCATATTATTGCATTATTGCATAATTGCATTATTGCATTATTACATTATTACATTATTACATTATTACATTATCACATTATTACATTATTGCATTATTGCATTATTGCATTATTGCATTACTACATTATTGCATTATTGCATTATTACATTATTGCATTATTGCATTATTAACTTCTTACATTATACATATTACATTATATTAATACATTTAATTATTGCATTATTACCAATTATTACATTATTACATTATTACATTATTACATTATTACATTATTAAATTATTACAATTTATTTGCATTATTATTTATTGTTACATTGATTACATTATTACATTATTTAGACATTACATTATTACATTATTACATTCTTACATTTATTACATTTATTACATTTATTACATTATTACATTATTACATATTATTATTCTTACATTACATTATTACATTCTTACATTCTTACATTCTTACATTATTACATTATTACATTATTACATTATTACATTATTACATTATTACATTATTACATTATTACATTATTGTATTACATTATTACATTATTACAGTATTACATTATTACATTATTACATTATTACATTATTACATTATTACATTATTACATTATTACATTATTACATTATTACATTATTACATTATTACATTATTACATTATTACATTATTACATTATTACATCATTACATCATTACATCATCATATTATTGCATTATTGCATAATTGCATTATTGCATTATTACATTGTTACATGTTCGTATTTTTACATGATTGCATTCTTACAGGTTATTAGATGATGTTCGTGTTCGGTTCGCACGGTTCTAGATTGAAGTTATTTTTGATGAACCCAATCTTAAACCCTTAAACCAGGAAACGGCCCGAACAGCATGTCAACCTGTGACAATAAAACTAGGAACTCAACCCTTAAAAGGGCCACCATTTTGCATATATTTGGGGGTTGAGGTAAGCCCTAAGCCTTGCCCTGCCCCCCCCCCCCCCCCCCCCCCCCCCCCCCCCCCCGCCCCCACCTGACTTGACATCGGGTACTGTAGCTTATTCTCGAGCATGGTCTTTTGGGCGGGCGGGCCCGTGTGCCCGTGGGACCGTGGGGCCGTGGGCCCGTGGGCCCGTGGGCCCGTGAGCCCGTGAGCCCGTGCACGGGCTTGGACCTTGCCAAAACAAGACCTTGAAACGCTAAGTCTTGAAACAAAGCCCTAACCCCCTTTGAAATACTAAGCAAAGAATCCCAAAGCCTAACCCTGAAGCCTGCACTCTTAAAAGCCTAAAACCTCAACTCTACTCCGAAGAATGTGAGCCTCTGGCATGTGGCAATGCAATACTATTACAAGCTCTGGCATCATCGCGTGTAGATGGAACATGTCAAGCTTGCGTTTTCTAAGCTGCGGGGGTTAAGGACAAGGCGTTGGAAGATCTACTTGATCCGAAGCAAACGCAAAACCCAAGGTCTTGAAGCCTTGTTCTGAAAACCTAAGCCCTACTCAAACCAAGATCCTGAAACCTATAGCCACTAAACCTTAACCCTCAAACTTCAACCCTAAAACCCTAACCCTGCAAATCCTAAAGTCCCCAAGCCCCTACTTCGCAAAGCTTCTTTAAAGCTCTAATCACCGCAGTCGCTAGCCAAAAACCCACCTCTCCCTTGAAATACTAAATCTTGAACAAAGCCCTAACCCCCTTGAAATACTAAGTCGTGAAATCCAAAGAATCCTAAAGCCTAACCTGAAGCATGCAATCTTAAAAGCCTAAAACCTCAACTCTACTCCTTATAAGAATGTGAGCCTCTGGTATGTGGCCATGCAATACTATTACAAGCTCTGGCATCATCGCGCGTAAATGGAACATGTCAGGCTTGCGTTTCCTAAGCTGCGGGGGTTAAGGACAAGGCGTTGGAAGATTTACTTGATCCGCAGCAAACGCAAAGCCCAAGGTCTTGAAGCCTTGTTCTGAAAACCTAAGCCCTATTCAAGCCAAGATCCTGAAACCCAAGCTCCTGGAGCCTTAGAGCCTTATAAACCCGCAACCCCGGGCGCTTTGACTGACTGCGGCAGTTTTGTTTGTATGAGCCATGATGTGGACATGCGTCCGAGCCCATGCTACATCCGACGCCATAGCAGTCCCACGGTGTCTCCCGGACCTGTAAACCTTTCATCCTAAACCCTATAGCCCTCATCCCCGAACCCGAAAGACCTTCTTTAAAGCTGTAATCACCGCAACAGCACCGATTTTCTCCCCAAACCCGAACGCTTTCTAAGTTTGGGTATGGGTTTCAGGCGTTCTCGAGAAGGTTTTTTGCGAAGTTGACGTGGCTTGTAGTCTCGTGCCTTCTCAAGCGACCTTTGTGACAATTTGAGAGTGGTAGACGACAAGGTGGGGAGCGGGATTAAACCGGCAGCAAAGATTTTGGTGGTCAGGATAGCGTAGAGCGATAGGCAGAAGTTATACTTGATAGTAACGACATTATAAGCCTGGGCCGTGGGCCCGTGGGCCCGTTGATCTTCTTTAAAGAGGCCTGCCCGTGGAACAGGGTATTCTCGCTTAGGGATACTTGGAAAAACATTCTTGGGTAATTCAATTCCTAAGAAACAGCTAAGATTATAGTTTTGGCTAGGGATCCAAGTAAAGGTAGGGAACGTTTTCTTGTAGATTGCGATGATTGGCACCTCGCCCCCAGCCAGGCTTCTGAAACTCCCACATGCTTGAATGTCTTAAACCCCGAAGCCTTAAAGCCCCTCCCCCGCCCCCTGCTACGAAACGCCAGATCAACATTTGGGGGTTCCGGGTTTAGGGAACGCTAAATCAAGTTCATAAGTCATAACAGGATGGGCGATTAGGCAATTGTAATCTCTATAATGAAGCCCATAGGGGACTATAGGGTATAATAGCCCATCCTGGTACCCACACATGATGTTTCAAGCAGAATGCAAACGCAAGTTCGAGTCCGGCAGCAGCTGCACAAGTTGGACCAGGTCTTCACGGCATGTCTCATGCATGTCTCCACGTGGCTGTGCAGGAGATGCTGCCATATGCCGTGTACGTTGAGCACGAGGCCCAATACTTGAGGCCTGGGGATCAGCAGAACAACCAGCGCCGGCAGAGTGTGTGGTTGTGTGCGTGCGTGCTCGCACGTGTGTATCTGCGTGTGCGTGTGCGTGTGCGTGTGCGTGTGGGTGTGGGTGTGGGTGTGGGTGTGTGTGGGTGTGTGTGTGTGTGTGTGTGTGTGTGTGTGTGTGTGTGTGTGTGTGTGTGTGTGTGTGTGTGTGTGTGTGTGTGTGTCATGTGTGTGTGTGTGTGTGTGTGTGCGCGTGCGCAAGTGTGGTCAAGCGTGCAAGTGTACAAACGTGTGTGTACAAGTGTGTGTACGTGTGTCTACGTGTGTGTGTACATGTGTGTACGTGCGTGTACAGGTGTGTACGTGTGTGTACATGTGTGTACGCTTGTGTACGGTGTGTGCGCGTGTGTACATGTGTGTACTACGCGTGTGTACGTGTGTGTACTTTTGTACGTGTGTGTGTGTGTGTGCACTCGTGCTCACGCCGCCGGGCGTATGTGTTGGGCGTTGCCAGGTCCACACAGTACCGCACCGACAGGAGACTCGCTTGTGGGGTCCGGGATGCTCCGGGAATTCCGAAGAGCACCCAGCCCCCTGGCCCCTAAACCCTAAACCGCTAACCCCGAAGTATAGGCTACGCCCGAAGCCTTTTTTCCGACCAAAAATCGGAGGAGCTATTGGGAGAAGAAGCTGGAGGGAATCCTGCCAGTGAGAACCGACCTCTTCGGAGGGGTCTACCAAGGAACTTTGGCTCAGGTCGGGGCCTTGGGTTTAGGGTTTAGGGGTTAGGGTTTAGGGTTTAGGCTTTAGGCTTTAGGGTTAAAGGGTTAAAGGGTTAAAGGGTTAAAGGGTTAAAGGGTTAAAGGGTTAAAGGGTTAAAGGGTTAAAGGGTTAAAGGGTTAAAGGGTTAAAGGGTTACTTGGAGGTTCGACCTACTTCGTAACCCATACTTTTAACCCAATTAAGACCATATTAGGGCACTTAAGGGCTTATAGGTAGGTTATAACTACACTTATAATTGGTTACTCAGTACGAAGTACCCTGAACCTCCAAGTAGGGTTTGGAAGTCACTTTCACGAACCTGTCGTGGCAGCGGACAGTGGTGGCTGTTTTTGCCCAGGGCGAGTTTGCCCAAATGACCCAAATTGATGCATCTTTCAGGATGTGAGAAGTAAGTGTTGGTGGCAGTTGTTGTGGGGTTGATCTTTCCGAAACTCTAAACTCTAAACTCTAAACCCTAAACTCTAAACCCTAAACTTTCAACCCATAGCAGGACGTGGGCAAGTTCGAGGCGGAATCGTACAACTTGTCGCTTCCGAGCAGCGCGAACTGCTTTGAGTTGGCACGGTGCCTCGGCACTGTCAGACCGTCACATCTTCACAGCGCGCACACCCTAAACCCCTAAACTAAACCCCTAAACCCTAAACCCTAAACCCTAAACCCTAAGCCCTAAGCCCTAAGCCCTAAACCTTAAACCCTAAACCCTAAACCCTAAACCCTAAACCCTAAACCCTAAACCCTAAACCCTAATTAAACCCTAAACCCTAAACCCTCCGGAAGGAAGTATGGCCTCGAGCACGGCGCTTCGCAATTCCAGGTTCTCCTGGCTGCATACTATTGGGCTTTGCACGTCGCGACGGGCAAAAGCGACCTGGTAGTGTCCACATCGTTTCATGGCCGGGCAACTTCGGGAGAATTGGGAAAGTTGTTGTTAATTTTTGGGCTCAAGGTTCAGGGTTTAGGGTTTAGGGTTTAGGGTTTAGGGTTTAGGGTCATTCTTGAGAAGCAGCTAGAAGAGCATAATTTCTAGGGTTCCAAGTTCGGTAGAGGTCACTCCTGACTTGAAGCGCGTGAACGGCAACTGCGTCAACCTGCTGCCACTACGCCAAGAAGTATCTTAGCTGGTTTAGGGTTTAGGGGGTTTAGGGGGTTTAGGGGGTTTAGGGGGTTTAGGGGGTTTAGGGGGTTTAGGGGGTTTAGGGGGTTTAGGGGGTTTAGGGGGTTTAGGGGGTTTAGGGGGTTTAGGGGGTTTAGGGGGTTTAGGGGGTTAGGGGTTTAGGGGGTTTAGGGGGTTTAGGGGGTTTAGGGGGTTTAGGGGGTTTAGGGGGTTTAGGGGGTTTAGGGGGTTTAGGGGGTTTAGGGGGTTTATGGGGCTGTGAACGAAGCAAACTGTTTGTGCTGATGTCTTTTTGTATTAGCGGGGGCCGTGCACGTATGTCTCAGAAGCTGAGTGAGTGCACTTTACGCTTTTTTGGGATACTGTAACCCCCCATAAAGCTGAAAGTGTACACTTTTTTGGGGGCTTATGAACTCACCCTAAACCCTAAACCCTAAACCCTAATCCCTAAACCCTAAACCCCCTAAAACCCCTAAACCCCCTAAACCCCCTAAACCCCTTAAACCCCCTAAACCCCCCTAAACCCCCCTAAACCCCCCTAAACCCCCCTAAACCCCCTAAACCCTAAACCAACTAAGATGTAGAGTTGGCCCCAGATCCACCCCAGGTTGTTGCCGACATGACATTTGCGCAGCTGGTGGAACAAGTGCCCGTATCCTCCTTGGGGAATTATTTTGTATTTTTGTTCATATATAACCCAAGAGGATATTTAAAATAATGTTTTTATTAAGGTTCTAAGGGGAGTATAGGTGCGTGCCAATGTTCGAACCTCCAAGAGGCACGGGCAGTTTCCATTTGCAGAACCTTGGTCTAGGACCGGGAGTAGGCCCTTTTTTCCTTTTCTTAGGGTTGGGGTTCCCTTATAATCCCCTTAAAACCAAGAAGGGTACCCTTTTATTCCTAGATACTCCCGGGTCTAGTAGTGGCTGAGTGTTACACTTTTCGGGATACTATGATCCCCTTATAGAACTGAACGTTTACACTTTTCTTGGGGCTTATGAAGTCAGCAGCTAAGGAACTGCAAAGCAAGCAGGCGGCCTTTGAATACATGTTTTCATGCTACGATGCACGGCACGTTTCAGAGCCGGCTTTTCCTTGTCGTCCAATGTCAACTGCCCATACCAGGATGGGCTATCAGGCCCTGGAATCCGCATAAACCCTAAACCCCAAACCCCAAACCCTAAACCCTAAACCCTAAACCCTAAACCCTAAACCTTAAACCCCAAACCCCAACCCCAAACCCCAAACCCCAAACCCTAAACCCTAAACCCTAAACCCTAAACCCTATCAAAACTATAGGGTATAGTGGTTAGCCCCTGCTGGTTAGGACCTTGACAACATGATGTCCATGGACCACGACACGGTGGTCAACCCTTGCACCGTCCGCGTGATCACGGGCAAAGAGACCACCGAGGCGTGGCGCTTTCCCCACGGTTTAGGGTTTAGGGCTTAGGGTTGAGGGTTTAGGGTTCAGGGTTCAGGGTTCAGGGGGTCTCTTTCAGTTCCGCAGCTGCGAAACCCCGGCGAAGACGTCAGCCTGCGCGCTCATGGTCGCTCGTCTTTGAGCAGCCTTGTTTGCCCTCAGGTCTATGTGGCGTACCAAAAGAAAGTTCTCAGCGCTGACTCCATGAAAGCACTGGTGCAGCTCTGGTTGCAGGCGAATCCAAGTGTGGAGGGAGTTTACCAGGATGGGCTCTTATACCCTCCAACCCCTTCGAAAGGCCCTTTACTGGGTGTTGGAGTACTACATATTCTTTAGTACTTGTTCTTGGTTCTGGTTTCCTATTCTGGCCACTTATACCGAAAAGTGTATGCTTTTGTTTTCCAAGGTCCACTCCAAAGTAGAGTTTATAGGTTTCATTATGGGGATTTCAGGACTAATAACCCATTCTGGTAGTTCTCCTGAAGTGATTGTTGAGAGACATGCAATGCCAGATGAGCTCAGGACACTGTGTGCTTCAGGGCGGGGGTTGAGGGTTTAGGGGTTTAGGGGTTTAGGGGTTTAGGGGTTTAGGGGTTTAGGGGTTTAGGGGTTTAGGCGTTTAGGGGTTTAGGGGTTTTGGGATTTAGGGATTTAGGGGTTTAGGGGTTTCGGGGTTTCGGGGTTTCGGGGTTTCGGGGTTTCGGGGCAGAACTTTGGCGCATCGACAGGTCCTAGAGCAAGCCGTGAGCAATCCTTCGAAGACGCTCAGCATGCTCGACCTCCTCACGGCAGAGCAGAAGCAGGTTCTGGTGTATTTGATCTCTCCCAAGAACCCCCTCCCCTGGGGGGTTTGCTACAAGGGGGAAGGGGGGAAACTTCGGCTTCTAGCGCGCGTCGCATCGACAGTCTCTGCGCGCTCGTGATCCTATGTAGTTGCCCAATTGGCCGCAAGTCTATCAAAATAGGTTGTTAGGCCTCGTAATCCCCATACTGAACCCCATAAAGGGCCTTTGGGGTATAACAGCCCATCCTGGTTGTCCGGGTTCAGAGGGAGACCGCTGGGCACTGTCTACTTGGAGGTTCAGGCTACTTAGTAACCAATTAGAACTGTACTTAAAACCCACTTAGAAGCCCCTTAAGTACCCTAGTAGGGTTATAATTGGGTTATACGTACAGTTATACTTGGGTTACTAAGCACCCTGAACCTCCAAGTAGTTGTTGAACGTGCTGTTCTAGGACCCGGAGTAGGCCCTCATTTCCTTTTTTGGGGTTGGGGTTCCCTTATAATCCCCTTAAAACCAAAAAGACCGTTTTATTCCTAGGCCAGATGCAAGCGGGCAAACCCTAAACCCTAAACCCTAAACCCCTAGACCCCTAGACCCCTAAACCCCTAAACCCCTAAACCTCTAAACCCCTAAACCCTTAAACCCCTAAACCCCTCAACCCCTCAACCCCTAAACCTCTCAACCCTAAACCCCCAAACTCCTAATCCCCTAAACCCCTAAACCCCGAAACCCCTAAACCCTAAACCCTAAACCCTAGACCCTAAACCAAAACATCCCTCATTACTGCGAGGCTATCCTGCGGCAGTCCTGCGGTCCCGTGCTGTCGCCGCTGGATCAGCGGTACGATCGGCTCTTCGACGTCGGCTTGCTGCAGGACTTAAAGAAGCGCCTTAACTAAGTAAAGCCAAAACCCTAATGCCAAAACCCTAAACCCTAAACCCCTACACCCTACACCCTAAACCCTAAACCCTAAACCTGAACCTATTGAATTAGAACTGGGGTATAGCTGTCTTTGGCTTTGCGTGGGGTTTGACGCTTAGGTGCTGAAGGCCGTAGGGTTTACGGTTTGGGGTTTGGGGTTTAGGGTTTAGGGTTTGGGGGGTTTAGGGTTTGGGGTTTGGTCTCCCCTGAGAACCCGCAAGTTCTTCTCCAGGACGGATTGTCGAGGCCGGCAGACGACAAGCTTGCTGTGCGCTGTGGGGACGAATCCTGGACAGCACGGCTGCGCACGCGCGCCCGCGTGCATGTGCGCAAGAGTGTGTGCCCCTGCACGTGTGCGGTGTGTGTGTGTGTGTGATGCTTATGAATTCTGAAAGGTTCTTAGCATGCGTCATACATATATTTTCACGCACACAATCGCAGTAACTTGCACTCATCCGTGGACATGTCCATTTGTCCATACGCGCGCTCAGAGATCGTCAGAGACCGACGGTTGCCGCATTTTGCCGCAAATCGCGGTCCTTATTTTGTTCGTCGGCTGAAAGCTGCATCTCCTGAGAAATGAGACAAACAGAAGCAGAACCCTGTCCCGCATCCTAGGAGTCCCTGACCTATGGAGACCTGCGCAGCCTTTCTGACAGCTTGGCATGCGTTCTGCGGCACCACGACAGCAAGATCGTCGCGGTCCACATGCCAAAGAAGTGTCTCGCTTTCAAGAAGCGGTCTAGAATGTTTTAAGCAGTGTACGTAAGACGGTTAAGATCAGTTCCACCTCAGCCATTCCCCCGCCTCCACCCAAGTTCCCCTCCTTTGGCGATGGGAGTTCCAGGATGGGCTATTAGACCCTATAATCCCTTAAAGGCCCTTTACAAGGGTTCACTATGGGGATTTTAAGGCCTGATAGCCCATCCTGGTTGGGCGAGTTGTGGTGGAGGGCTGGGATGACAGCCCTAAACCCTAAACCCTAAACCCTCAACCCTAAACCTTCAACCCTCAACCCTCAACCCTAAACTCTAAACCCTAAACCCTAAACCTTAAACCTTAACAGGAGTGCCTTCATGATACCCTTGCTGCTGGGCGTGCTGAAGGCCTGCGGTCTGAAAGGTCCTATACCCAAAAAGCCCAATACCCCTTGATTACAGAATGTACTAGCACCTTAAATCATATTAAGGATCCCTATATAGACTTAAAGCATATTCCTTACTTAAGGGGTATTGGGATCTCTGGGAAATATTCTTATGAGTGTTTGCGAACGTCTGCAAT
>CAJNDS010001170.1:25000-30461 GCA_905221605.1 Symbiodinium natans | reverse complement strand
GCGGCAGCTGTGCTGCAATGCTTGTCGCAGTGCTGGCCTGTTGCGACTAGTGATGCTCAGAGGATCACTGCATCGTCACTTGATGCTTCAGGGAATGTCAAAAAGAAGATGTATGAACCATGACGGACTTGTCTTTGGTCTGAGTCCGTTGCCTTCAGTGATCGCCGGTGGTCGTCCGTCGACTGCCACTCCGATGTCGGCGTTGACCTCCAAATTGCGCGGTAATGTCCGCTGTGCGGGGTAGAGCCAATGTGAAATACGCAGGACTGCACGTATGCCCGTTCCATGCGTATGGAGCCCTCATGCAGTACAGGAACCCGGAGTTCTTGGCTGTAGGACGTGATGGGGGCGTGGTTTTTGCCCGAGCCTGTGAATCTGGCCACTGTGAAAATAGCGTGTTTCTGCTGCCCTAGCAGTGTGGTGTTTGGGGGTACCGAAGCCCATTCGTCGATTAGGAACTGCAGTGGCTTGCTTTCTGGGTGTTGCATGAGCATGACAAGGGGTCCTCCTTCCACCGCCAATCTTCCTGTGGTTAGATCAACGGTTGCCCAACGTCGCGTCAGGGGTAGATCGGAAGCAGCCGTCAAAAAGCCTTGCAGGAATTCTGCCGAGTCTTGCTGCGTGCCATCAAATCTCCATCTTGGTAGCAGGCTCCTAAGCGGGAAGGAGTTGATGAGGTTAAGGGGGGGGGCAGCTCTAGACTGTGCTGAGGAAGAGATGAGGCTCATTAGAGCTTGCAGTGACCGCAGTGAAGGGTCTAAGATGGTAGTGGCCAGCAGAGCCTGTATGGCTGCATTGACATAGCAGTAGTTAGAGGTGTTCTTGAATGCAAGGGTTGCCAGAAGAGAGGAAGGGGAGAGACAAAAGACATGAGAAGGATCGCTCTGAATCGCTTGCTGCATGACAGCTGGACCACTAGAGCCGAGCGAGGTAGGAGAAGACAGAGGAGGAAAGAGAGAGGAAGCTGGGGGAGCTGAGTCTTGGCAGTTATTGCTCTCTGCAAGTTATTACTTTTGGGGAGGACTTTGTAACGGCCTTGGGTAAAGACTTAGATTTGGCCTCTGGCGGCCGTTGGGGACTGGCTGCTTTGAAGAATGATTGCAGTGGACAAGCGGTGGTCCTGGTGATCTGCAACACGGAATCTCCTAGCAGGATCTGAAACAGAACTCCGCACTGCGCCGGATGCTTACGCCGATCAGTGACCGTCTTACTGCAGAAGGGGCAAGGTCTGCCTTTGAGGATCTCCGTTCCGAGCATTTGACATTGTGTCATAGTGCTATCTTGCAGGGCATCCCAAATTCTGCGATGCTCCTGATGCAAGTGCGACTTGACCTTGGTATGATCAGGCGTCCAGAAACCACAGAGCACGCAATGATCCACAAGGCGCTTAGAAGCCGGCTGCCGGGCTAGCTGCGTGACGGTATGCGTGCCAGCTGTGCTAGTTAGGTGTTCTCGTGACCATGGATGCACTGGTTCGGTCTGACCTGCCGCTGCACTCTCGTCATGGCGCTGAGCATCTATTCTTCTTAGGGCTGCCGGCTCTCTGCAGGCGCCGGACAGAAGGTGGTCCTTCAGTCCTTTCCAGAGAGCGAAGTGTTTGTGACACGCTGCACAAGTAGGTAGGCCGTCCTTCGAATGCTCTGGCAGAAAGTCGGGTGGGATATAACGATCCAACTTATCCCTGTGCATTTTGGCCTCGTGTATGTGTAGCCCTTGTGCAGTGGTAGTCTGAAAAGAGCAGTGTCTGCAGCAATGTCTAGGCTCTTCCTCTTCTTGGGTTACTGCTATCAAGGCCTCATACTCTGCAAGAACCTCTTGCGCGTACTGAAGAGCGTTGGGGAGCAGCGCAGCATCCTGATGGCCGTGTGGATGCTGTGCATCTCTCGGAGCCTCATGCAGTGCAGCAGGCCTTGTTTGGGTTTCCTGTCTGGTTCTGAGCGATCTGACTCTGTTGCTCTGGCGCTCCAGCAGCAGCTGGACGGGATCCTTGATGCCGTAGGCTGCATACAGGTGATGCGTCGATAAGCCCGTAAGATGGACGGGTTTGTTGAGGACCGCCCTGATTTTTCTGGCGTGCCACCTTCGCAGTTGTTGCGCTGTCTCCGTTGTGAGCCCTATGTCCACTAGACCCGCCGAGACCGTCGCCCAGACTGTTGTGTGCCAAATCTTCAGTCTGCTTTTCGGACCTGAGAGTCTTCGGTTGTGCACATATCGTCGGACTTGTTGCAGCTTGGCATTGCCCTCCTGCAATCTAAAATCCAACGTCGCCTTTTCCTGGTTGCCATAGGAAACGTACACTCCAAGGTACTTAAAGGATGTGGACTGCGGGAATGATTCCTGGGCTTTTGTGCTCCCAATGCGCCATTTGCGGTGTTGTACTCCCTGGGCGTCTAGGCTTGTGTGACTGAAAAGTTTGTGTGCACGGGCTGAGGCAGTGCCTGTTAGCTTAACCATTAAGTGACACTTGTCAGCGTTCACTTTAAAGCCATATTTTCTGACAATGCGGAGAAGATCAGCTATCATGTTGTGCGCTTGCAGCAAATCTCTCCAGCTGGTGACAGTGTGATGAACGGTTAAGTCATCTGCGTAGCCCGTCAAGCTATGCAGCACGCGATCCCAGCCTACGACCTCTGCGAGTTCTCGGAATAGCTTTCCTGTCAGCAAGGAGAACAGGGTTGGAGCTAGTTTACACCCTTGCTTAATGCCTGTTGTGGACTCAACAGAGCACGAGGTCTGCTGGGATCGTACTGTGTAGCGACTGTTTGAGTGCAGTGATGCCACTAATCCCTGGATGTCTGACGGTACCCCAGCGTCTTGAAGAGTGTCCATGAGGTCCTGGCGGCGAACCATGTCGAATGCCTGTGATAAGTCAAGCGCAAAGCAGATCCCTCCCACCAGCTCTGGTTTGCGGTGTCCAGCATGCTGGGAGTGCCTGCTAAGCCGCGATTGTGCGCACATTTGGCGTACCTCTCTGGTATGCTTGGAGACTCTGGAGAGAGCATCAGAAAGTCCTCTTTGAGGTTGGTAAGCGAACTGTGGCACCGACCTCAGGCAGCTGCAGGTATAGGGAGCCAGGAGATCTCTGCACGCCCCCGCCAGACCCTTGCCATCTGGTCTTATGATTCCAAGTGGGCGAAGATTAGAGGGCTTGGTTGGGGGCTTGTTGGGCTTCGGGATAAAGCAGAGGTCAGTGTCCTTCAGCTGTGCAGAGAGGATCACTGCCGAGTCCAGCGAGCTGTGCTCAGCTTTGCGGGCTTGGTCGTTGCAGTACGTCGCCAGGTGCTCGCTGGCCGAGTCGGAACATAGCTTCCATGCGGCTGCCGACGCTGAGTTCTGAGGGACAGCCTTGTGTGGTCTGATGGAGCTGATGTGCTTCGAAAGCAGGGGGGCTGAGAGTGTTGGCAGGCTGCAGACTTCAAATCGTAGTCTGTCATGCCGTTGAAACACTGCTTTGGCATGGTTTTGCATGAGCTTGAGTTCCTCTTCTGCAGCCATCAAATAGCCATCATTGTTGACTAACTGCGTTTTGGGCTGCGGCTGCCAGGGGCGGAGCTTCTGCAATGTCTTATGAGCCTGATAGGAGTTACCACTTTGTGTAGATTGGTCTACCTCGTGAGTGAAATCTGCTAGGCGTTGTCTACGTGCTCTTGTGACAGCCTGCTTGTGCCACTTGGAGAGGTCCTGCACCAGTATCTCGTGATCTGCCAGGGAGAGCGTTGAGCTGGCTAAGTCCTCATCCAAGGCCGTCAACCTGGCCCACATGCGCTTGGTTGCCCTGTGCATCGCATTAAGGGGAGGGGAGGAGGGCTTAGGGGCTCTTGGGAAGTAGCGTTCAGACGCCTTGATTAGCACATCATTAACCTCCTCCATGTCAACCGTGGTGATCTGAGAGAGCTGGTCAGCAACCCACTTTTTCATTTCTTGTGCTTTGGGATGATTGTATCGCACTGCCTCCTCAAGAGCCTGTTTATCGTAGGGGAGTGGAGGGGGGGGGTGGGAAGTAAGCTGCCAGTGCCGTAGAGGGCGGATTTTTGCCTCCACAGGGTAATGTCCTCCTTTTTTCCACCGTCCCAGCGGGAAGTCTGTCAGGGGTTTGCTCTGCTTAGATTCTCCGCGAGCCAGTGATTTCGGGACTAGGATGTAATCGATTTGGGACTCTGAAGTGACAGTGTGGAACGTCAAGCCTGATCCCGAAGACCATGTATTGAGTGCAACTAAGCCATGTCCTTGCACTAGGCGCTGGAAGTATGCATCCTCAGCTGAGCGATGTGGCGGGGAGCCCGGAGTGCAGGTACCCACTACTCCCGCACTGGTGTTCAGCGTAGAGTTGAAATCTCCTAGGACCACTAACGTGTCACGCTGCGGAACACCCCTGACCGCTTTGGATAGAGAAGCAAGACACTTCGATCTATCCTCTCGGTTTTGCTGGGCTGTTCTGGAGGTGGTCCAAACGTGCTGATACACCGACACTATGTGCACGCGTGCGCCTTTCCATTGAAAGACCACTTCTAAGACCCTCCCCTTGTGATGCTCTCTCCATCTTATGGTAGCTTTGGGAATGTGCGGGGCCGTGAGTATCATGACTCCGTCTGCCCTCTTGTCATCGTGAACACGCTCTTCCTGCGGCTGTGTGCCTGGCTGTTCAGAGGAGCTGTAGTCTGACTTGGGTTTGCCTTTAGCTTTGGGGGCTTTGGCCTTGCCTTTGCTGGCTGAGCTTATGCAATGCCACCCCTCAACGTCAAACTCTGTGCTTTCCTGCCAGTGCGTCTCCTGCAGAGCAATCACATCATACTGATCTGATGCAGTGCGCAACCAGGTGCGAAGCTCGGCCCATTGCTGCTGCCCTAGCTGCCCAGCGTTCCAGGTCAATACCTTCAGTGGTTTGACCATGTTGCCTCCTCTGGGTCGGGGCGCTGTGCGCTTAGCGGGGGGCGTCGACTGTGTCGATCCCTCTGTCGCTATCGGCAAGTGAGGAGGGTGCAGTCCGCTTCTCGCCACGTACGCGGGCGTCAAGATCCCTTTCCTGTACGAAACACTTTGCTGAGTGCGTGAAACTAAGGTACATGCTCTCCTGAATGCAACTTTACGAATGCTCCGAAAATTGTCTTGGTGCTTCGAAGGTACCGCCATCCGCTATCTTTTCCCCACCTGAAACAGTCTGCGTTTGCTTCTTGTGGGTACTCCTTCCACCTCGCGGAGCAGTGGAAACCCTCGAAAGACTGCAGTGACTGCGAAATCTGTGCACAGGAGGCCCGGGAATTGGGACCCGGCAGATCAGACGGCTCAAAGATCTCGGCTCACCATGGCTCACTGTAAGGCACAAGCTGTTACGTTCCCCTCAGGGCTGGTAGGACCTCTAGGACAGCAGTTGCGCCCAAAGCCCGGTTTACCAGGATGCAAGTGCCCGGCCGTCTGATCCGTGGCGGCTACGACTACTACTACTACTACTACTACTACTACT
>CAJNDS010001170.1:0-22500 GCA_905221605.1 Symbiodinium natans | reverse complement strand
ACGCATGACGGTGCCATTTTTTTTGAACCGTCGCCTGGGCCTCTTTACTACATCAGCAGCGCAGTAGGCCGTCCTTGTGGGTCTCAACACTAGAGGTGAAACAGTCGCAAGCGCGAAAACCAAAGCAAGCACACACCAAAAACCCCACCAAACACAACCACAAAAACCCGCAGCAACCCGCCAAAACCAAAAGCGCCAAACGTCTAGGTGTCCCCCGCGCTCAGTACTCGAAGTCGTCGCAGAAATCCAGGTGTAATCAAGCAGCGCAGAGCACGCGAGGGAATCGCAAAATGCGAGAGTTTGCCAGATCATCAAAACCACCATCATGAAGCTGGTGCAACTAAAGGTCAGCACGGAAAGCTGTAAATCGAAGAAGGACAGCGAAGTTACCGACCAACACGGGCAGGTACCAGGCACACAGTGGCGAAAAGGGAAGGTACAGAGTGGCCAACTTTCCCAGAGGAGAGGCAAGGCCAGCACGCGCCCCATGGTGGTCAGCCAGTGGGGACTTGTCAGCAAGGACAGCGGATGCAAGACCAGCCCAGGGCACCCCATGGTGGTCAGCCAGTGGAGCAACCCCGAGCAACAGCCAACACAACTTGCGGCTCTATTATTGAAGCCCGACCCAAAGTTCCCAACACCCAGGCGCACAACTGTGCTCAGTCCGGCCACATACCCAAGTAGAACCTGGGGCCGCAGTTAGCAGCCTCCTAGTTTTCCAGAGAGGAAGCCTGCGAGCAGCAACAGCTACCGATTCCGAGGGGAAAGACTACCAGACAGCAGTCAAACCCTTACTCTGGCCCGCAGCAAGAGAAAAGGCCAGCGTGCGCCCCATGGTGGTCAGCCAGTGGGGACTTGACAGCAAGAACAGCGGATGCAAGACCAGCCCAGGGCACCCCATGGTGGTTTGCCAGTGGAGCAACCCCCAAGCAACAGCCAACACAACTTGCGGTTCGATTATTGAAAGCCCAGACGCACATACCCAAGTAGTTTCAGCACGCTTACCTGATTTTTTGACCTTCATGCTAACTTCCTTCACAACTGTTGGCGGATCAGCGGCGGCTGTATTGCGGGGCAACAGGCAACAGACAGGCTTGCGTCAACTCCTTCTATCGACCCCCCACGCCGAGCCAGTTGGGATGGGTACTCCTACATGCCGTGCCATTAAGGCTTTTGGCTGCACAGTAGTGTGCAGCTTCGAAAAACGCCAATCATGCACCTAAGCTTCGAACTTTCCAAGGGGCCTGTGGCGTAGCCGCAGAGGGCCAAGGTAGGCGGCGCAAGGGGCTCTCCAAAGGCGGCACGCGCCGGAGGAAAACCCTGCGGTGGATACCTACAAGCTTCCTTTCAACGCTTATGATTGGGGATTACAGCAGCCGGCGGAAGGATCTCGACCGAATTACCACTATGTGACGAAGCTTTGGGAAAAAACACGCGGCCTTAATGCCGTTCCAGCTGATCTGTATACGCCTGCCACGCTACCAGCAGCATTGCTAAAACAAACAAACAATAGCGCCGGACCGTGGCAAAAAGGGCAACGAGATGTGTCACGCCACCTCTAAGCACGAGGTCTTGTACCTGGTTCTCCAAGAGCTACATGCTGTCGCTTCTTGGGCATGTGCAGCAGTGCATCCCAAAGCGGGGGTGAAGCTGGCCAGGGAGAACCTCCAGCTGGCTACTCTGGGCAGTGTATGTTGATTCACCAACTGGTTGTGCTGATCATCAAACAACAGCAGGGCGACGGTAAGGTCTATGGGCTGCACTGCCTTCGTGCAAGGTGACCAGCAACGCAGTGGCTTCTGCTTAGCCCTACTTACACTCTCTGATTTCCTGTCAGGCTTCCGAAAAGAAGGAGCGGCGAAAAAACTACGATGTGCCCCATGCTTGATCTGCAGCACCATCCATTGCCCAGTGCTGTCAGAGCCACAGCGGACTTGTAGATTGCGGCCTGCTGGAAGCGGCGCCCGGTGGCAGGAGCAAGGTTCGGGGGGGGGGGGTTCGAACCTGGGTTCAACCCAGGTTCGAACTCCCGGCCCTCGGGGGGGGGGGGGGGGGGGGGGGGGGGGGGGGGGGGGGAACAACAACATCGAGAACCTGGTTTCAACCTGGGTTCAACCTGGGTTCAACCCAGGTTGAACCTGGGTTCAACCCAGGTTCAACCCAGGTTCAACCTGGGTTCAACCCAGGTTCAGAACCCGGGTCAGAATCCAGGTTCGACCTGGGTTCAACCTGGGTTCAACCCGGGTTCAATTTTTTTTTCCGAGTTGAGCGAACAAATGCGATCCACCTTCTTGGTGTTTGGGTTGTGAAAACCGTGCCTCTGTACCGGCACATCTGATGGCCCTCTTGGCCCTATAGTACAGGGGGAGGAAAACACCTCCTCCTAAGCTACCATCCTCTTTGGGATGCTACCAGAGGTTGTACCTCATGAGAGGATTGAACCTCCTGGCAAAACATTCCTCAAGGTTTCTGGTGCACTAGGTGCAAACCGTGAGAGGAAATCGGCCAGGGGTGTGTTCTCTGGCAGCGAGGATGAACCTCAGCTTATCATCCTCTTTGGGATGCTACCATAGGCTGGTCCCCTCATGAGAGGTTAGGAACCTCCTGACAAAAGTTCCCTCAAGGCCGCTGGTGCACCTGGCGCAGGCTGTTAGAGGGGATCGGTCAGGAGTGGCTTCTCTGGTAGCGAGGATGACCTTCACTTTCCTCACTGGGAGGATGCACCCTCCTAGGTTGCTTCAGCTGCCGGTGCCTTCAGGGATTTTGCACAGGGGGTCTGCTTGCTGCAACTTGGGCTGTCCCTTGCACCTGCTGAAAGAGGCTGCGGATGGCATTGGTTGGCTCGGGCTTAAACTGCGCCTTGCACCTGGGGTCCTTTTTAAAACTGCACGCAACTGAAAGTTTTTGCGAAACATTTTTAGTCTTCAAGGACAACTGTCCACCACAACCTTCGCAGACCCACAGTTGTCTGTTCCCGAGCAGTTTTAAAACATGTGTAACATGTACCCCTTCAACCGTCACTCTGCCTTGGTGTGTGCATTGGTGCGCTGCCAGTGCTTCCAAGGTTTTGCGGTTCTTTGTGTGCAGGAGTTTAAGTTGACACTGAGCACACCGGAGGTTGAGACCTTCCCATTCCCACGCATGCACAGGTTTGGTCCGGACCAGCGCCTGGAACCATTCCTGTTGGGTGGTGATGTGGCCTCTCCCTATATTGGAGCCAATGCGCTTTTTGCAGGGCCTGGAGGTGGCCTCGTTGCTCTTGCGAGCCTGCTTTTCCTGCAGGAAGACCTTATACACTGGGTGCTGATTTTCCCCAATGGCAGTAAGGACCTTTTCCGCCCTGCTCGCCAGGAACAACCCGGGTTCAACCCAGGTTCAACCCAGGTTCAACCCAGGTTCGAGCCTGGCTCAACGCAGACTAAACCGGCGGGCTTAAGCCCTCTTTAAGCCTGCCTTTAACCCCTCCTGAAGCCGCCCCTCAAAGGGGTCCCTGCAAAGGGGGTCCCTTTAAGGGGAGAGGGCAAAGGGCCAACCCCTTTAAACCCGCTTCAAGCCTCCCCTTAAGTTTTCCCGTAAGCCCCCCCTTAAGCCCCCCCTAAGCCTCTCCTTAAGCTCCTACCTTTAAGCCACCTTTAAGGCTCTTTGAAACCCCTCTCCAACCTCTACTCTTCTGCTTTCGAACGATGAAAGCAAGAAAGGAAAAGGTGGATAAACTAGTTCGGTGCTTCTCTGACGTGCAATTGAGGGGGGGGCTGCCCCCCCCAAAAAAGAGTCGAGGGGGGTAGAATTTAAAATACATTCCCTTCTCCTTTCTCTTCTGAGTTTTCGAAGAATGAAATACGAAAAACAAAAGAATATTCGAGGGGGGTGAAATTTAGAATAAATTCTCTTCTCTCTTCTCCTCTGATTTTAAGGAAATACAAACAACAAAAAAGGTCGCGGGGGGTGGAATTTAGAATACATTCCCTTGTCTCTTCTCCCTGCCTCCCACGCGACATTCTCGCTTCTCCCTTCCTCCCGCTCCCTCGTCTGTGATTTAAAATGAAGTGCTTCGAGAAACCGAACAGTCTCGTCTTTACTTCTCTGATTTTTCGAATAAAAAAAAAACAAAACAAGATTCGAGGGGGGGTGGAATTTAGAAAAAATCCCTTCTCTCTTCTCCTCTGATTTCTCGAAGAATGAGATACAAAAAACAAAAAAGATTCGAGGGGGGGTGGAATTTAGAACACATTCCCTTCTCTCTTCTCCCTTCCTCCCACTCTACATTCTCTCTTCTGCCTTCCTCCAACTGCCTCGTCTCTATATAATTCAAAATAAAGTTCCTTCTGTCTTCTCCCCTCCGTCCCACTTTACAACAAGTAAATGGGGGGGGCTGCGCCCCCCCCAACCCCCCCGCTCTTTACTTCTACAAACGAAAACAATCTCCTCTGAGTTTTGAACAATGAAATACAAAAACAAAACAAGATTTGAGGGTGGAATTTAGACGAAAGTCCTTTCTCTCTTCTCTTCTCTTTTCAAGTCACAACAGGCAAAATGGGGGGGGCTGCGCCCCCCCCCCCAACCCCTCCGCTCTTTACTTTTAGAAACAACAACTGTCTCGTCTCTGCTCCTCTGATTTTCGAATAAGGAAAGACCAAAAACAAAAGAAGATTCGAGGGAGGTAGAATTTAGAATAAATTCCCTTCTCCCTTCTCCTCTGAGTTTTCGAAGAATGAATTACAAAAAACAAAAAAATATTCGAGGGGAGTGGAATTTAGAACAAATCCTCTTCTCTCTTCATAAAGCAGTAAACACGCCAACAAATACTGTGGAGGTTACTTTGGCTTTCCAACCTTTTGGAATTGATTTCTTGCCTACCACTTCCACACACCTTTAACCACCTGCACTTCCACACAGCAGATGCAATAACACACATCACACTCCATGACACACACGAATCTCTGTCAAAAACGCCGAAACCACAACACCCTTTACAATGACCACTGCAAGGTTGCCTTGCCACTCAACGCTCTTTTCAGACCTGTCTAATGGGTTTGGCGTTTGGAAGTCAAAAGACTTTTTGGGCTTTTCTATTTTGCGAATCCACCCAGCAGAAGTGCTAGAACACAAAATCAATAATGCCTTGCTGCCTTATTGTCCGTTTGCTCTCTTGGAAAGGGTGCGCAACTTGCTAACTGGCTGAATCCGATGGCGAAAAGGGCAATCACAGGGCGAATCTAGATCTGCTCAAGGTGCTCAGACAAGATGCATCCGCCTTGAGTGTCTGTTTCCAGCTTTGCAGCAGATGACGATTGGAAGGAAAAAGGGTTTAACAAGAAGAAGCTCGATCATGTCATAACTGCCACCCACTAAGGTCCGGGGGGGGGGGGGGGGTTTGATTTTTTTTTTCCGAGTTGAGCGAACAAATGCGATCCACCTTCTTGGTGTTTGGGTTGTGAAAACCGTGCCTCTGTACCGGCACATCTGATGGTCTGATGGCCCTCTTGGCCCTATAGTACAGGAGGAGGAAAAACACCTCCTCCTAAGCTACCATCCTCTTTGGGATGCTACCAGAGGTTGTACCTCATGAGAGGAATGAACCTCCTGGCAAAACGTTCCTCAGGGTTTCTGGTGCACTAAGTGCAAATTGTGAGAGGAAATCGGCCAGGGGTGTGTTCTCTGGCAGTGAGGATGAATCTCAGCTTATCATCCTCTTTGGGATGCTACCAGAGTTTGGCAAGAGTGGCTTCTCTGGTAGCGAGGATGACCTTCACTTCATCCTCACTGGGAGGATGCCGTGAAAAACCGAAGGTCCCTCTGGTACCTTTTCCCTTGAAAGCACGAACCCTGACCTCTCACACAAGTGCGGACAGCTCTCTCTTTTTCACAGTCAGAGCCTTGAGCCTTGAGCCAAAAGTCACGAAGTGCACAAACTAAACGAATTCTCTCTTGTGAGCTTAAACTCAGCTTCAGAACGAAGTTCCTACACACTGCACACTCACTTTAAATAGCGTATTGGGCAAAAACACACTCGTATGATTTCCTTGGAAATCAACGAGGCATAAACCATCGAGGATGGGATCACACGGATTCCCAATCACTCCGAAGCAAAACAAACCTATACAAGCTGATCCAAAACATGACAAAAACATCACTGATCAGCCACAATCTTCCACCCCCCGCATTTTGCTGAGGGTTCATGTCAAAGATCTGAAGTCCAAGCCCAGCTCGGCACTTCAACACTAAGGGGATGCCCTGGCCACATTCCCTTGGTGCGTACTCGCCACCAAACGAAACAAACAACACACCAGTCGATCTCTGACATCAAACTTAAAACTCATGCAAGATCCCACCATCAGGCAGGTTGTCCTGGGTCCACATCACTGGTAACCCAAGAGTTCGTTGTCCAAACACGTGAAAAACGAATTAAACTTGCATCCACCTGCACTGGGGCAGGGTTGTCTTGGAACGAATCCAAGAGTTCGTGGTGACAAACACGTGAAAACGAATTAATGCAAGCTTCAGATGTTTCCCACTCAGCACTCGACCTTGTCGTGGTACTCCTCCTCAGTCTCGCATCTTCCAGGTCACCAAACTCACCAACTAGCATCGGCTAGCTGATCCTTCAGGAAAAGATTGGCTTCATAGTTTCGCTTCTTCCAGCGTACCATCAGCCAAAAACGTCTTCAGAGGTGGCAATCAGACGCCTTGCAGAAGGGGCTATAGAGTCCCTCGTTGAGTTTCATCATCATTTTGCCTCCTCTTTGCAAACTTCTCATGCACTGAAACAAGGGCTCACACTAACCAGAAAAATCGCGGGCGCTCCATGGCGGCAACGCGGCCATGGCTTCCAAAAAAAATGGCTGCGGGTTTCACTCACCCACCCAACCACTGAGATCACTTAGCATCTCAGTTCATTCTTCATCCTCTTCGCCCTTCTTCTCGCCAGCTCCAGTTGACTCCATCAACTTGGCGCGGCGCTCCTTGGCGGCTTCCTTCATCTCCGCCAACTCAGCCGTCCTCGTTTCCATCATCACATCCTGCGAAGATCGGCTAGGCTCAGCTGGCGTCTCCGCAGGCCTCTCAGTTGGCTGGTCTCCAACCTTTCTCTTCTTCTCTTCCAACATCAGCTCCAAATCGGCAACACTAAAGCTTGCCTTCACACGCTCAGCAATCTGCGCGATAGCTGCTGCATCCAACTCAGATGGTACAACTGACACAGGCGAGCGAACCGCTTCGCCTTCCAGCTTTGCTCTCTTAGCAGCTTCTTCCTCGGCAGCTGACAGGTCGGCGATGCGCTTGCGCTTTCGCTCAGCTTCCTCGAACTCTCGGTCTTGCTGTTCCGCTGCAGCCTTGAGGATCCGCTTCAGGTCCTTTTCCTCCTTCTCGAGTTTCCCAACATTCTCACCCATGATCCCAAAGGCTTGCTGCCACATGTCGGCAGGCAACGTCAAGTTGAACCTCACCACATAGTCGGTCGGCAAGTGCCACTTACACTTGCAGATCCACACAACACCGCTTCGAGTCTCACTCGCAACCACCTTCTTCCAGCTTGCCGCCCTCTGCGTGTCGGTGATCTCCTCTTTCTTTTTCTCCAGGTCCTCCAAGAATCCTGCAACAGACTCCATCACGGATCTGTAGTGGCTGTAGGCCACAAACGACCACTTGGGGACTGGTCTCTCCCTCAGCTCCGGCTCGTGAATCCGAAGTGTATCACACGACAACATCGAAATCACTCGCACTCGCTCCACCAGTTCCTTAAACACCAAGGATCCTTCCTTTGCACTTCTCTTCCAGCGCAACACCCATGGGGGATAATACGAGCTCTCAGCTTCATCCTCCATGACCCTCTCTGCTCCCAAAATGGGTAGCATGCACAACAGATCCACCATCCGCAAGACTCCGAGGTCCTGGTGCTCAGCCAGAAGCAAAACAGGGACTATCCCTTTTCTCTTCAAGTACCTCACGAAGCTCAACATCGCCAGGCCACACGTTCCCGGCGGTACTTCCATGTACAGTCCTCCTTCATTCACTGCCATCTCCCAGATGATGGCCTTGCCACCAATCTGTCCACGGACATCCAAGATTCCGAAGATCTTCGTGGGTTTCTCCTGTAGTTCACACACCTCCTGGATGGGCTTCACCAGCTTCTCGTATGAGCTTTGATAGCGCACCATATCCTTGTCGGATAGCGTGCCTACCACGTCCTTGAGCTCTAGCTCATCCACTGGAGTTCCGCGCCGGCAGATACTCCATGACACATCACCGAACCACTTCGGCGGCTCTGGATCCGCCAGCTCCGGAAACACGTCGACCATCCGTTCAATCACCTTCGGCATGGCCTTGGGTTTCGGTGCAGCTTGGCCTGAGCCTCGGCTTTCACCTTTATCACCCCTTTTTCCAGCAGCTCGGCGCTCCTTCTCTGCCTCTCGGAGATGGAATGCATGGCTTGCATCCGTGCCAGAGACTGTCACAGTCTGTTTGCACTTTTCGCACTTGGGCTTGCCACTTTCATCCCAGCTCAACCCGGCAGCATGCTCGGATCTGAACAACCATTTGCAAACCTTACACCAAAAGGGGCTTTTCATCTCAGCACCCTGCTCACCCTTCCTGCTGTCTTCAGCTGCCATTTTCCTGTCCTTCACCAAAGGTACAGGCTCCAGGCTAGGGCTAGCTTCCGTGGTGCTTGAACCAAAGCTTTTGCGGTTGGACCATAAATCCATTTCTTGAACCTCAGGGGAAGAGTCTTCACGAAGGGTTTCGGGACTTCTAAGTTGGAAATTTTCAAAAACTTCGCCACACTTTTTCACACTTTTCAACGATCCAACTTGCTCCACACTGCATCCAGTTGCCTCGGCACACTGGCATGCCTGAACTCCAACCCTTGGTCGGATTCCACAGATCCTCCACACCTGCTGCACATCTTCACCAGGGTATATACCCATAGCTTGCTGGTGCTGACAGAATGTCACTTGACTCAAGCACTTTGTAAGAACGTCAGCGATCATTCCCGCTGTCGGGCACCAAATGACCTTCAAGGTCTGAGCTTCCTGTATCCGCTCCTGAAGATAGCAGACAGCGATGTCTAAGTGGCGAACTCGCCTACTCAACCCACGGTTTAGCAAAACCGCTCTCGCTGAGGAACTGTCAGTGTGCAATCGGATCGTGACATCTGACTCGGCCAACTGACCGATCAAAGTCGCAAGTCCCTCACTCTCCTGTACCGCAGTCAAGATGGCTCTCAACTCGGCTTCACAAGAACTCAGCGATACACACCCTTGAACTCGAGAGATTCCCTTGATCAGGCATCCTCTATAAAAGATGGCTATGCCCGACACAGATCTTCGTCCTAACGACGCTTGGGGTGCCCAACTGGCATCCGCATACACTTCCAGCTGCGCCGGCCCACTGTCCGGTACATTCCCATCAGGGCCAAAGTACTGCCATGCATGGTATTGTCCCTTTAGGAACCTAATCACTTGTCGCAATGCTTGCTCAAAGCATGCTGTTGGCTTGGACTGTCCTTGCGAAAGAATGGACATCCACCTACTCAGGTCAGGTCTCGACTGACCCCACCATGCAATCCGGCCAAGTACTGCTCTGTACCTCGCAGCTGCAGTGTCACTCAACTCAGGATCCGAACCACTTGCTCTGCCCTTCTCGACCGTTTTCACGATATCCGGAGGAGCAGTAACCACCTTCAGGTCCTTACAGAACTCTGTCTCGAACAGGGCATCTAAGTATGCCGGGGGCACTCGCATCCTGAGATGACTCCCTTGTCTCTCAATCTCTCGCCCCAAAAAGGTGATCTTTCCACCAGTGGAAGTGATTCGACCCGTTTCCTTGATCTTCAACTCTCCGTTCAGGGTGTCGGTCACCAACCGAATGGCATCTCTAGTGCCACACAGAATCAAATCGTCCACATAGCACAACATGAGGAATCTTTTCCCTCTCACAGTGCCCTCGAAGACGGAAGGTTCCGTTGGGCATTGCTTCAACCCAACTTTCTTCACAACTGTCGCCAGCTTCAAGTTCCAAGCTTTGGCGGCAACTCTCAAACCATTCATGGCTTGATCCAGAATCATAAACACCGGGACATAATAGTCCTTGCAGGCGGAAACATCCTTGGGCAATTGGATAATCGCCTTCGATCCTTTCGGAAGGGGGGAATGCAAGAATGCAGTGCTAACATCCAAAGTTGCGATATCCATAGCATCTACCGAAGCAATGGCCAAAAGCGTCCGTAACGCTTCTAAAGAAGGAGTCGTAGCACTCAGTCCTAAAGATGATGCTGTGCTCCCCTTTGCGATGTCTTGCACCACACACCGAGCTCTCACAGCTTCCTTGCCATTCACCACCTTTGGGCCTATGACCCATCGGGTTGGGATGATCTTTATCCCATGCTGACGAGCAAACTTCTGAGCCTCGTCTGCTCCAACCACTCTCCCTGCTTTGTGAGCAGTCATACTCTGCAGCTCAGTTCGCCGGCCTTCCACTGTTTTATCCACATCTAATGGACATCCATCTATCTCAGACAGAACACTCGTGGGTCTTGCCAGCCAAACTTGGGATCCACACACCTTCATGGACTCCGGGAAAGTGCTATTCTTGTTGAGCAGAATCGAATTGGTCACATGTACCAACTTCGGACTCTCGTCACTGCTTACCATTTTAATAGGACCTTGAGGCACATCGAGTCTTGGGTCTAAATAAATACGATTGATCAGCCGGGGAACTCGATTGGACTCATCTGGAACTGAGTTCACATCTGAAGTTAAACTCTCTAAACGCCGGGGAACTCGACTGGACTCATTTGGAACTGAATCCACATCCATTTGAGGTTTTTCTTCCTCCATTGGGATCGCTTCATCCTCAGCGGGAGTTTCTCCTTCGAAGTATCCAGGTTCCATTGCCTCATCTGGAATCCCTTGGTAAGGCAAACTTGGATCCTCAAAATCCTCCATGTCAACATCCACAACTTCTGTCGCAGGTGTTGGGACGCTTTGCCTCTCCTCCAACTTGGGATCTGGTCGACTCTCATAGGTGATCTTCGGGCGTTTCAGGAGTGAAGGCTCACTTCCAGACTCCATCACCCCCGCATCCTTTGAGCTTCTCTGGTCCATTTTTGGAGTTTCCTCTGTTGGTTCTTTCGATTCCAACCGTTGTCGTTGAGCTTTCAACCAATCATCATACCGTTTTCGGCATTCAGCATTGTGGTTGGCCTTTCCTCTTTTTGGACCACACGCAGGACAGTTCGCTGTGCCACCATGTTCCTTCACCCATGCAGCTGGAGGTCCAACTTTGCTCATGTCGGTGGTCGGTCCCTCAGACACTCGGCCCTCAAAGGCCTTGTCCGCTTCACCTTCAATCCGATCGGGCACACCATCCTCTTTCTCCTTCAGAATCGGGGGAGCCAATGTATCCGATGGATCATGCTCCTTGAGCAAATGTTGACAATGCTCCAACCCAATCTTCAACGGAACGATGTGCTTGATGGACTTTGCTCGAAAGTGTTTTGGACAACCATCCACCATGGCACTCACAACATGAGTCAAGCCACCAACTTCAGGGTACACATAGGCTGCTTCCACAAACCGGGAGAGCGCCGTGGTTTTCATCGAATCCGGTAGCTCAGCCAGAACTGTAGCACCTATCAACGACGATCCACACTCATGGAGGGATCTCTGTAGTACCAACTCCTGGGGTGATTTCTTCCCATCAAAGGCAGCTGCATGGTGATTGTGCATTGCAGCACAGTAAATCAGACCAAACTCAAACGCTCGAGGACTTCTTTTCAAGTCAAAGCCCTGCGCTCGTAGATCCAACCTCACCGTGCTGAACAACTCCTTGAGTGTTCTCACTGCCCTTTCCACACCACCAACCGCTTCATGTCCCTGCGGAGGTGCTCTTTGGGTCACAATCCTAATCCCCAGATTGGCTCTCTTGATGAGGGCGCTCACCGCTGTCTCGCTGTCTGTCCTCAACAGTACAGCAGACCCTGCAATGTCCAGTCCGAAAGCATTCATCCAATAACGAATCCAGCTGGAGGTATTGTCAGCATTGGTCCCTACCAACAGACATCCAATCATTCTGGTTGACATTTCAGTCATGACCAGTACTTTCATGTTGGGAGCCGTCGGCTGGTCTTTCGCAAAAGTACCAGTTACCAGGTTGATGAAGCAGAAATCTGCTTGCAACGCCACGGGTCGGTCTTGAGCATCCTTGGTCCGACGATGCTGGGTTGTTCCTCTTGTCATCCGACAATGAGGACATTCGGACGAAAAAGGAATGTGGCCTCGCATCCGATGCAGCTCCATTTCTTCTTGCTTTTTCTTGGTCATTGACTGCACTGACTGCATCTGATCAACCTCCATCGGTCGTTGGCCATCATCCACATCCATGGGTCGAACCTCAGTTCTTCCAAAGGTTACTTTCTTTCGCTTTCCAGCATCACCTTGCAGGTAGATCCAAGGACATCCAGCCCAGGATACTCCATATCCCATGACTCCTTTCTTCTCGTGTCGCAGCGAAATCTCTCTTCGAGTGAACTTCACTTCCCAACCAGTATTCACCATCTGCTCGGTGCTCAAGATGTTGTGAGCCACATCTGCTACAACTCCAGTCACACACACCGATGTCAAACCAAGATACTGCTTTCCTTCATACATAGGCAGCAAGGCTCGGATGCGAACTCGCTCGAAGACATTCACCGGGGTATCGTTGGCTGCTGAGTACCTCTCATTAGGTCCCAACGCCTTCCGATCCAAGATCTGGAACTCATCCAAGTATCTTTTCGCAATCACAGTCACCGATGCTCCTGAGTCAATCAACCACCATTTGCTTGCATCATCCTTTTCCATGCTTTTGACTTGATTCATCGGAGGTTTCATCAAAGACCGAACTGACTTAGATGGCAACATCTGAGATAAATCGGTAGAGATCCGATGCTCCAACTCGGCAATCCGGACTCTCGTCTCAACTTCCCATGACCAATCTATCTCATCAGTACTCCGGGGAATCCACTCTTTTCTCACTTCATCGAGCAATCCTTCCAGAGGTTGCAACACAGATTCCACTCGGGCCTCTGACTCAGGTTCATTCCATTCACCTCCAGTTAGCTGGTAGTCACTCGACTCACCCTCTTGGGAGACTTCAGCAACTGTCTTCCCCTTTCCTTTGCCTTTTCCTTTGGGCTTTCCCTTTTCGGGCTTCTTCTTGGGATCTCCTTTTGCCTTGGCTTTCGCCTTAGCATTGGGGGAATTGGGCTTCTTGCCTGAATCTCCCTCCTTATACCAGCAATCGCGGGCATAATGTCCCTTTCCACCACACACATAGCACTCCACATCCTTCTTGTTCTGGCTTGAAGCTCGTTTGCCAGCACCTTTGCTTGATTCGCGCTTGCCTTTCTGTTCCTTTCCTTTGCCTTTTGGTTTTCCTTCGTTGCCCTTTCCCTCATTGGGATCTCGAAAAGGTTGAAGCTTCGTGCCAGGGGCTTCTGACCACACCCTTTGTTGCACCTCAAACTTCAGAGCAACTCTTTTCAGATCTTCAAACGATTCACTATCGCCATGCAACAAGCAATGGCTTCTACACCGATCTGGCAAACTGCGCAGCAAAACCATAACCGAATCCGCTTCTTGGATCTGCAAACCACCAGCATGCACATCGGGATCAAGACTATTGAGCAGCTTGGTGTACTTGTTCAACTCATGCTCAATCTTTCGAATGATCTCCGGAATACTGGGTGCTTTCACGGTTTGATTCACCAGCTGCGACCGAAAGAACAGGCATTCAGCTCGCGACTTCAGGCAAAACTCCTTCGCCAGCAATCTCAAAGCCACAAAACCAGATTGTTGATAAGTGCTCTCACTTTCAACATATGTCTGCAAAATCAGAGAACTCTTCTCATGATTTGCAAAAGTCTGTCGCAGGATGTGCATCAGCCTCGTCGACCTCTTCTGTTGCTCCACAGTAAGTCGATCCTGTTTCAGCCGAGACTCTTCTTGAGTCTTCACCGCATGCATGAGCTCATTGGGAAACACTTCTGAACCCAAACCAACCCAACTGGTCAGCTTCTCCATCCAGGTCAAGAATCCAAGAGCTTCAGAGATGCGATCCTTCCAAGACGAAAAGTCAATGGTCGGCAAACTGGGCAACCATTTGTCCGATCGAGCAAACACATCCCTTTCCCTTTCTTGCTCCAGAGGTGGAGGTCTCAGTGGGGGACTTGGGCTCGCCATCCGAAAAAGCTGGGTCCCCTTCGCAGGAGTACCCACTGGCGATGCACCTTGACATCCCGAAGAAGAACTGGGCATGTTCTCAGGAACACCATCCTGAGGTAAGGGGGGATTCACCTGTTGCTGTTGCTGTGGCTGCTGTTGCTGATGCTGCTGTATCATCCACTGCTGATGCTGCTGCTGTTGCTGCACCATGGACGAAGTCATCGTTTGCATAAACTGCTGTTGCTGCACAACCAGTTGCTGCATCATGCTTTCCAATTCTCGCACTTGTCTCGTCAACCCTTGCACGTCGGGTGATGTTTGTGATGGTGTCACCACAGGTTGAGGAGGTCCAGTGGATAGTCCTGGTGGTAACGAAGGACTTCCTACCGCTTGCTGAGGCAAACCAGGGGGAAACGAAGGGCCTCCCATTGTCTGTTGGGGTGCTCCAGTAGCTACCCCATGAGGGCTTCTGGCGGGAGTTCGACCTCTGGGCACTGGGCCATACACAGGTTGGCTTCCTTGTGCCAAACCTTGCACCCACAGTGGGTTGGGATTTCCCAAACCCGGAAAAGGGTCTACCCGTCTACCCTTCGCCTTGTCTCAGCATCCATGATGGGCACAGAGCTTCCACGCTCTCGTCCACCTCTTGGACTCCTCACATGAGCTCCACTGGTATGTCGTGGGGATGTATTCAACATAGTTCCTGAACTCAGGCTCCAGCCTGCAGTCTCTCCACAACGTCTTCTGGCGAAAATTCTCTCACCAACACCAGATGGTCCAGGCTCCTGAAGAACCTTAGTTCTACTCTACCAAGCACCGTATTCCTCCAAGATCGGTCACAACCAATCCAGTTCCAGACAAACCACCTTGCCCGGGCTCCAAAGTGCCTCAACAGCCGCTGAACCAACTGCTTCCAAGCCTGATGAGTCCGGATCCGCCTCCTCACAGGGTAGGCTTCCCGGTACTCACTTACACGGTCCGAGTACAAGAGATTCCGGTCCACTGGCAGTCTGGGCTCCAAACCCAAACTTGCCTCCAGGCACTCACAGAGTCCTGACAGACAACCAAAGACCATACACGGGCTCGTACCACAAGGCACAAGCTCCGCTACCACGTGAAAAACCGAAGGTCCCTCTGGTACCTTTTCCCTTGAAAGCACGAACCCTGACCTCTCACACAAGTGCGAACAGCTCTCTCTTTTTCACAGTCAAGAGCCTTGAGCCTTGAGCCAAAAGTCACGAAGTGCACAAACTAAACGAATTCTCTCTTGTGAGCTTAAACTCAGCTTCAGAACGAAGTTCCTACACACTGCACATTCACGTTAAATAGCGTATTGGGCAAAAACACACTCGTATGATTTCCTTGGAAATCAACAAGGCATAAACCATCGAGGATGGGATCACACGGATTCCCAATCACTCCGAAGCAAAACAAACCTTTTCAAGCTGATCCAAAACATGACAAAAACATCACTGATCAGCCACAATCTTCCACAGATGCAACCTCCTAGGTTGCTTCAGCTGCCGGTGCCTTCAAGGATTTTGCACAGGGGGTCTGCTTGCTGCAACTTGGGCTGTCGCCTGCACCTGCTGAAAGAGGCTGCGGATGGCATTGGTTGGCTCAGGCTTAAACTGCGCCTTGCACCTAGGGTCCTTTTCAAAACTGCATGCACCTGAAAGTTTTTGCGAAACATTTTTGGTCTTTCAAGGACAACTGTCCACCAACCTTCGCAGACCCACAGTTGTCTGTTCCCGATCAGTTTTAAAACATGTGTAACATGTACCCCTTCAACCGTCACTCTGCCTTGGTGTGTGCATTGGTGCACTGCCAGTGCTTCCAAGGTTTTGCAGTTCCTTGTGTGCAGGAGTTTAAGTTGACACTGAGCACACCAGAGGTTGAAGACCTTCCCATTCCCACGCATGCACAGGTTTGGTTCGGACCAGCTTCTGGAACCATTCCTGTTGGGTGGCTTCGTTGCTCTTGCGAGCCTGCTTTTTCCTGCAGGAAGACCTTATACACTGGGTGCTGATTTTCCCCAATGGCAGTAAGGACCTTTTCTGCCCTGCTCGCCAGGAATTCTTGTGCTTTTTTGCTGCAATGGTCCTAGTGCTGACTGGCTGCCCGGACATCAGGGTGGGCCAGCTCGGCCGTTTTTCCCCACACAGCTTATCCGCCAGGTCATTGACCTGCTGTCTCCACGAGTTTTCCGCACCCACCTTCTGGAGGAACTCCTCCTCTAAAACATGGGACGGAACCATTTCATTTGAGGTGGTTGACATCAGTGGTTTGCAGCTCCGTGGCACCGGGGGCACACTTTGACAGCAGAGTTCTGGCTGCACACCAGGGCACCCTGCCAAACACACCTCAGGGCAGCTGCTTTCGTGGTTCACCCTTCTTTCTTAAAACCCCCAACAGTTTCCTCCCTACTGTCCAGTCGATTCCCCCCTTTAGCTCAGGAGCAGCGAGGGTCTACTTCTTCCTGGTAAGTTTGCTGGAGGAGGTCAAGGACACGACACTCCTGCTGCGGGGTGTGCATGGTGTGCCTGGTGCCCCGGGTGTCCAGCCACTCATCACTGTCTCTAGGCTGCCAACCTAGGTCAAGCAGGTATGCAACTGTAGCTGCAAGAGGACCCTTAACCATTTGCCACCGGCTGCTGGCTTCCAGCTTTTGGACTGTAAGGCCCCAGGTTCTTTCCAGCAGGTCTTCCTTGCCGGCCCTTCTTGAGCTGGAACCAGGCTTCAACTTGCTGGACCATCATTGTGCGGCCCGGATCCTGGTACCTGTCGCTTACAGAGGACAGAGCCACCTTTAGGTTGCCCATTTTCTGTCTGCCACACTGCTCAGCCAAGGCAGTCCGGAGCTTCTGTCTCCAGGTGGGCGGCATTCCCTGGGCTTGGTGGCCCCAAGTAAGGACGGAGGCAACCCCTCCCCTGAAGAGGCGAACCTTGGCTGGCACACCCGGAACTCTCAGTTGTTTCAACTTCTTCTGCCGCCCACTTTGTGCCTGCGGGCTCTTTGCACCTTGACCCTCGGAGACCCAGGGCACAGTCCAGGCCTAAATCCTTCATGCTATCACAGATAGCCGGGTCCCCATCTTTGCGCAGCTTCTGTAGCTCCCTTCTGGCTTCTGCAGTGGTGCACAGGAAGCCTGTTTTCTTCAGGTCGCTACCTTCCAGAAGCCGGCGAAGGGTTTTGTAACCTTCATAGACCGCAAACGCTGCCTGCTCAGGATATCGTGCTTCGAAATCTGCTCCAATGTCATCCACCCAGGTGTCTAGGGCGGTGATACTGCGGAGCTGAGCGGCTTCTTGCATTATTGGCAGGAGGTAAACCCTGGCCATCATTGTTGCGAAAGGGCACCCGGCTAGGATGCCCCTCGCAGGGAGGATCCCCTCCGAAAGGAGATCCTCTGCCACGAGATTTCTCGTTCCCCGGTAGACTTGCATGACCAGGAGGGCTAGCTGGCGGGAAGCCAGTCGCCACTATCCGCTTCTCCAATAACCAGTTACAGGGGAGGCCCACACACCCGAAGCCAGAATTGCCTAGATTTTCCGACCCCAGATTTGGAGGTCACAGAATCACAGCTGCAAGCCTCACGCGCACACGGCCTTCTGCTTCTACTATCTGATACACTTCCAGCTAATAGTCACGTGCTCTTCCCGCAACTCTACCCCTGCCCACTTACGCGGCGTCGCTAATCAAGATTAGAGGGGCACCTACTTCTGTAGCTCTGGCGGAGTCGGCGTGACAAGCCTCGGCGGAGTCGGCGGAGTCCTCGCAAATTGCAATTTACCAATAGAGTGCCGTGGAGTCCTAGGCTTCCCGGAATAACAAAACAATGTTTTTTAATTCGGGAACACAACGACTCCGCCGTTCGCGGGCAGCTCGCCTTGGTCCGTTTTGCTAAGACTCTACGGGGGTGGAGGGCCTCCACCACGCAGCAGGAAAGTGACCTTCGCTATGTTCTCAAGCAGGTTAAGCCGAGGCAGGAACTCGGTCTCCTAGCACTTGCTGTGGAAATCAAGCCCCCTTCCCAGCCTCTTCAAAACACAGTCAGCCCCCCCTCACCCCAACCCTTTCAAAAGAGGTCACACCCAACCCAGCCCCTTCATAGCATGGTCAAACCCGCCCAAGCCCACCCCAAGCCCACCCGAAAGCTACCCTCAGCGCCCATCCCAGCCCCGTCAAAGCATGGTCAAAACCACCCCAAAGCCATCCCACCTTCAAAACACGGTCAAACCCACCCCACCCACCCGCACCCCTTCTAAACAGGTCCAACCCACCCCGAGTCCATTCAAAACACGGTCAAACGCACCCCAGTCCATTCAAAGCATGGTCAAACCCAGCCAAACCCACCCCAAACCCACGCTGAACCCACCCCAAACCCACCCGCTATTCTCAGTCCCTTCAAAACACGGTCAAACCCACTCCAAACCCACGCGCACAACCCTGTCGCTGGGGACGTCGCCCGTCCCCAAAATCTTCTTCTTCATTGGGCGCATGGCAACTTAAAACGGGCCTGCAACACGCTTAAATATCTTTGCTGTTCAAAGCCCAAGCCTGCCAAAAAAACTTTCATTCTGCAATGTCTAGCAAACGACTCTGCGCAGCCGCAGAAAACGTTGACGCCACGTTGGTCAACTCCAGAGCTTGAAGCGTGACTCCTATCCACAGAAAACACCAACAAAGACCTGCAGCTCAACTGGCGGGCCAGCAGCATTGCCAGGACGAAGCCCAAGTTATGGGGAAGTCGGGCGGCCCCGCTTTCAGGGCCGCAAAACACAAGCAATTCTGGCTTCGCCAGGACGGGCCTCCACAGTTGCAGTTCTGCCTCACTGCAGCATTGCAAAGACGAGCGTGCAGCTGATTCGGACAAGCCCCCGCACGCTCAGGGCGACGCTGCCCAAAGTTACTAGAAAAAGAGCAGGCGCGATCGGGTTGCTTGCGCCCACAGGCTCAAATTCAAGGGCCAAAAAAATGGGCCGTCTCGCGGCCCCAAAAATGGGGCCGCGAAATGGACCCAGCTCCCGCAGTACAATTTGGAACTAGATTGGGGGGGGTGAAACTGCGACCCCAAAATTGGGGCCGTTTGGCGGCCCCAGTTTTGGGGCCGCGAATTCTTCTATTTTTGGCGCTTTCCAGACTGCTACACTCAGGCGACTCTGGCCCACAGACAAGCACTCAACGTGGAAAGAGCAATTACTGAGAACCACGACCTCCGCAGGCAGCTTTCTTGTGGAAGTGATCAACATGAGAGAAACTTGCACAGGGGAGGCCCACACACCCGAAGCCAGAATTGCCTAGATTTTCCGACCCCAGATTTGGAGGTCACAGAATCACAGCTGCAAGCCTCACGCGCACACGGCCTTCTGCTTCTACTATCTGATACACTTCCAGCTAATAGTCACGTGCTCTTCCCGCAACTCTACCCCTGCCCACTTACGCGGCGTCGCTAATCAAGATTAGAGGGGCACCTACTGTAGCTCTGGCGGAGTCGGCGTGACAAGCCTCGGCGGAGTCGGCGGAGTCCTCGCAAATTGCAATTTACCAATAGAGTGCCGTGGAGTCCTAGGTTTCCCGGAATAACAAAACAATGTTTTTTAATTCGGGAACACAACGACTCCGCCGTTCGCGGGCAGCTCGCCTTGGTCCGTTTTGCTAAGACTCTACGGGGGTGGAGGGCCTCCACCACGCAGCAGGAAAGTGACCTTCGCTATGTTCTCAAGCAGGTTAAGCCGAGGCAGGAACTCGGTCTCCTAGCACTTGCTGTGGAAATCAAGCCCCCTTCCCAGCCTCTTCAAAACACAGTCAGCCCCCCCTCACCCCAACCCTTTCAAAAGAGGTCACACCCAACCCAGCCCCTTCATAGCATGGTCAAACCCGCCCAAGCCCACCCCAAGCCCACCCGAAAGCTACCCTCAGCGCCTTCCAGCCCCGTCAAAGCGTGGTCAAAACCACCCCAAAGCCATCCCACCTTCAAAACACGGCCAAACCCACCCCACCCACCCGCACCCCTTCTAAACAGGTCCAACCCACCCCGAGTCCATTCAAAACACGGTCAAACGCACCCCAGTCCATTCAAAGCATGGTCAAACCCAGCCAAACCCACCCCAAACCCACGCTGAACCCACCCCAAACCCACCCGCTATTCTCAGTCCCTTCAAAACACGGTCAAACCCACTCCAAACCCACGCGCACAACCCTGTCGCTGGGGACGTCGCCCGTCCCCAAAATCTTCTTCTTCATTGGGCGCATGGCAACTTAAAACGGGCCTGCAACACGCTTAAATATCTTTGCTGTTCAAAGCCCAAGCCTGCCAAAAAAACTTTCATTCTGCAATGTCTAGCAAACGACTCTGCGCAGCCGCAGAAAACGTTGACGCCACGTTGGTCAACTCCAGAGCTTGAAGCGTGACTCCTATCCACAGAAAACACCAACAAAGACCTGCAGCTCAACTGGCGGGCCAGCAGCATTGCCAGGACGAAGCCCAAGTTATGGGGAAGTCGGGCGGCCCCGCTTTCAGGGCCGCAAAACACAAGCAATTCTGGCTTCGCCAGGACGGGCCTCCACAGTAACACTGTCATAGAAGGTCTGCAGGTCCAGGAGGACCGCACAGGCATGCTTGAAAGCGGCGCGGCTAACCTCTCCTCTCAGGAGTCGCTGCATGCCTGTTTCCAGACAAGTGTTACCCGGGGAGGCTTTATCCCATGGGAACTGCTCTGCAGTTTCTCGCATCCACTTCTTCTTGACGACCTGTGCTCTGCAGAAGCACCAAAGCCGATAGGTGATGGATGTGAGGGTTATGGGCCTTTCTATGTCAGCATTTTTGGGCAGGAGGGCCACATGGTGCGCCTGCCAATGCTGTGGCGCCACTCCTGTGGCCTCAGCCAAGTTCAGGGCTTGGGTGAGCTGCTCATAGGCCGGCCCAGGGAGTTTTTGAGGGCAGCATAGGTGAGCCCATCAAGACCTCCTGCTTTGTCTGTGACAATCTTGAGGATGGCCTCGAGCACGTCTGCTGTTATTTTAAACAGCGGGGAGGACTTTGCAGCATCCAGTAGGGTCTGGCCGATCGGGGGGAAATTTTCTACCTCTCCCCAAATAGCGACCCATTGCTTCCTCCTGGCCCCTGGGCGCTCTTCGCCTGGGAGGTTTTGGAAGGGCCGGTCCAGGACTCTCTCACTCTTCTTGAGAGAACTGTAGAGAGGTCTCATCCCCTTCGCTAATCCCGCTTGGAGCCAGTCCTTGTACTGGGCCTGCTGCTCCTTGGCTCTCTGCATTTGGAGGGCCGCCTCCTTGTGTCTGGCCACAACACTCAAGGACCGCCACTGTGGTGTTGTTTCTGAACATTGCCGGTACAGTTCTGTGAGGAAGGCAGTACCTTCAGCAATGTCTTGGCAGGCTTGGAGAGTGCCTAGGTCGGGTAGGTGCTGCTGGGAGGCTGGCACCTCTTCCAGGATTCTGGCTATGCGTGCCCACCAGCCCACTTCAGAGCCTTTGGGGGCAGTGGAAGGGCGCTGCAAGACTAAGGGTCCCCATTGGGCCTGCACACACCACCCTCTGCCAGTCCTCGAAGCTTCGTGGCAGTGCTCCAGGCTGGCCGCCCAGGTCGCCAGCTGCCAGGTGCTCTGGTCTTCGTGGGCACAGATCCTGTCCATTATGGCGAAATGGGAGGGTTGGACCTCTTGCCATTCCTGGTTTTTGAGGTCTGCTGTGAGTTTCGGGAACTGGGGAAGTTTCCAGAATTTCCATTCGCTGGCACCGTCCTTGACTTTGAGGTGCAAGGCTGCATGTGGTTTCCACGGGACTGCCCAGGTAGCAGACAACCTCTCTGGTGTTTGTATTTCACACTAGGAGGCTATTTCCGATCCTCACTTCTTTCAATCCTGACTGGTCATTTGAATCTTGCTGCTAGTGGTCGATAGGTAGGTCTTTGTTGTACATACTGCCAGCTCTGGTTAGCCATCTGGGAATGTACTTTCTCTGCTCCTCTGGAGCCGGTGCATACAGGGGAGGCCCATGCACGCGAAGCCAGAATTGCTTAGGTTTTGCGACCCCAGATTTGGAGTCGCGCAAACTGGCCACTTTGCAACCATGTGTACGCGATATGGCAAGGCCTCAGAGGCCTCACCCTTCGGGCGTTCGAGGCCTTTCGAGGCCTTTCGAGGCCTCACTCATGGGGTTTCGAGGCCTTCCGAGGCCTCCCGAGGCCTCGACAAAATCCCAAAACCTCTCTAGCTTGCAAGATTTCGAGGCCTCGGGGACCCGGGCTTATAATACTATTAAAGGGGTCCCCGCAAG
>CAJNDS010001169.1:679630-837671 GCA_905221605.1 Symbiodinium natans | reverse complement strand
TTACCAATCCGAATCACAATATATCCGAGAGTAAATTCATATGCCCAAATCTTAAATATAGTGTAAATTTTATTAAAATCAGAAATTTATAGAAAGACATCGAAGTATTCAACTAAGATTTTAGATTGAAATTGAAAGGGCCTCAATAGAATTCAGATTACTTCTCTAATTTTCGACAAGAAAAGAAGATATTTTAGAGGAATTCTCTTTTGCTATTTCATTTCTCTAATTTTCGAATTATGAATATAAAAAGAAAAATAAGAAATATAAATTCTTCTTTTCCTTCGATTTTATATTCAATCTAATAGATCGTATACTCAATAAATCAGCGATGTCAAAACGACCTTCAATGCCATAATAGATAGTGTTTCCTCCAATTTTTGTAATGTTTTGATTCTTTGGGCCTCTTGGCTTAGTGGCCGAGATGTTTCGTAGCCCTCGAGACCACATTGCTCGCGCCGCCCCTTCGTCTTAGCAAAACCATTTCATTGCTCGTGCCGCCCCTTCTTAGCAAAACCATTTCCCCAAATGATTTTCGATCCTTTGAGAATATTACCTCGGCCCGAGCTTCCCAAGATATACTGAACAATTGAAAGCGAATGTGCTCGAATCAAACTTGCTCCTTGTGAACTCGGAGTGGCCATGGCTGGCGAGGTGAGACCGAATGCTGGCAGCAGCAAGATTCGTGTGTGGCTGCTGAACTGCAGCCCGTGCGCCGTCCACAATCGACCACATCCTTCATCCTTTGCCTCTCGATTGTCGATCAGATGACCTGACGCGCCCTAAGCCCATAGATGGATGCAGCAGAAGCTAGAGGCTCCATTAAACATGCTCGACTCTTGCCAGAATAAGTCGCATGAAAGGGTTTGCTAACAGGCTTTGGTCGTTTGGGGGGCTTGTGCCACAACGGACCCATGGCCAGCCGGCCTCAAACCCCTTGCCGCGAGCTGTACCCGACCCATCTAACCCTGGGTCAGCATACAGCCCCCGGCCCTCTGCCAGGCTTGCTCTGAACTGTCATGGCTGTTGCGGTTGATACAACCGTTCGTTTCACGACGTCGGTATATATGCATGTGAAAAATCGAGTTCTGGCTTGATGAGTGAACGATCGCATCGCAAGCCGCTTGAAAACTGGAATGGTAGATTGCTGCCTTTCTGTTTGTTGCAAGTATGTTCTTTGAAGGCTCTTTGGCAACATTAGGCATGGTTCATGTGCCTGAGCAGGAATCATCAACCCTACACTAAACCCTACACTTTGAGCTGAATCTGCTCCTAGCTGCCTCACTCATCTTGCAACTGAGACATGGCAACCTCAGGGGGATATGAGCTGTCGGTTGCAGGGTTGGACCCCTTAAGCCCTTGAACCCTACATCGTGGTGGTTGAATCCAGCTTTTCAATTCTTTGCCCTGCTCTTGCAAGCATGCAGGTCATCATTGAAGCCCACGCCCCCTTTCAGATAATGAATTTAAGCAATATTACATAAGATAGCCGTGCACTGCTGTGTCGGCTTTTTTGTGTTGCTTGCTCGGTTCATACCCTAAATAAAGACCCTAAAGCCTGAAGCTGACGTAAACGCCCCCAAAACAACCTCAACCTTGTCAAGTCCCCCCCCCACCCCCCCCAAAAAAAATGGCTCTCAAAGTTCCACAGGGTCCCGGACCATGGCAGCTACTCTCCCGCGGCAGACGGGGCACTGGAAGGACCTTGCGGATTCAGGTTGAGGATTCTAGGCTTTCGGGGCTCAAGGCATTTTGAAATCTCGGGCAAGACTGTGGTGAGAGCTTCGGGCTTGCAGCTCAGCTAAGTGTGGTGATGGCGTGCCTTGTGACTCTCGCAAGCACGCGCAACCAATTCGCGTAAGTGACGAAGCCGCCAGCAGCAGCATGACTGGGCGCTGGCATGTGCAAGAAACGGCATCACAAACAAGCGCAGCCCTTCTGAGCGAGCTGCCAAGATGTAGCGTTCGAGTGAGATTTCGGACCAGGATGTGCAACCAACGTTGAGTATCATTCACCACCAGACAAGCGCAACGAAGGGTCCGCACACCCATCCCTTAAAGAGCTATGGTTAGATGATGCAATTATAAGGTACCTCATTTCCCCATGTCCAGCATTGTGCCCTGTTTGTTTTGACCTCTAGTACAGAGAAGAGACAGGGCATGCTTCGGGGTTTTAGAGGTGTTGGGGTTTCCTGGGCTTGAAGCCGAACGCCCCGCAGAGAACCGCACCACGTAGACGAGGTGATCTGCGCGCAACTGAAGCAGAGGCAGATGTGGCGGCAGTGGAGGATGGCCACCTCGACCCAATGAGAAGCCGGTCTTGTGACAGGGTTGGTGCCTTCGGTAGTCTCGCTGGGCATCATGTTGGGGATTTTCGAAGGGATGGTGTTGTGAAACAGCTCAAGCCCATAACCCGAAAGCCTGGAAGTCGAGGGCTTCGAGCGCCCAAAAAAAACCCGGCACCCCTCCACAAGGCCTCCCTGGGCTTCTCGAGGCAGATCACACACTCGCCGCCCTCGTTGGCGGCGCCGAGCTTCCTTTCAAGGGAGGGGCTTGTAAGGGCCTAAAGGAGCTTCGGAGATTCGAAGTCGAAGAGGTACTCGTCGAAATTCGGAAGTTGCTTGGGGCCTTCGGGTTCCCGGCCCTATAGCCTTCCCCTAAACATGTCCGCAGGTAAGCTCGGAAGCCATACCTGGGTGCTTTGCACTCTGTGATGAGCCCCTACATGGACAAGACGGCGCGCTTCTGAAGCGATGGCTGCTGGTAGCCCTGGTAGCATGAGGAACACTGGGACGAAGAATCTACTGCTTCCGCTGAGTACCGAAACAGACCGGTTCTCCGTCATCTGCGTGTTGCCTGGGGTTCGGCATCGTGCCATACAGCGGGGAAAGCGCACGCACCACATTCCTGAGCAGGGCACAGACAACGATCGAGATGATCTTCTCAGCGGATCTCTGGAGATAGACGAATCACGGACCCTCTAAGTGACATTCTCGGCTACGACGACATTCTGTACAAATTAAGAACAGGAACCTTGGATCTGATACTGCAGTGAGTCCACGATGACAGCTCTTCGACTGCCCAGGAACTGGAAACCGAAATCTGAGCCAAGCGACGCGCACTCCACCAGCTGCCTATGTACATGAACCTGCCGGGCCAGCATACCATCAGCGCTACGATTCACGTACTCGGGATGCGTCACCCTCCCTTCAAGAGCACATCTCAGTCGGCAATGTCGAGGGTCGCAGATTACCCCGAGCACTTGGATGCCTCCGCCTCCCCAGCACCATCCTCCGGCAGCACCAGCTCCAAGAAACTCCGCTGCGCAACCACGGCCTCGGCAGAGTTCAGAAGGGGAGAAAGGCTTTGACAGTATCGAGGTCGCTATAGGGTCTTCAAGGTTGCCGGACTGCCGCCTCAACAACTGCACCTGTCAGACCTGCAACTTGAAGCCAGCAACGCAAGCGCTTGAATGCAATGTGCATAATAACACACGTGACCTGAGCTTTGGACGCTTGGATCGCTGGCATCAACCCGGAGATCGAGCATCACATGAAATCTCTCTTCCTTCACAGAAAAGCAAACAGGTGGGCCTGGAGGCAGCCGTAATAGCCGTAATAGTTGCAGCTTGCGCCGGTCCCCTCCCCCCTAACCCCTAAACCCTCAACCCTAAACCCAAATATGTTCAGGGAAGCGACTGCACACTAAAGCCAGCCTTAATGTCGAAGTGCCCCGACAGCTGCGAGCTGAGGTCACCGGCGCAGACGGGGAGAGACCTTGATGCAGGAGTTGCTTTGAACATCTCTGTTTCTAAGTCCAGCTGTCGAAAGTTCGTGTGGCAAATATGTGGTGTTGGTTCATTCCTGGGGACCAACTCAGAAAGACCATGAGCACGCCGACAGCCCTGTGGAATGTTCAGCAGTGGCCGGACGTTTGGCACCCGAAGAAATTACTTCAGACACGACGCCGCAATCCTGAAAAAAGCAGCGTATCTGCTGGACCTATTGGGGCATACAGATGTGACTTAACTTATTAACCATTCCTGTCAGCTTTACTCTGCACCAGTGCAGCAGCATGCTTGTGCCCCCAGCAACATCTGAGGATGCTTTTGGGGTAACGCAGGGACCTTTCAAAAAAAACCTGGAACTTTCTTCCTCTCTGGTCCACATACACCCAAGACATCTTGGGCCGAAGCATCGGCTGCTTGAGTCCAGCCTGCGCTTTTGGGTAAAGATTTTCAGTACCTCTGGAACCTACACACTCTGTGCCTCCACGAAGTCCATCCCTGAATCCTAAACCTTCAAGAAAAAACAACTCGAAATTGCAAGGTTTTGACTTAGAACCCTATAGTTTCGATGGACGGGCTACAAATCCCTCTCCGAGCCCAAAAGCACTGAAACGGTCACTTTACTTTGCTTGCAAAGATCGTCCTGAATTTGCCAAGCTATGAGTGTAAACAAGCCAGCACTGCTCAGACTCCACCGAAAGCTCCACATATCGAGTTTGGCCCGACAAGCCAAGGCAACCCGAAGCCCCCAATTTATACAATTCAACAGCCTTCGGGTTTATAGAGTTAGGGGCTCCAGCATGCTCGCAACCCTCCTGTTCTACGTTAGGAGATGGCCGCGCGAACCCCCGAAGCAACTACGCTCAATGCCGACGGTCCCTGAACCACTCAAGGCCACCAGGCTAGAGATAGATGCCTTTTCCCAGAATAGGGTTCGGGGCTTAGGGGCTTAGGGGCTTTAGGGTTTAAGGATACGGACACTGCGACGAAGCGTCGAGGCGTTTCACACACCTGACCTCAACCCTGAACCCATGTATGCCGATCACTGGCCCTGCGTGCAATAGTTGAACTTCCAAACCCTCAGGCAACAAAAAAAAGGCCTCAAAGCGAGCTTCGGCCGATCCTTGGGAGCTCGCGGTCGGCGGGGGGGGGGGGGGGGGAGGGGTCGAAACCACGAAGGCCCTGAAAAGGCCTAAGCCGAGATACGCCGAAGATTTCTACCCTTTATACCATTCATGCCCTGTACAATTTCCCTTCATGCCCTTGCCACCCTTAGAACTCGTAATGCTCATGTCCAAAAACCGAGACCCAACGAGGCGCTCGAAATTCAGCTGACAAACGGTTAAAGCTGCCAAAGCACTCGTCCCAAGCCCCACACCCAAAACTTTCACAAAGACTCTCTAACCCTAACTCTACTCTGCCTTCTGGCGTCCCCCTATATCCCTCTCTGGGCCAACGTGGACACTTCATGCGCTGGACCGGGCGCAGTCGTGCTCATTTGAAGAGCACTTCATTTTCTTATACTTGTCACATACGCAAGCCCTCATCATACCGCGGACATATTCTGAGTGTTGGTCTCCCCAGCATGTCCTTGCATTCTCCACACTGAAGTCCCAAGCCTACTTTGCACCTGGCTACCTACGTTCTTGGAACATTTGAGAGCCCTACAAAACTTGAACCCTTACCCCCGTACCAACCCCCCCGCCCTACGCGATCATTGCTCCAAGCCCTCCAGCCTGAACTACCCTAAACTAAGTTAGGTTGGGGGTTCTATAAGAAATTAACACTGCTTTGGCGATTATAGGGACTCTAAAGAGACTATTGGGTAATAAGGCTCAAAACTGATTTCGAACCTGCGCCGGTAAACCCAAAACCCTGCACCATTAGTATGGCTGGGGCAGGAACTTCGTGCACTGGACGGGGCCGACAGGGTCATGCCGGGGCCGGCCTCTACGGTGAGCGGCACAAAACAGCGTCGGCAGAGGAAGCGTGTGCGTGTTGTTTCTCTGGGGTTCGAGACCTTTTATTTTCTTGATACTCCCGCCTAAGACAAAGGGCTGCCTGATAGCAGGGAACCCGAAAAGGGACAATGATTTAGAGAAGCAACCACACGCAATGTCCCAAAACCATACATAAGCCAGACTCGGTATGCAGAATCGAGTGATCATGAGAGGGAAGGAAACAAGACAAGAGCCTGCTGAGTCACCTCTTCCACAACCCGAAACCGTGCGCCACTTTGTACTAAGCTAGGGTTCATGTTTTTTTGGTTTATACGGCTTCGGCTTATGAAAGCTTGCTGTGAGGTTGTAGCTGACAAGCGTGGCAGCTTCCCTAACCAGCATCCACACTGCTAGGCAATGCCAGAACTGGCGCCGTGCCGGCCTCAAGGCCACCGGTGACCTGAACAAGTGTGGGCGTTGAAGTTGAAGGTTGGGAAATGGGGTCTGCAACTGTTTGGGGTTTAGGGTTTAGGGTTTAGGGTTTAGGGTTTAGGTTGACAATAGTTGGATGGCTTCTGTGGGTTTGGAGAAAGGCTGCTGTAGCTGCTACCTCAGCCGCAGCGGCTGTTCCAAATGCTGAAATTCTTTTGTTTGGCTTCGTGGCACTGTCGATGGCACACACACACATACCTCGCAACCACCATCATGCTATCTTTCTCCAGTTCAACCGGTTCTGCCAAAAGCCTGCACCCCGACGTTTCCCCACACCAAAACTCTAGTTTCCTCCGACTGTCACCTCGAGCCCTGGTCTTTAAACGCAGAAGGGCCCCGAACCCAGAAATGCCCACTGAGCTTATGTCTAAGTCATGACATAGTCGGTGGGATACGTGCAAGGGAGAGTCGGCACTTTCTTTAGGTGTTCCTGTCGCTTTGCAGAGTTTCAGCGTCATGGATGCTTCAAGTAGAGCCGGGCATTGGGCAGAGGTACAGCTGGGTTCAGCCAACCTGCAGGAAACCTGAAAACCTGAACCCCGCGGTGTTTGAGGGGGGGGGGATCGACTTTGCCCGGATCCATCTGCGGCAAAAAGCGGGCAAACAAAAACAAGTGTCACTTGAAAAGCCGCTTTAACACCCCCCCCGAGCCCGAACTCCAAACATCGTTTTTTTTCTTGTTGGCTTCCTTTGCCATGTAACAGGCCCTGAGTTGCTCAAAAAAAAGCTTTAGAGAACTGAAACCCAAAGCCTCTAAGCACAGGCACTAAGGTTCCAGTGACCTCTGCCCTGGAATCCTGGCTGGGTGTCCCGGCCAGGAAGAAAACCGTCGCAAGGCCACGTTCCACAGCATCAATGTTGAAGTGCAAGTGCCATCTGGGCATTGGGTGAGGCTTGGACTTTAAACATAAACCGCTTACCACGATGATATGATGCGAAGATGAAGAGATGGAAGGTAAAGTGGTCCAGGGTGAGGCACGCAGCTTGCCTAGGGTGTTAGGATGGATGCCGGGTCTAGGATGTATGGGCTGGCGGATGTTAGGGTCGCTCTGAACACTTCTGGCACACATACAGTTCAGAGTTCATGGTAGTATTCCAGTATAAAACTTTCTGAATTCTAAGTATTCAAACGGCCCTGGATTCAGGGCTTCACAGGCAAAGACGCAAACCCGATGTTCAATGTTCAGAAGGGTGCCCAAGCCAACCTTGTGTTCGAATGCTGGGGGTGCGCATGATCCAGTACTGCCGAAGAATCTTGCCAAAACAAGGCATTCTGGGCTTCCGGGTGTGGGTGCCTTTGATGCTTCCGGATTTAGCTTGTCACAAGAAACACTCCACAGAACATTTCAACTCTAAGCGCGTCTCACCTCCTCAACAAGCAAAACAAGCCCCGAAACCCTAAAACTACTGATCATGAACTGTTCGGCCCGGCGTCCTGACCCAAAACCCCGTCTTCTGCCCTCAGGCCTATGGCAATCCCTGAACTAAACGCCCAAACCCAAAGAACGGGGCGCTGGCTCCTCGCCCTCCCAAGCAAGCTTGCAGCCCTCCTGGTGGATTCCATCTTCACCAGGGGTTTAGTAGGGTTTAGGGTTTAGGGTTTAGGGTTTGAGGGTACTGGGGGTTTGGGTCTTTGCACGCCTTCACTGACAACACCAAGAAACTGCGCTGAGGGCGTCGAGTTTTACATATATATATATATATATTATACATATTAATATATATATATATATATGCTACCTTGCACAAGGTAGGTGATGCCTCGGCGCCGGGACTCCATAGGCTGAAGGAAGCCAAGGCCAGTCCAGAAACCAGAAGATGTGAAGATTCACAGCCAAGGATCAAAATGCCCCGAAATGCTCGGGTTTGGGGCTTGCGTAGTGCATTGAGAAGCCAAGCTGAAACCCTTACCCCTCCCAACCCCCCCCCCCCCCCCCCCCCCCCCCCCCCCCCCCCCCCCCCGCGGAACCCGGTGGAGGGTGACAAGACTCCGCACCAGCGGGGCGCAGGCCATCTTCCTCGGCGTGGTTTTACACCATCCCAGCCACTCAACATGTCAACCGCAAGACACCTTAATAAGATGATCAAAACTACGGTCCACAAAGTTATGTACTTTCGAGGCACTCCATGGCTGTGGAATGTGGTGTTAGCCGGCTGATGCTGTTGATGCTCGGCTTGGTGGGCCTTGGCGACCCTCAGTAGCACTGACGGCCTGAGAAGCTTGAAAACAGACAGCCGGCTGATGCTGATGATGCTCGCCTTGGTGGGTGTTGGCGACCCTCAGTAGCACTGACGGCCTGAGAAGCTTGAAAAAAGACAGCCGGCTAATGCTGATGATGCTCGCCGTGGTGGGTGTTGGCGACCCTCAGTAGCACTGACGGCCTGAGAAGCTTGAAAAAGACAGCCGGCTGATGCTGATGATGCTCGCCGTGGTGGGTGTTGGCGACCCTCAGTAGCACTGAGGGCCTGAGAAGCTTGAAAAAAGACAGCCGGCTGATGCTGATGATGCTCGCAGTGGTGGGTGTTGGCGACCCTCAGTAGCACTGACGGCCTGAGAAGCTTGAAAAAAGACAGCCGGCTGATGCTGATGATGCTCGCCGTGGTGGGTGTTGGCGACCCTCAGTAGCACTGACGGCCTGAGAAGCTTGAAAAAAGACAGCCGGCTGATGCTGATGATGCTCGCCGTGGTGGGTGTTGGCGACCCTCAGTAGCACTGACGGCCTGAGAAGCTTGAAAAAAAGACAGCCGGCTGATGCTGATGATGCTCGCCTTGGTGGGTGTTGGCGACCCTTAGTAGCAATGACGGCCTGAGAAGCTTGAAAAAAGACAGCCGGCTGATGCTGATGATGCTCGCCGTGGTGGGTGTTGGCGACCCTCAGTAGCACTGACGGCCTGAGAAGGTTGAAAAAAGACAGCCGGCTGATGCTGATGATGCTCGCCGTGGTGGGTGTTGGCGACCCTTAGTAGCACTGAGGGCCTGAGAAGCTTGAAAAAAGACAGCCGGCTGATGCTGATGATGGTCGCCTTGGTGGGTGTTGGCGACCCTCAGTAGCACTGACGGCCTGAGAAGCTTGAAAAAAGACAGCCGGCTGATGCTGATGATGCTCGCCTTGGTGGGTGTTGGCGACCCTTAGTAGCACTGACGGCCTGAGAAGCTTGAAAAAAGACAGCCGGCTGATGCTGATGATGCTCGCCTTGGTGGGTGTTGGCGACCCTCAGTCGCATTGAAAAAAGACAGCCGGCTGATGCTGATGATGCTCGCCTTGGTGGGCCTTGGCGACCCTCGCCAGCACCGACGGCCTGACAAAAGACAGCCGGCTGATGCTGATGATGCTCGCCTTGGTGGGCCTTGGCGACCCTCGCCAGCACCGACGGACTGACAAAAGACAGCCGGCTGATGCTGATGATGCTCGCCTTGCTGGGCCTTGGCGACCCTCGCCAGCACCGACGGCCTGACAAAAGACAGCCGGCTGATGCTGATGATGCTCGCCTTGCTGGGCCTTGGCGACCCTCGCCAGCACCGACGGCCTGACAAAAGACAGCCGGCTGATGCTGATGATGCTCGCCTTGGTGGGCCTTGGCGACCCTCGCCAGCACCGACGGACTGACAAAAGACAGCCGGCTGATGCTGATGATGCTCGCCTTGCTGGGCCTTGGCGACCCTCGCCAGCACCGACGGCCTGACAAAAGACAGCCGGCTGATGCTGATGATGCTCGCCTTGGTGGGCCTTGGCGACCCTCGCCAGCACCGACGGCCTGACAAAAGACAGCCGGCTGATGCTGATGATGCTCGCCTTGCTGGGCCTTGGCGACCCTCGCCAGCACCGACGGCCTGACAAAAGACAGCCGGCTGATTGCTGATGATGCTCGCCTGGGGGGCCTTGGCGCCCCCGCCAGCACCGACGGCCTGACAAAAGACAGCCGGGTGAATGCTGATGAGCTCGCTTGCTGGGGCCTTTGGCGACCCATCGCCGCACCGACGGCCTGACAAAGCAGCCGGCTGAAGGCTGATTATGCTCGCCTTGGTGGGCCCTTGGCGACCCTCGCCATCACCGCGCCTGACAAAAGCAGCCGGCTGATGCCTGATGAATGCTCGCCTTGCTGGGCCTTGGGCGACCCTCGCCAGCAACCGAAAAGCCGCTGATGCTGATGATGCTCGCCTTGGTGGGCCTTGGGTCGCCCTCGCCAGCAACCGACGGCCTGACAAAAGACAGCCGCTGATGCTGATGATGCTCGCCTTGCTGGGCCTGCTACCCTCGCCAGCACCGACGCCTGACAAAGACAGCCGGCTGATGCTGATGATGCTCGCCTTGCTGGCCTTGCCGCTCCTCGTATCACCGACGCCCTGAAAGCCTGACATACACAGATGTGGCCCCGGACCCCTTGGGGAATACCCCCTACAACTGTGGAGGGAGGGCCGGAGGCTTTATTCTGATTCCTTGCGGGATCCATAACAAAAGAAATATTCCGGGTCACAGGGACGCCCGTTCTGATCAAACTGATTCCCGTACGCAACGAGATTACACACCTGCTTTGTAAATGCTCAAACCTCACCGAAGTACGAGGTGGGGTCTTTTCCTTGGGCGACCTGCCTTCAGACAGGCTGGATAACGTTCTTCGGGCTCCGGGTCGGTTCGGGTTTCAGGTGAGTGTAGCGGCTTTAGGGTCGGTGGTTTTGGGTAACCGGGTTGAAGGGTAGGCTTGGCAGGTGTCAGGCTTACAGAGCTCAGTAGGTTCTTTAGGCAAGGAGGGAAGCAACTCCAAACCCGAAACCTTAAAGGCCCTAACACCAAACCGTAACCTTAAATCCTAAACTCAAAAGGAGCAGTGCGGTCTTAGGCTTTAATAAGGTTTGATGTTTGGTGGGCTGTTGCAGATAGTCTCGGGAGTAACCCCGAGCTATGGCTTAGGGTCAGTCAAGGGCTAGGGTTTATAGGCTTGGGTTGGAGCTCTCTGGAAGAACTTTCAGAATTTGGCTTTGCCTGGTTAAGAAGTTCTCTAAGATCGGGCGTGCACTGCCATATACAGCACTGCGCGCATGTGCAGAATGAAAGTAGTACAACAAACTGGTTCGTGAAAAAACCTCAAAACCGTTATCCCTATCATCCCTATAGAGTGCCATAAATGCCCGTACCTCGTCTGCTCTTGTTGCTGCTGCTCTCGCTGCGGCGCTTCAGCAGGCATGAATGGGGGGAAGGGGGGGGGGGGTGTAGTAGTGGTACCTCATTGGGTTCCCTTGGGGGGGAAATTTTTGCAAGGGAGTCCCCCCCTATTTGGGGTTGTATTTCCATTTAGGGGTCCGTTATTTGGCGTACACTCGCATACGGGCGCGGGGGGGGGGGGGGGGGAGCGGATTCCCGACACGCTTTCTCTGATGCACCTTATTGCAATGCATTCTCCTGATTGTGCTTCTGGCCGCATGGAGCCTTTTGATAATTGCCACTTGCCTATGACAACCGCTTCCACCTGTCGTCTGTGCTTTTCCTCTCTTCACATGCACCCTAAACCCTAAACCCTAAACCCTAAACCCTAAACCCTAAACCCTAAACCCTAAACCCTAAACCCTAAACCCTACAACCCTACAACCCTACAACCCTACAACCCTACAACCCTACAACCCTACAACCCTACACCCTGAGCGCCATGAACAACGTTGCTCTCAGCCCCAGGCCGCCGTGGAGGGCTGGGAGGTCGCCGCGCTCTGCGGCTGCGGATGGTAGACGCCTGGTAGAAACTCTGCGGTTTTGGGGGGTTTAGGGTTTAGGGTTTAGGGTTTAGGGTTTAGGGTTTAGGGTTTAGGGTTTAGGGTTTAGGGATTAGGGATTAGGGATTAGGGTTTAGGGTTTAGGGTTCAGGGGTCATTGATATCCGGATTTAAGGAGTTCAGGAACCCCCACTCGCGATGTGCCATTGGGCCATACTTGACAGAAGACTCTAAAGGACCCTAAACCCTCAGTCCCTGAAGCCACACCACTAGAAACCTAGAAAGGCTGTAGGGCTCAGTCAAAGTTCTGGGTTTCAGGGGCTCCGTGTTACGGCCCTTCTCAACCCTTCAAACCTTAAACCCCTGAACCCTTAATTCCTGCAAACCCTGAACCTTTAAACTCTGAAGCCCATATCCCAAACCCCCTGGGAGGGTCACTCGCATTTTGCGCGGAGGCGGCGCAACCCATGGCTTGGGTCTGACAAGCGGCGTCGCTGCTCAAAGGTTTAGGGGTTTAGGAGTTGGGGTTCAAGTGGGGGTTTCCGAAATTTGGGGTACCTTGTTGGGGTCCTGATTCTCCTACTATTTGGGGTCTAGGGGCCCCTTATTTTGGTAAACCCAAAGCTTTAGAGGGTCAGGTTGGGTTTACGGTGTAGAGTTTAGGGTCTCTATATAGTGGTTGTGCAAAGGCTCTCAACAAGTCAGATAAAGGCTGGGTCAAGGGTTGTTTCCCCAGGTGTCACAAAGAGCGGTGCTGGCCGGGGCGGCACCTAACCCCAAAGCGAAAAGCCGGGGCCAGCTAGGCCAGGATGGCTACGCAATGGCGCATGAGGTAGCAAAGAGTCAAAATCTGAAAACTTCGACACCCCCACCCACGAAAGCTATCACGCTTCAGAACCCCCACAGAGTGAACAAAAGATAAGGCGAAGCCTCGGGTACAGTTTAGGGGCTCGGCCTTCAGGGAGCTGTACGACCACCATGTTCTGCAAAAGCTGCAACTAGTTGTGCAGCAGTGCACCAATGCTAACCGATTGGAATAGCGTTACACAGGGTTCAAGGGTTTTAGGATAGTCGGCCGGTCAGTGCCTTTTTGCGATGGCCTTGTCTTCGGCAAGTTCCATCGTGCATGCACCCTAGATTGGGAAATCGCTCGTGGTCAGGGTTGATCTTGGATGGTGCTTACAAAAGACACAACTATTGCATGGGGATTCAAATGTTAATTACGCGCGCCCCGTTGTGGGCGCCAACTTAGGCACATGCGATCACAGAGACCCACAGTTTAGACCAACCCCACATGTTGGTTTAGGCTTTGGCAGCTTTGATTGCTGGGGGGCTTCGGGCTTTGCAGGACAAAAGCCTAAACTCTCACTCGTCGCTGCAAGCAAGAAAAACCCCCACAAACTCTAAATCCCTACCTACAGCCATAAACCTAAACCCTAAGCCCTAAACCCGGAAAAGGCTTCCCTAGACTGAGAAACGCCCTCACTGCCATCAGGCGAAAGTAGGGCCGATCATCCTGGGGTTTCGGAGAGAAGGTTCCAGGAACCTTTCTGATTTAGGGTTCAGAGGGTAAGTTCGCAGAAGCTTAATCTTGGGAGGCTCTGGTGGAATTCGGATCGAGGGGCCTAGGAAATAGAGCTGAGGACTCAGGGATTTGCTCCGGATTGCGGTTCATGGCGTTTGGGGTTACCTTGAACCATTCCAAAGGAGCCAACAATGGAATTCTACTTGTGACTGCAGTTTAAGATCCGTGTTTTGGGACGGGCTATCTTTGTGCAGGGATTGCATAGGACCACCTGGCATCACCTGGCATCTTCACGGGCCACAGGACTACTAAGCCTGATTCCCCGACACAATTCACAACTCAGATCCCTGAATCCGTAGTGGACCCCTTCTTCGCTGATTTTTCAATATCTTTCATCTTCAGCTGGCCTTTATTAAGGCTCATCAGGCAGGTGCCCCTTCATCAATGCTCGCAGCCACATCCCAGAGGGGTAGCTTGGAGCTCCCAGGAGGCTCCCGAAGCCAATTTCCCCCGGGCTGTCCTTCGCTAAGCTTCTGCTGCGGAGAGTTGATCCAGCCCGACCTGCTGAGTGCAGGGCTTAAGGAAATTCTACGCTTCTAGATAAGGGCTCAGTGGCACCTCATGTCTTAGGGGGTCTAGACTTGGTTTTTGGCTTTTAGGGCGCTTTGATATAGGGCCTTGATAATTAGAGCAGGGCATTGGGGGGTTGTTATAGTCTAACTGTCAAGTACCATAACGGAATACCATTAGTAATTATTCGGGCCCCGAAATTTGGCAGCTAGGTACATGCTCCCGCTACACTGATCAAGCCCTAAACGAAGAATAGGCTGATTTGGGGATGGCTCACGAGGCCGTATCGGCTGCATCTCAGTAGCCATGGCCGCAACTCGGCCACGACAGACAGGGCATTGGAAGGACCTTGCGAAGTTGGAATCCAGAGGGCAGAGCTTGGGAGATTAGGGAGTTTAGGGTGGCAGGAGGTTTGCTCCACTTGTCCGGCACCTTCAGCTGTCACGTTCGCATGCCTGCATGTGGAATGCCAACAAAAACCCGAGATTTTGAGCTCACGGCCATGTGGAAGATGAGATCTTAGCACAGCTTCTGCAAAGGCACACATGCCGGCAGTGTAGAATGGCCACCTGGACAGCTGCAGCTTACGGGCTCAGATCTCTGGCCAACCAGACATACTTAAACAGTGAAGCTACCATACTTGGAGATTTTTGAACAAGGACTCCAAGTTCTGAGGGGAAGGGTCCCTCGACCCCAAACTTTGTTGATCCTCTGCTCGTGGACATGCCTTCTCTAGCATCTCTCTAGCTAAGCGTTTGCGGTGAAATTTACCTCGCCCCAAACACCCTGGACACAAGTTCCCGGCCCCGCACCCCTAAGACCTTTAAACCCTTAACAACAAACCTCTAAGCTCAAAACCCACGAGCCCCAAACCCCTAAACCCTCAACTGCAGCCCAAACGCCCTGGGAAAATCGGAGAAAATCTATTCTGTTTGGAGTCATATCCGAAACCCCATAGCATCAACCCTAAACCCTGAGCCCCACAGCACGAACCCCCCAAGCCCTAAACCCTAAACCCTAAACCCTAAACCCTAAACCCTAAACCCTAAACCCTAAACCCTAAACCCTAAACTCCCGAACTATAGGAAGCACACGCTGCGGAAGCGCCTCCCTGGGCTTTTCCAAGCCTTATCATCTCAAGTGGAGCTTGATGCAGATCAAGATTCAGGACTTGGGTTTAATTTTAGGGTTTGGTGGTTTAGGGTTTGGGGTTTTGGTCTTATCAAGATTCAGGACTAGGGTTTAAGTTTAGGGTTTGGGGGTATAGGGTTTGGCGTTTTGGTCTTGGGGGGGTTAGGGTTTAGAGTTTGGGGTTATATGCGGGAAGAGTGTTTTAGGCAGGGAGTGCTCTCAAGCTGTTGGCCCTTGGCGGTCTCCTAAACCCTTTCTGGGGGCTGGTTGCTTGTAGGAACCCTGGAACCCCACAAAGGCTAGATGGGTACCACTGGGCTACCAGGCCATCGACGAAAATAGGGGACCCCTATGGAATAAGGACCCCAATGGGGTACCCCTAATTTCGGAAACCCCCATCTGTAGAATTCTCGTAGGATGTTCCCTGCAGAGTAGATCCGCTCCATAGTTTAGGGGTGAAGGTTTTGACATTCAGGGATTCATTGGGTCTTGTTGTTTCATGGGGTTTCGGGTTTGGGTTTGGGCTCAAGGTTTGGGTTTATAGGCATTAATGTTTAGAAATAAGGGTTTAAAGTGTTTAGGTTTGGAAGGTTCGTGGCGTTAGCGCACAAGGCTCAGGGCTTGATTTGAGGGTTTGGGAACCTTGAGTATGTGTCCCCATACCAGTAGCTTAAAGCTTCGGGTAGCAAAAGGTTTTTGTACTCCATCGGCCCCCAAGTAGAGGTGTCAGCCCAAAAACCGCCATTGTCGGAACGTTTCTTCCTGTTCGGAGTCCAGAACTCATCAAGTTTCTACACACACCCCTTAGTTTCAGGAGGTCTGCAAGTAGCGATGGGAGTCTGAGCTCTTCGGGCGCAGGGGGTTAGGATTCCCTGAATTCCCTGGGCCCCTAAAACCCTGTAACCTGCCAGATCATGCGAAGCGGCAGATGACACACTCGCCACCGCCACCAGCGCCTTCAGAGGCTCCCAGCATCCTGATGTGGCGACGCACGTTCCAGAAAAAGTCCTCAAGCCGGAAGCCGCCGGACCTTTCAGTCCTATCAGCCCTCTACCGGAACAGAAGTCTCACCCCATCAGCACCCCCCCTCCCAGTGGCAATGGCAGCATGCATAAGGACACGAGTGTGGTGAATGATCTCGGTGTCAGCACCCAGCGAGATGACCAAAATGAGATCTCAACCGGTTTGAGCCAGTTGGAACAATTTGCAAGAGCTGCAGCCGGGTGTCCGTGGGTTCGGCAGCGTGCCGTAGAGAGCTTCGAGAATTCGTACGACCTGCCTGGGCAAGTGTCACTACGGAAGCCACTGTTTTGGGGCTTGGGGTTTTGGGCTCTCTCAGCTGTTGCTTGTGCATGTGCTGAGCACCCACACATTTCCTCAAAAAGAGCCCTCTCTGCAAAGGAAATGAGGGACCGGGTGACTACTCTCTCTCTCTCCCTCTCTCTCCAGCCTCAAGTCCAAAACCTCTAGCCTAAGAAACGGTTGCGAAACGTTGTCAAAAGCTTGGCAGCAACCCAGTGGCCCGCATCTCACGACCTGCTTCAAGACGTGCACCTTCGCAGAAACTGGGGTGTGAATGGCCCACCTTTCAGCTACCTGGAAGCTGACTACGAGAGACTGGTGCAAACATCTAATCTAGTACAGTTCTAACATTGATGCAACCTTCAACGAGGCTGGAGGCTTCTGCCATCTGCGTTTGAATGAACAACTACTGGCACTGGTACCCCTCTCGATCTCTACAAAACCGGCCTGGAGAGAGGCGAGCCAATGCCCTTGCTTGAACCACAGACCTTTTCTATCTTCTCAACGTAATCAACATATCAACCACCGAAGCTCTGCTCGCGTGGCCTCACTGGATGGCGAAATCTGGAGATAACTCCGTTGAGCAGTGACGGCCTAGGACACTTGCAAGCTGGGCAACATCTGACTGAGCACACCCTCGCAAAGGGTGCCACAACCCTAAACCGCAATCCATAAACACATGCCCCACAGAGAAGCGAGCCCTCAATGCCGAAAGCCTGACGGGGCCAAATTACCTCCAAGTCCCAATGTCCTACTAAGAATACTGTAAAACATGCTGGTGGTTCATGGGTTGCCCGTTAGAAACCTCTGAAAAGGCTCCGGAAGAACTGACCTGCTTCACCAACGAGAGAGGTAGGACATTTCCTAGTGGCCTACCGAGACTCTTTTGGCTACGGACTCCAGAACCTAGACCTTGTGAAGGACGAAGCTGCATGACCCTAAACCATGAAACAACCCTGAACCCCAAGCCTACAGACCCTAAGATTGAACCCTAAACCCCAAGCCCGTGAAGCATGGGGCTTCAAGGCTTCCTGCTTCCTAAGGGAAGACCCCCGGTGATTCCGAAGCCGCAGGACACCAGTCCCAACTGATGCTAAGCCCTAAGCCCTAAGCCCTAAGCCCTAAACCCTAAGCCCTAAGCCGTAAGCCCCAAGCCCTAAGCCCTAAACCTTATAAGCCCTAAACCCTAAGCCGTTCTGTGGAGGCGCTTGGTCGTCACTGCTGTCCGATAGGAGATCCAGGATCACCTCGTAAGTGTTGTCCTGGTCAGGATTGAGATCTAGTAAGGGTTTAGGGTTTAGGGTTTAGGGTTAAGGGTTTAGGGGCCCTAGGCCGTCATGCTCGGGAGACAACGCTTTGCCCAGGGATGGTGTCACAAATCTTCCAAATAAGAGAGCACTTTAGAGCCTCCTTAACCAGGAACCCCTTTCCGTCAACCCCAAACGACACTCTGAAACCCTGGGTCTGAAGACCATCAAGCCCTACACCGAAAACCCAACACCTCTCAAGCCGCTAGAAGGCCATCCATCCAACCCGCAGGCCCAAGCTCCAACCCTCAGCCTACACAGTAAACCCTAAACCCTGAACCCTATACCCTAAACCCTAAACCTAAACCCTAAAACCCTAAGCAGTAGTTCATTCCTGGGTAGTTTGTCTCTAAGGAGCTTCTTCGGCACAAGGCGCAAGACCGCATGCATAAACCCTAAACCCTAATGTTAACCTCACATCTATAAATGGGGTGGCAACTGTAATATTCGCCGGGCCAGAGGGGCTCAGCCGAAGACTACTTTCCATTACGGGAGGTTTTCGGGCCGATGTGTGTAAACAAGTCTATATAGGGGGGTCCGGTGACAATAAAAATGGTGTGACAACAGTAATATTTGGCCGGCCAGGAATCAGAAATTTTACTTGCAGAGAAGACTTTTCGAGCTCCGAGAGCAAGCAGAACCCTTCGAGACCAAGCACAGCAGACCCTGACAGCTAACCCCCCCCAAGACCCCCAGAATCCGCATTATTGGCACCCACTCGTTTTTTTCGACCCCTCCAAACCCCGGGGACCAAAACAAGTTTTTTTTTGGGGGGGGGGGGTTTATTAAAGCGACGTTAACATTAAACCCTAAACCCCAAACCCTAAACCCCAAACCCCAAACCCGAAACCCGAAACCGCAAGCCCCAAGCCCTAAACCCTAAACCCTAAACCCTGAACCCACCCTGTGCCTCTGGCTTGCTGTGGAGGACCTGGCTTCCCAAGAAGATTCGCCTTGGCAGCCCGGTTTTCCCGCTTTTCTACCCTGGGGATAGCTGAGGGTTTAAGGCTGGGTTTAGGGTTTAGGGTTTAGGGTTCAGGGTTTAGGGTTTAGGGTTTAGGGTTTAGGGTTTAGGGTTTAGGGTTTAGGGCTTAGGGTTTAGGGGTTGAGGGTTTAGGGCTTAGATTAGAGCTTAGGCAAGTCTAGGGGAGGGCGTTTATAGGACCTCTGGTCTCTGGCTGAGTAGCTGAGTAATTCGGTGTTTGAGCTCAGAGCGCGTAGCTCGACATGGACTTTACCTTCCTCAACCCGAGATGCCGAAAACATTCAACCCAGTCAGGGTTTAGGGGTTTGGGGTTTAGGGTTTAGGGTTTAGGGTTTAGGGGTTTAGGGGTTTCGGGTAAGCTTCAATCCAGTCAGGGCTTAGGGGGTGCATGGTTTAGGGGAATAAGCTTCTTCTGACAATCCAATCTGCAAAGTTAAGCTTGCTTCCGTTTCCAGTGCACGCAACCCCAAGACCCTCCCAAATGCCCGCCACGGTGCAGCGTCTGCTGGTTTCCATCCTGGCCGCAAGTGCAAACCCTAAACCCTAAACCATCTTTCTCAGGATGCAACACTGCCGGGTCGAAGGCAGCGCACACTAAGGGCTGGAGTACCAAAGCATACTGAAGTATAATCAGAACTTATGAGGGCTCCTCCGTCTTTGCTGGAGGTGGCTAGGACTGGTGATCTCAGGGATGCCCCTTGCAGGGGGTTTAGGGGTTTAGGGCTTTCAGGTCCCAGCTTTAAGACGCGGGGATCATGGATGGCACTGAGCGAAGCAGGTCACTCACATTCCAAAATCCAAAACCCCAAGCTCCAAGCCAAATCTAACCCTAAACCCCAAACCCCAAACCCTAAACTACAGCCTTACACAGGACTCCGGTGTACTTGAAAAGGATTCCTCTTGGTTCTCAAGCAACCTGGGAGTAACCTTGGTTTTGGGGCTTTGGGTTTAGGGGAACAAGGGCTAATAGGGGAACTCCCTTTCAACATGTTTTTGCATTCTAATGCGCAACAGGTACCTCAACACCCTGGACCTGTTAACTTGAAGGTTCATGGGCTAGCTAGAAGTAGGGATATAAGTACCCCGACTAAGGTTACAGTCATAACTACATATAGCTACCCTACTATTATCCATGAACCTGAATGAAGCAGCAAATGATGCAGGCCTTGAAGCGTAGCTCCTGCAGGCCTGAAGGCTCAAACTATCATACCGGTTCGGGTCTGTTGCCCTATAGGCTTTAGGGTTTTCATGCTTCAGCCTTCAGAAGCGTAGTTGCTGCTCTTTCACATGCACTGTTAAACAAAAAATCAGCAGATCCATGCCAAAGGTTCCCGGTTCCCAGGCGTCAAGGCTTGCTTTCTCCTGCTTTTTCCCAGCGACCGACATGGCCACCATCTTTATTTGTGGTCTTCATGCGTTGCTTTCTTTTTTTTGCCCTACAATCCTGACAGGGGACAACCCTAAGCCCTTGAGCTTCTTAAACTGGGTACGCTCGGAGTAGTCCGCCCAAGGTTTTGAATTCAGCTTGTCTTTGACACGGCGGTCGCAGCGCATCTTGTCACCAACCCACGTTTCTTTGCATGGTATATACAAACCCTCGATGCTGACTCTCTCTGTCTCTCTCGATGCTGACTCTCTCTCTCTCTCTCTCTGATAAATACATAAATACATATATGTATATATGAGCAGCGGTCAGTATTACTTGTTAAGCTGAAGGACATTGGATGTTGGGGTATCGTTTTCTGTGTGTCCCATGTCGTTCTGCAGGTTAAAACGCTCTTCCGCTAAGCTCATACTAAGTCCATACATCGTATATATTTAGCATCATATTGGGGTTATCGTTTTCTGCGTGTCCCATAATGTTCTGCAGATCAAAAAGCCACCAAACCACAAACTGATGTCCGTCCCCAAGGCTAATCAACGCTAATTTTGACGGTCGCTCATATGAATGCAGCAATGAATGCATGTAACGAAATATTCCGCAAGGAAAGAGGTTGAAACAGGCGTGATCAAGGGTCAGGAGCAGACAAATCTGGTGCTCTGATTTTTCCGTGTCTTGAAGGCTGCAGCCCAAGACCACTCTCCTCAAGAAATCACAAAAAATCACAAACCCCAAGCCCCAAACCCTAAACCCCGAACCCCCAGCCCTAAGTAAGCGCAACTTTTGCCCATTTCGGGTGGCAATACACCAGCCTACCGCTAGCCCACCCATGAGAAGATGATTCCTAAACTCCCCCTTTTTCTCACCAGCTGGATATAGTTGGTGAAATAACGGGGAGAGTATAGGAATCATCTTCTCATGGGTCGGTTAGCGGTAGGCTGGTCGTATTGTCACCCAAAACAGGCAAAGGTTCCGCTAACTCCCAACCCTAAACCCTAAACCCTAAACCCTAAACCCTAAACCCTAAACCCTAAACCCTAAACCCTAAACCCTAAACCCTAAACCCTAAGCCCAGGAATCTCCGGGCCCCGGCTAGCTTTCGTTGGATCCTCGAAGTCCCCTGCATCCTCCTGCGGCCACAGGTGGGGTTCGCTCATGCACTTCAATGAGCTCCTAGTACCAATTGGTTTAGGGTTTAGGGTTGAGGGCTTAACGGTCTTTGCGTAGATAGGAAAATGGTAGTAGCAAAAGTATACTCATGTTCTCAAAGCCCAAGTAGCCAACAACACTGGCACACGGGACTTCGAACAATGATCCAGGCGCTACAAACGGTCCTCATATGCTACGCCTCGCAAATCTCCCTGAATCGACGAAGGAAGAGCAAGATTCGAGGCTAATTTAGAGGATGCTCCTTTCATCGTACAATCATAGTGGTAGCAACAGTGGTGGTAGTGGTAGTAGTAGTGACAGTGGGAGTGGGAGTGGCAGTGGCAGTGGCAGTTGTAGGGGTAGTGGTAGTCGTGGTGGTGGTAGTAGTGGTAGTAGTGGTAGTAGTGGTAGTAGTGGTAGTAGTGGTAGTAGTGGTAGTAGTGGTAGTAGTGGTAGTAGTGGTAGTAGTGGTAGTAGTGGTAGTAGTGGTAGTAGTGGTAGGTAGTAGTGGTAGGTAGTAGTGGTAGGTAGTAGTGGTAGGTAGTAGTGGTAGGTAGTAGTGGTAGGTAGTAGTGGTAGTAGTGGTAGTAGTGGTAGTAGTGGTAGTAGTGGTAGTAGTGGTAGTAGTGGTAGTAGTGGTAGTAGTGGTAGTAGTGGTAGTAGTGGTAGTAGTAGTGGTAGTAGTAGTGGTAGTGGTAGTGGTAGTGGTAGTGGTAGTGGTAGTAGAAGTGGTAGCAGTAGTGGTAGTAGTAGTAGTAGTAGTAGTAGTAGTAGTAGTAGTAGTAGTAGTAGTAGTAGTAGTAGTAGTAGTATTAGGAGGAGGAAAAGGAGGGAGGAGGGAGGAGGGAAGATGAGGAGGAGGAGGAGGAGTAGTACAACTGCTGGCGGTAGTACTATCGTCGTCGTCATAGAATAGCATGAGCAGTAGCAATGACAAAGAGTACGTAACAACTACATAAATCAGGATGATGCGTATACGGGCAGCAATGAGAAACTATACGAATAACATCGTAGTAACCGTAAAGTAAACGAAGCAACAACAACGACATAACAACCATAGTTGTAGCAATACATAGCTATAAGAATGACAATGGCAATAATGGCACGTAGACAAGAGCGGGGGAATGTGTTGGGGCCGAGGACCTGTTGGATGCCCACGGATTCACGCTAACAAATGTTGCAACGTGCCGGACATCATTGTGGGCAATTTCTCCGAAGCAGGAACTATTAAGAAGTAAACTTCTGGAGTTAAAGTTGTTCCAGGTAAAAATGAGCGGAATGTAAGACAAAGCATGAAACCAAGAAAGCCTAAGGGAACAATGGTGGCGGTATCCTGAGAAAAGTTCCTGGTTGGAATCTATGCGACTTCTTAGAGTACTGTACATACAGGGCGTATTGGGGAAACTACCGGGCCTTAGTTTAAGGTCCAGGGTTTACGGCCGTAAACCCTAAGCCTTGAACCCCTGAAGCCGAAATCTTTACACCCCAACTCTCAACCTTACGCTTCACATACACCCGAAATCCCCCCCGGAGGTTATCCCTAAACCCTAAACCCTAAACCCCAAATCCTAAACCCTAAACCCTAAACCTCCTCAGACCCTGCCCCTCGCCTTGGAAGCTGATTCTTCCTAGGCCCAAGTGGGGGAAGAGGAGCCGCGCACTAGTCTAGGGTTCAGGGCTTAGGGTTTGGGATTTTAGGGTTGAGGGTTTGAAGTTCAGGGTTTTGGGTTGAGGGTCTTCGTTGAAGAGCTCAGGGAAAATTTCTCAGAACCTACAGGCCTCTCGGATCCTGAACTCCCAAAGACGAGCATGAGCACGACTGTTCAGGAGCTGGGGTATTGGCCCAAAAACGGACCCCCAATATACCCCCAAACGCTCCAATTTTTCTTATCGGAACCTCCAAGAAGGGTCCGCGCATTTTCGGAAGTCCCATTTGGCGACCATCAATTAAAGCTAACCTATGCTGGTAGGCCCAAGCGAAGAGGCACAACCTTGTTCCTGACAAAAGTGGTTTGACTGTGTCTAAGGTATATTTCTTGTTGTTCTAAAGCTTATAAGGGGTTACCCAACTCCAAAACGTTGTGCTGCAAGCCTACATCCCGCTTGCCCTCAAAACCTCAACCCTAAACCGACTGCTTCTACTTCACGCACCCAGGGCCCTGGCCAAGTAGAAGGCTCGGGCCACGCCCGCACCAGCCGCCGAGAGTTGGAAACGCAGCGTGGCCCTGGCAGTTAGGGTTCAGGGTGGAGGCATGTGTGAAATTGTGGGCGCCTGTCTCTCTCTGTCTCTATGTGTGTGTGTGTGTGTATGAGAGAGAAAGTGTGCGTGGGCACCCCGACATACCTAAGATTTAGAATCTGCAGGGAACACCAACTCCCAGGATCACATGTGCCAGGGTCCCATCCCCCACCGAGAGTAGTCTCAGCAGGTGCGGGGAAATTGGCCGGTGACCTGCTTTGTCATGATTGTGCCATTTTACCATTTTCCAGCAACTTGGATTCAGTTTGCTGCCAGTGCCTTGGATTGAATACAATCTATGTACAGCATCTTGGATCCGCACCGTGCCTTGGCTTTAATTTAGGTGTCTAATTGCTGAGTAGCCTGGGCCAAAGCAAGTTAACCTTTCCAATTGGGGTAGGATCAGTTATGCCCCAAAAGCTTATTGAAGAGCTCCTATCTCTGAGCACTGGATGATGATCCAGCCGATATCATTGACATTGATATATTTGTATGTGTGTGTGTGTGTGTGTGGTTGACCGTGTGTCGTACAGAATGATCTGGGCAGAGTTGAGGATTGAATAGACCTGAGGCATGTGAACATGACCATTCGAGGACGTCGTGACATCAAGGCACAGATAGATTCTTCGTACCGCCCCCCCCCCCCCCCCTGCACTGTCGAACCGACACCGAACGCGCAAATTCGGCATACGCTGATCGTGGCTCCCGAAAGAACAGTCGAGTTTGGAGGCAGGCCGCCACCCCTGTGGTACTCTTGAAGTGGCAGTACTTCAAACACACCCGACGTTTGGGTTCCTGAAGCTGCACGCCTGCAAGTCCCTTCTCCCCAGAAATCCTTGTCGGATTAGGGGCTTCAGGATTTCGGGGGCAGGGGCCCGAGCCCTTCAGCAGTCTTCTCCATGTGGCAGCTGTCCTGGGCAGCATCAAGGTTCAGAATGATCAAGGCTTCACGCCGATCCGTTTGGCTTCGAGTTCAGGGCCATAGGGGATTCATCTGTGATCTTCTTGAAGATCCGGGGTACATCTCATAGCTGTTGTTATGGTGCCACTTTGAAGTCACCTCAGTATAGCCGACCGATAGAAGCCTGCACTGTCCTTGGGCTATATAAGGCTTACAAGACATGCAGCCGGTAGGCTGTACACTGAGGATAGACTCGAACTTAACTTTTCTGATCGCTTTGTGCGAGGTTTCTACTTTTCCAGCTTTCAGGGGAAGCTGGAATCTCTTGACAAGGTACCTTATGAACGTATTCTGTGAACCTAACTCGCGACTCTTTCACCTCTTTCCCCACGTCCCCAATATTATAATTGAACGAACGAACGAAGGTAAGACACGCACGCTTCGTGAATTTCGTTCACTTATTATATTGTGTACGTGCGAACCAGGTAACCAAACAAGGAACCTCTCGAGAGAACAGATGATAGGGTCTTAAGTTAAGGTCATGAGATTGATGGTGTCCTTTAAAGCCATGAGTCAAAGGTGTGAGACGCGAACCAAAGGCTGAATCTGACAAGGAGTTAAGGTGTCATGTGTGTTGTCTTCGTTCGTTCATGTATTCACTTTCGGCGAACCGTTTGGAAAATACTCAAAAAATATAGGGAGTATGCATGTGTTGCCGCCTTGCGCCGGGTGCACCCGTAGCTGCTGATAGTCACAAGCCGAGGACACCATAAGCCCAAAACCCTGAAAGTAAACTCGTACACCCTAAGCCTAAGTCGCTGAACCCTACATTCTAAACCCCTGAACCCAGCGCCGCCAAGGGTCCCGGTGCAGCGACACGAGGCTTCTCACGACCGGCGCTGATGCCACCTTGTTATCTGCCTCCACCATATGTTCAGTTTGGGGCTTGGGGGGTTATGTGTCTAGGGCCCTGACAAAGAAGAGCATCCTCTTTGGTTTTATTTATTGGTCTTGGAACCCTAGACCCTAAACCCTAAACCCTAAGCCCTAAACCCTAAACCCTGAAAGAAGGGTCTGCAGGTCCCAGGACACTTTCCGGGCACCTTAGGAACCTCAGAGCTTTTGGGGCTCTGGGCCTTTTAGAGTTTTGGAGGGCTTCAGCGTTTAGCGTCTAAGGATTCTAAGGGTTAAGGCTTGGGGCCTCGGCTTTTTTGGTACACTTAAGGTCCGAACGACAAGCAGTAAGAACGCCCCTCCACCCAGAACCCTAAACACGGTAGGGTCTAGAGTCTAGAGCTTTCGGTGCCAGGGTCGAATTAAGGATTGAGGGCTTAGAGATCTGTGGCACGGTTAGCGTCTTTCAGCTCACTAAACCCCAACCCTACACGTGCAAAACCCCCCAGCCAAGAGCCCAAGACCCGAAGCTCGGGAGTGCTTTTAGCATTTTTAGGGGTTTAAGGTGTTTGGGGCCTTCGGGTTCAGGGGTTCGATTTTGGGGTTTAGGGTTTAGGGTTGAGGGTTTAGGGTTTGGAGGGTTTTAGCGGTTCAGGGTGGCTTAGGGTGTGGTTCAGGGTGCTGAGGGTTGGATCTTGTTGCTTATTGGTATACCTAAGTTGTAACGACCCATGAACTTGAGAATCCCACCCCCCTACCCCCCTCACTGCCCTACGCACCTGGGCGTTCTGCTGGGCCTGCGGAGGCTGCCGGGCCTGGGCCTTCCAAACAGGTGCCAGGAGGACGACAGAGGATTTTGAGTCGAGGGTCTAGAGTCTCGGTGCTGGCTGAGTGGCCTCAAGGCTTTTGCGGTAGAGGAATTCAGGTTCGAGGGTTTTAACGGTTTTTGGATTAGGTAGCTGAAAGGTTTATCGCAAGGTTCAAGTGAAGTTTAGGACCACAGTCAGTGGCAACATTATTTGGGATACTGAGAGGGACGGACTCCTAACCCTACTAGCCATACAGAACCATTGCACATACCTTTTATCGTCCGAGCAGCCCCGCCCGCTAGGGTCCCTTATGAGGGTCCCCTCCTTAGTCCCTTGAACCAACTCAATCTGGTTGCGCATGTGCGCGAGCTGTCTTCGAAGTTGGAGCATAGAATAGGGGTCAAACCCTAGCACCCCCCAAGACCTACAACCTTCAGCCACTGCTTCCCTCTTCTCCTCTGCTGCAAGGCAGATGAGGAGCCAAGGATGCACCTAGCTGACTTGCATGTACCAGGAGCCATTTACACAATCAAGTTCAGGGGAACCCCCCCCCCCCACTTATGAAACGAAGGGAAGCGTCCCAGCACAGGGAACCGAAAACTCCTAGACTGACAGACAGCAACTTCCCAAGCCGACCCCCAGTAATGGCGCCTGCTGGGGGACCTGCGCTGCGTGCGAGGGCGCGAAAGTGGGCTGGCCTTGGATTGATGGATGGGCCCTAAGGTGCTTAAGGTTTCGTAGCGTCCCAGGGCTCAGGGTTCAGGGCACCCCCCTCACTGCCAGGGATTAGGGCTTAGTCTGCCAGGGCTTAGGGAACCTGGGACCTATGCGCCTCAGGGACCTGTTGCGGTGCCGTCATGCGCAGCACACCCAAAGGAACACCCTGAAGAACAGCCCGAAAGACTCACACAATGGCAGCTGTTTGGCCAACTAGTTTGCAGATGCCCCCCTCAAACCACAAGAAGGAGCCAAAGTGCGGGGACCAGGGCAAGGGCAACGAGATAACATGGCGGGCTAGGGGATGTCCCTAGAAACCCTGCTGAACCTCAAGCCCTGCCGAACCTTAAGCCGAAACCGTAGCCCCTCTGCACCCGAAAGCTCCAGGGCGCCCATTTAGGATTGAGGGCGCTGTGGCATTAGGATTCTAGGTTTTGGGTGTTTTTGTTGTTTCTCTGGGTTTCGGGATCCCCCTACAAGCACTTCAGCTCAACGCTATTGCAGGCGGTTGAGAGACATGGGGCCCCCTGTATCGGCTACCATTCTTGTCGACATGCTAGGGGTTAGATACTCCAAGAGTTTTGTGGGTTTAGGGTTTTGGGTGTGGGGCTCGTCATCGTGTTTTCAGCGTCTCTTGGTAGCCCAGTAAACATATATTGCCAATATTGCAATAAGGGTACCCTTTTTTGGGGCTTAGTTACTTTACAAGGGAAAATTGAATCAAACACAGGCAAAAAGGGTACCACTGGGCTACCAAGGTCTAGAGTCGAGGGCTCACTGAAGCCGAGGGCAGCGCCGGCATCCTGTGCAGAGGAGGCGCAGCCCATCGCGCACAACAAAAGAACAAAAATGGGTTCTCGGGCAAACCTGACGCACGTCAGAATCCTACGACATGGGGTGGTGCTGAAGGTCCTTTCGCCATTGTAGGCAGGGGTCCTGTGTCTAGAACTGACCCCGAAAACTCGAACACGTGACAGGTCGCCTGCAACTCAATTGCCCTCGAATGTCTGATGCATGCTAGCCAGTGCTTGGGTGTGGGTGCTGGATGTTGGCTGCTCTTCCTGACTGCTTGCGGAGCTTCTGACGTCGGCAAGAGTCAAACACGGCCGATCTCATCATGGCTCCCCGTCACATTGAAAACCAGCATAATGTACATAACTGACCCCAAAATAGGGGTACCCCTTTTATACCCCAATAGAATAGAATCCCCCGAAAGGGACCTCCAAAAAGGGTACCCCTATCTTCCGAAACCCCCACGTGGGTCTCTGTCTCAGGACCACACTCCTCCTTCGGACTGTTCCAAGAGGAGGAGAGTGGCGAGGAAGCGCAAAAACAGTTCCGTTCCGCGGAACTTCGAATGGTGGACAACACCCGAGTTTTGAAACCCCAAACCCTCATAAAACCCTCAGCCCTGTGAACCCGAAACTGGGTAAACAATCTTACGACACTCCCCTCTGAAAAAGCAGCTGCTCGAAACTATTCGAAAGCTCACTCGCTTTCATAGCTGCGGCCCGTGACAACGCAACCGGCCCAGTGAACACCTAAACCGCCTAAACCCTAAATAAACCCTCAGCCCACATGAAACCTTTTTCTTTTTGCATTCATTGCACGCATAAGCGTTAGAGCGCTGATGTTGGATGCTGCATGTTCGCCACAGGACAACTTGCGCCAACGTGCGCCGTTGGAGTCAGTACCTGACCCAGATACAACCTACAACCTGCAAACCTAGAACCCCTGTAAACCCTACAAGCCCTATGAACCCTACAACCCTATAAACCTACAACCTACAAACCCTGTAAACACGACAAACCCTTTAAACCCACAAACCCTAAACCCCCCCCCCCCCAATCTGCTCTTAGTCCTCTGACATGGTTCAGCGCATTTCAGGGCAGGGGATGCACGGACGGACAATATGCCGGGTTGGGGGAGGTTGGGGGGAAAGGTCATGGGGGGGGTGGGGGGCGGCAGTAGTTTAGGGGTTTTCGGGTCGAGGCCTTAGGGCTATAGGGCTCAGGGTTTGATAGCGTGGCCTTCGTAAGGCGCTTTCAGACTACTGGTGCTTTTTCTGTAAGCCACACATGCGACACACTACCCCCCCAAACCCTAAACCCTCAACCCACTCTGCAAGGCAAGCCAAGGAACGGTGCGGATCGGACACCTGGCGGCTTTCCGTAGGTTGCTGGGGCTTTAGGCGGTCGAATGTTGTGCAAAACTGGCGTTGTTCAGGAGGAATCTGGCCCAAAATCTGTTGCCGCTGACATTCCCAGCAAAGTATCCTTGTTCTCCAAAGCAGCCCGGCGCACCCTTGCCGCCAGCATCTCCTCACAAGCACATCAGCTCAATTGTGCGTGGGGGTGTTTTGGGTCTGGGGGTTTGGGGGGTTTTAGGGTTGACGCCGAACAAGCTGGGAACTTTGCAACAGGCTTCAGGCCTTGCGGGGCTGCCGGAGCAATTTTGTGGTTCCATCGTCTCTGGGGTTATGTAGTTCGCTTCGCCCCACTCTGCAATCAGGACGCGGGATCCCTAAGCTCTGATCATGCAAGTGGCACGTCGCCATGACTCATCAGAATGGAAGATGGGTGCAATGTTTGGGGCTAGAAGCTATGGGTTCGGAAAGCCTAGAGTATCCATAGCTGCAGCCCTAAACCCCTCGACCCTAAACCCCCCAGGCCCTGCATCTAAACCCTCCCTGCACCCCAAAACCCCTGACCCTAAAAACGCTCGAGGAGGGTCTGAAAACGTCTGAAATCTTCCAGGCGGCCATCATCAGCGTCTGTCCCCTTCCCGGCGCCTGCAGAGTGTCTACGTACACCTTAACATCAACCCGGTAAGGGTTTGCCGTTTAGGGTCTAGGTTTTGAGGTTTGAGGAGTTTCGGGTTCTCGCTCTCAAGCCTGCTTGCACCAAAGCTCAAGAGCCTAAGCCGAAAGACTTTCGGGGTTTCGGTTTTCATGGTTCAGGGCCCTACATCTGGATTTTCAGAGTTGATTCCTCACGGTTGAGGCTGCTCAACGCAGACAAGCCCACGCAGCCCGAACATGGCTGGTCAAAAATGCCAGACTGTTGAGGCTTCGGGATTTGTCTGCTCAAGGAAGGGACTACGAACTCAAAACCCCAAACCTCACTATATACCCTGTGCTCCAGAATATGAACCCTAAACTGTAACAAGACTCCTAAACCCTAAACCCTAAACCCTAAACCCTAAACCCTAAACCCTAAACCCTAAACCCTAAACCCTAAACCCTAACCCTAAACCCCAAACCCTAAACCCGAAACGCTAAACCCTCAACCCCAAACCCAATGCAAACCTCCGGCCTTTTCCTTTGGGCGGCCCGCCCGCCATGTCTGGCACAGAGAGGTTGATGGCCATCGCCTCGATGAGCTCAAGGTTAGGGTTTAGGGTTTAGGGTTTAGGGTTTAGGGTTTAGGGTTTAGGGTTTAGGGTTTAGGGTTTAGGGTTTAGGGTTTAGGGTTTAGGGTTTAGGGTTTAGGGTTTAGGGTTTCGCGCTTAGGGTTTCGCGCTTAGGGCGTAGGGTTTAGGGTTTGAGTTGATTAGGGTTTAAACGGTTTAGGGTTTAGCAGGTTTAGGGTTTAGGGCGTGTAGGGTTTTCTAGCTTCGTAGGGTTTGCAGGAATTACTCGGGCTAAGCTCATACGGCTAAGTTTAGGGGTTATAGGCATCAGCATGGAAGCCTGCAGGCGGCGATTCAAAACTGTTCAAGCTCTTTGGGGTTTAGGTTTAGGGAAGTGGGCTGAGGCCCACAGGTACAAACTGGCGACCTCAGCACGTGGCTTCTTCGGCACGGATGGCTCCTACTCACTCGGCAACAGCTGCTGGCAAGGTCTAAGGAGATTCACAAAAACTCTGAGAACTGTCCCAGGCTTTATTTCCGTGAGTGCCATGCCCACGGCCGAGTTGCCACAGGCGCCCCACACCAGGCCACTGGTTCAAAGCATCTGCTCAAACGGACTTCACCTTCCCTCGGGTAGGGCTGGCGGGTACCAATCGAGTGAGTAGGAGACGAAAGTTTACGGTGTCCAAGGCAGCATGCGCGCTGCAGCGGAAACCATCGGCCTCCCCTGCTTTCCGTGAGTGCCATGCACACGGCCGAATTGCCACGGGCATTTTATGTGGACACCCACATGGACCACCCCCAGCGGACGCATTAGCTCATAGCTCCGCTGTCATACGCTTAAGCCCTGAAGCGCTTGGCTGAAAGGGTGATCACGGGCACTCACCGGAGCCCCACACCAGGCCAACGGTGCAAAGGGAAGTGCTCCATCGGGCTTCACCTTCCCTCGGGTAGGGCGGGTATGGCATTGAGTGACAGCGCGGACGCCGGGTTCATGGAAGAGGCAGCTAAAAAAGGATGGCACGATGATGGTTGCAAGTCATGCCGGAAGTCAAGCATGTCGGCACTTGGTCTCCTTCTTCTCAAGGCCCATATGAAGAAATCAAAGCCCGAAAGCCCTGCTCCCCCAAATCCCTAAGGCCACACCCCGCTTTTCTAAGGAACCCTCAGACCTGTCCAAGCCCATCCAAGCCCCAAACCCTGAACCCCAAACCTAGTTACCCTCTCTATCCTGAACCCTAAACACTGAACGCTAAACCCATGGCGCTCTTTCCGCTGCACTGCCCAGCCCAAGCCAGGGCGTGGCCCTAGGATACAGCCTTTTCGGGGTTGAGGGCCAGGGTTTATAATGTGCGATTAGGGGGGGGGGGGGGGGGGGGGTGCGGGTTTTAGGGATTAGGGCGAGCTAAGGGCGGTTTAAACATGAGAAAATACGCGCACAAGCCGTCTTCCTCCCTGGAGACTGTGCTGTATTAGAAGGGCCTGACCTACATCTTTTCGGCACCCTGCAAGCTGAGAGAAAACATACGACGTACTCTCCTCTGCAGCCGCAGAAAGGGCCATTCCCCTGAAGTCCTGCGCCCTAAACCCTTCACCCCAAAGCCCTAAACCCCAAACCCGGACTATTACCTTGACCGCCTTGACCTGCCTTGCAGAAAGATGACTGGAACCGTGTCTCCGCAGGAGTGCAGTGTTCCCCAAAACGCCGTGTAACCGCTCTAAGCCCAGCAAAGGGATTAGGGTTTAGGGTTTAGGGTGTCAGGGTTTAGGGTTTAGGGGTACGTAGGCAGGGTTCAGGGCTGAGAGAGTTGTAAGGCACCTGCCAGGTAATGCATCTGCCATTGGGCCTGGCCAGCACAGTGGAGGCGTGCGGCTTCCTAAACCGTTTGACTCCGAGACTCCTTAGACCCCTTTAGGGTTTACAGGGTTTATAGGGTTTAGGATTTATAGGGTTTAGGATTTATAGGGTTTACCAGGGTCAAAAGTGCTACGAGACCTAGGTGCGCGTGTGTGTGTGTGTGTGTGCGCTTTTCTAAACAAACAAGGCTCCTGGGCATCCCGAGAAGTATTGCATGTACGACATTGCCGACTCGTTTGGCGCCATGTTCACGAAGGCATGAACGCTTGTGAGGGCATGTCTTGTTGCAGTGGCGCCAGACATCCTTGCGCAATCTGTTGTACCAAGAGGTGTGTTCTGCAAACAAACTGCTCGCCAAACGCCAAACGCATGAACGCTTGTGACAGCGTGTCTTGTTCCACATCCTTGAGATCTTGTGCAGTGCAGAGAGAGAAAACGCTGTAAATAACAGTGATTTGGGCATGGTCACCTCTCAATTGCGTTTTTATCCCCCCCCAATCCCCCCCCACCCCCTGCCGCCCCCCTTCCACCCCCCTTGTCCCCCCCCCGCCCCTCCCTCCCCCCCCTTTCTTGCACCTGAAGCCTACAACACCCCCCCCCCCCGCCCTCAAACCCCCAAAATCTTAAGCAAATACCCAATACCCAAGCATACTTTGGCCGCTGCCCGGCTGCCTGGGCCTTCGCTTGGGCGGCGATGTCCACAGCAGGCAATGGGGCCACCTCCTGGCATTTAAAGTTTTGCGATGTAAGAGTTTGTCGTGTTGGGTTTGGAGTGTAGGGTTTGGAGCGTAGGGTCTCTAGGGTTGAGGGTCTGCAGTTTAGGCTCTGCAGGAATTGCCCAGCGCTTGCTACTTGTGGTTAGTACGACATACTACTTCGTACATTCGCCACATATATATATATATATGGGTACATATGGATATATGTACATCATGCATACTATCGAAAAAACAATACAACTGAAAACATATTGAAGGTAGAACACATGACCCCCCCCCAACTTCAGACATGCAAAAGCATATTTCGTGGATGGCCCCGAACTTAGCGAATCTAACAATAATCGGTTATCGTGATGGATATCGCTGTTTTTGGTTGTGAAGGAACATAAATATACATTACTAGGGTTCAGCTATCCGAAAAAAACGCATGGCTCAAAAGGTCAGGTGATTCATAACCTGTTTCAACTGGACCATTATCATCGGGTGCTAGATGATTCTAGTATTTTGGGCTGTTCATAACAAACGACCCCTAACTATAATAGTATTTGCATAAACTGCATGACTGGAACTAATAGATAAACACTTTTGATCAGATTGGTTCCCCTCTCCTAACTCAATCTGCAAACCACTTCACGAATTCGATTTAGTTGGATGTCAGTTAAACGAGCAAGAAATTCGCATACCGGCAGTCTAATTTGAAACCACGCGAATTCACACAGGTTGCCGAAGCTCACTACGCCCATAGGCCGTCCCAATAGCTGTCTTTCATTCTCTTTCATTTCCCAAGGCCAATGTTTCATGGTAAGTGCTACTAGACGTAGACCTGCCCTCCAATTATGTCAATCACATGATATTGTCTATGTGTAAAATGTGAGGGGGAGGGGGGGGAATGAATATTCCGATCAGTTTGGTGCACATCTTCAGCATGAACAAATATCCCAAAATACCAAACGGACGGATCATGTCCCCGGAAAGTTCACAACGGAACGCCCTAAACCCCAAAACGTACACCCACTCAAGGGACTCCGAACTGAACCAAGGTTTCCAGAGACATTCCGACAGAAACATCTGACCACGACTCATGTTTTATATTGTTGTGTCTAATTCGCCTCGGCTTCCTGCCGAGAAGCGTCTGGAACAAGCAGACCCGAATCGGGCCTCCTTCCCGCTAACCCAACCATTCCCCCTTGCAATTTCTTCTTGGGCCGTTTCTGGGACCTCCCTGAAACCCCCCTTCGGACCGCCCTTGGGCTCCCCCTGGGACCTTCCTTGAAAAGTTCGATGGAGCAGTTTGGGATACACTTTCAGGTATCACAACATTCACAGCAGTGAGCAACTCATCAGTCACACTTGTTTCAGCACTTGAGCCAAAGCAGTGACGACAGCCTTGGTCAGGTCAGGCAGTGGATACTGCCAGGGCTCTAGAGGGAACAGTGAATTCTAACACAGTCCCTTGAGTCAACACTTCAGTGTTCGACTCACATCAGGCGTCTCGGCCTTGCGAGAAACTCGGCAGCAGTATACTATCAAATCAAAACCATCACATATCGCAGTAAACTCAACGAAAGCAGCAGTAACGAATCAGGCTCATCCAGTGCTTTTGCAAATTGCGAACAGTATCAGCAGCTGGCCTGTACAGTGCTGCTAGGTCTCACTTCAGCTTTGCAGCTTGCAAAACAGTCACCAAGACCAGTGAACAGTCGGCAGTTGCAGCTTACCCAACGACCAAGCCAGTTTCAAGGGCTCAGGGCTCCAGTGACTCTGCAGTCACTCTCCATCTTCAGTCGGAAAGGGTCCCCAGCTCAGAGGCCAGTCGAATGTCAGTGACATGGCTTGAGTGGATACCCCCATCGACTATCTGCAGTTCGCTGCAGTCTCTCACTCGGCTGGCGAGACAGTGCCACATCGTCATCGGGGCGACTGTTTGGACAGAGGCAACTGCCATCCAGCTGGGAGAGTTCATCACTGATGAGGACCAGCCCACTGGCACATGGAGGCCAGGATTCACTGGTGGTGACAAGGCACAGGCCACTGCTCTGACCACTGTGGTCACTGGCCTGAGGCGAGCCATTGGGGCTGAGCACCAAGTCTCAATGGCTCGCCTCAGGCCAGTGACCACAGTGGTCAGAGCAGTGGCCTGTGCCTTGTCACCACCAGTGAATCCTGGCCTCCATGTGCCAGTGGGCTGGTCCTCATCAGTGATGAACTCTCCCAGCTGGATGGCAGTTGCCTCAGTCCAAAAAGTCGCCCCGATGACGATGTGGCGACAGTTGCGGCCAGTCAGCGGCAGTCGACCGAGCAAAGAGATCCTTCGGCTCCCAGTCGACCAGTGTCCAACGACGAACGGACACTTGCTCTTGCGCGTTCAGTGTGAACGGCACCTCAGTGAGCCCAGGGTCAGCGGTCACGATGTAATCACTGTACCTGCGATTGAAGAACTGCAGCGTGCCTTCAGTGACCAGATTGATGAAACGCTCAGTGGTGAACCGAAACGCAACCAGTGTCCACGTCTGCTCAACAGTGACAGTGGGCTCCTCGGTCTGTGTCTGCCACAGTCCACGACGCCACAGTGCAGCACGTGCACTCAGTGACAGATTGAACTGTCCAGCGTAAATCCCACGCAGTGAGAATTGCCCAGTCGTGCGCAATGTCTCCGCATCTTCAGTGCGTAGGCAGATCCAGCAGCGCTTGGCCACCAGTGTCCCCAAGACACTCGTTGGGTGACCATTCTCACTTGTCAGTCTGCCAAACAGTGCAGCTTCCTCCCTCGTATACTCGCTGCTCCAGTTGACAAATGGAAAGAGATCCACAGTTTCTGGAACAGCATCCATCAGCAGATCAGTGCAGTCATACAGAAGGTTGAGGACAGCTGGAGGCAGTCTGATCCTCTCAGTTCCATCAGTCTGCGCAGCGAAGAAGCAGTGCATTCCACATGATGTGAGCACTTCCTGCACAGTGCACTCCAGTAGCTCCTTCTCATCTGCCGCTCTCTGCACCAGATCGCGCAGTTTGGCCAGTTCCTTTGCGAGCAGCAGTCGCAGATCAGTGAAGCTTTGCCAGTGGTTGGGGTAGCCTTCGACAGTTGGGTACTCAGCATTTGACACCCAGTACCACCTGACAGTTCCTCCATGGAACAGTACCGGCGGCCGTTCAACCTGGATATGATCCAGTGGCCTCTCACTGACATTGAAGGGCCAGTTCGCCATTGTCACTTCAGGCACCTGACTTGCCAGTGACATGCGCTGTGTGGCTCCACTCAACTCAGTGGCCAGTCTGCCATTGTGAGTCGTCACAGCTCTTTGCTCGAGCTCAGTGATCTGGGGCATTGGCTCATCAGTGGCCAGTGCTGCCACATTTGCGATGGCATTCGACATGGCGGCAGTCTACAGAACAGTGAGGAGGCAGAGGGCAGTTAGGCAGTGACTTTTGAGTCGCTCAAAAACACAGCATGCAAAGCAGTGCAGCCCAAACTTCTATGTACAGTTTTCTTTCTACACATGACACATGTAAAAGACAGTTTTCCAGCTTCGAAGAAAACAGTGAAAAATCGTTTCGAATCGACGAAAACAGTGAACGTGGTTCTCTCCTCTCAGTCTCTTCTTTCTGCACAACAGTACACGCACAACTGAACAGTGACACTCAGCACAAGCAGTGCTTTGCTTGCCAGTGCTCCTTGGGAGCAGTGCTTGTTTGTCTGTTTGTACATGCACAGTGAACAAGACAGTGACACACAACTCACACAGCACAACAGTGTTGCTTATGTTTATGCTGCAGTGTTGTAAATCCGCAGTGCCTTCGGCACAGGGCGTCCAGCAAACCAAAACAGTCCTGCAACCAACCCCAAACAGTGCATCAACCGCGGTGCATCATCATGAGCATCAGTACGCGGGCGCACACAAGGGGGCACGCAAACAGTTAGAACAGGATGAACGCCTAAGCGTCCTTTCAGTGATGACAGTGTTTCAACGCTGACATATTTGGTGAGCAAATCAGCAGGGTTGTTCAGTGTTCCTACCTTCAGGACCTTGATCAGTCCAGCTTTCACCAGGTCTTGCATATAAAGGAACCTCAGTTCCACATGCTTAATCCGAGCATCAGTTTAATTAATACCCCCACATTTAAAGAAATTTTTTTGGCCGGAAGCCCGCCGGAAGACTACTTTCCATTAGGGTGGATTTCGTATGGGACAAACCCCCCACATTTAAAGGAATTTTTTCGGGGGGGGTTCAAAAATCTGTCGGCAGGCTTCTTGTTTTGCTTGCGGAGATGCAAAGCTACAGCACCTCAGGGATCTGCAGCCTATTGTTTTTAATAGAGAATCAATACAGGGCCATGGTCCAACTATTGCGGAACCCTGCATTCCTTATTGTGGAGGGGGGGGGGGGCCCCCCCAATTAATCAGAAGCTCGGATTAGTGCGCTTGCCAGCACCAAAACGCGTCGCCATAGATTTGCCTGCAGTGGAATCAGTGTACACGTGAACATTGACCTTGCAGGTCAGTCCACTCTCCAGCAACAGCGCGCGAACGAACAGTGCCTCGCTCGTGCCTTGACCAATTGCATACAATTCAGCTTCACCGCTTGACAGTGCGATTGTTGATTGCGTGCGCGCAGTGCTTTGAACATTACAACCAAGGACATTCACAGTCGAACCAGAGGCCGACTTGCGTGTCTTGTTGCATCCAGCCCAGTCACTGTCAACATACGCATTTACATCCACAGGGACAGTGGCACCAGACAGCTGGTGCGTCGGTCTCAGCTTCAACACCGACAGTTTGGTACCAGCCAAGTACCTCAACAGGTGTTTCAACTTTCCAACCGACTCAGTGGTGGGAGCAGTCACGTCGCGTGACAGTTCCTTCACCGCGTATGCAACATCAGGCCTTACAAACGCATACCACATCAGTTTGCCAACCGCAGTGCGATACTTCTCATGGCCTTCTTTATCCAGTGGCTCAGGCATCAACTGCCTCAAGGATGACGAACCAGTCGTGGCAACGGGATTGCACTTCGACAGGTTGTACATTTCAAGCAGTTTGTGAACATACGAAGGAGACATGCACACATCAATGCTATCACCGCAGTGACGCAAGCGGCGACCAAGAAACGTGTGCTCAGTCCCTTCGACTAACTCACCAGTGATCTTCACGATCAGCTCTTTCTGCAGTTCTTCAAGAAACTGCCGTTTGAGCTTGTCATTTCCAATGATCAGTAGATCATCAACATATGCCAAGACAAACAGTGAACCACTTTCATGACAGTATAAAGATTGCCATCGGACTTGCAGCGCTTGAACTTCAGTTTCTGCATCGTAGCGGCAAAATGGTCTTGCCACAGTTTAGGCGCTTGACGCAGCCCGTACATTGCCTTATTCAGTCGCCAGAGTACTTTCCTGTCAGGGTAGTACTCAGCTGGCGGCCAGACGAACACTTCGTCAGTCATTGCTGCGTGCAAAAACGCAGTTGACACATCAGCAAGCGTGATCGTCCAGTTTCGAGCAAGGGCCAAAATCAGCAACACACGCAGTGTCACCAACGACGGTGTGCTCGCGAACAGTGAATCCAGGTCCAGTTGGCGAGAGTCCTGGAAGCAGCCTTGAACTACGAGACGCATCCGCAGTTCTATGTCAGACTTCCAGCGCTTGACCCACTTCACGCCAATGGCACCCTTCACTTGCTCACTTTGAGCAGTTTTCTACGGGCACTTCTGTATACACTTCGAAGTCCTTCATGGATCCCATTTCCTTATTCATGCCAGTTGCCTGTGCTTCTTCAGGAAACTCTTCAGTGGCATCCCAAATGATGGGGTTTGCCAGTTTCGCCTCGGCAACAGCTTCTTCTTCATCACAGTTCACTTCAACGGAAACAGACGACCCATCTTTGTTGCGAACTTCAGTTGCACTTGTCGCGGAAGCAACCCAAGACCAGTCATGCTGATAAGCTTCAGTTATAGCGGCAATTCTTTGCGCTTTGCCCAGTGGCTCAGCGTCAGCTTCAGGATCAGGGCGCGCCATTTTCGACTTAGGCTCAGCGCCTCCTTCTTCAGCTGATCTCTTGGAACCAGTGGGCGAACTCAAGGGTTCAACTTCAGCTTCACGTTCTTCAGTCGCAGTTGGCGGCTGTGTCTCCAACACATCATCCATTGGCTCTCTAGCCAGTCCAGGCGGTTCTTTCACTCTGCCAGTGGCTGTGAGATTTTGCGGCAAAACGAACTCAGTGATCGCATCTTTGCCTTCACCTTTTGGATCCCAAGGCAGTGCGCGGAACATTTGAACAATCTCCTTTTGCCATTGCAGTGAGGGTTGCAGTCGGCGGACAGTCCTCACTTTAGTGACTCCGTGTTCAGTTCCGATGATCACTTCGTCTGCTTCAGTATCTCGACCAAGCCACATGCCAGTTACCCAGGACGGGAATGCTTTGCGCGCAGCGTGCGGTCCAGTCAACTTTGCTTGCACAACTTCGCCAAAGCAACACAGTCCTGAATTGTAGTCTCTCTGCCAACGACGCCAGTAGCTTGTATGGCCATCCGCGTGTTCAAGATAGCGGTTCAGTAGAAACTGAGCATGCTTCACTGCCCACGGGAACAGTGCATGATCAGATGTCACTTCAACGCCAGTGCTTTCTTGAAGTTGCAGAAGGACAGTTCTCAGCTGCGCGTACAGCGTCCTCTGCATTTGGCCTACGCTGCCCATCGCCTGCTTGTGAGCAGTGGGCGCAGCGCGTGTGCTCATGCCACCAAGCTCTTTGACAGTCGACAGAACTAGGTCCTTCAATGGATTTTCCTTGTCGTACTGAAGGATACCAAATGTCCTGCCAGTTTCAAACACAAACTTCTTCAGCTCAGCCATTGCGTACGCACCACCTTTCTTGGCAGTTTGCTTGTCAGGTACAACAACAGCCACGCCAAAGCCAGTTTGCACGTCTGTGGCAGTCAACACGGTTCTCAAGGGAAGCGACTTGTGCGTGCTGACATAACAGTAATCCACTTGGATCACAGGCTGTCGATCCACTTGCTTCAGTGAAGGGCCATGACGACCTTTCGCCTGAACACAGCGCGGGCACCAATCTCTGAACGGCAGATGTGTCAGTTCATGGACACGTCTTTCTGCCTCAGTGGGTTCTTTAGGAACTGTGAGAGGCTTAGCCTTGTAGGCAGTCTCTCGAATCATTTCCTGAACCTCAAGGTTCGGTGCTCTTTCCAGTGGAACGAACAGACAGTAGCCAGTCCAGGTATGACCCAGATCAGCTCTCGGTTCTTCACACTTCGTGACACTTCCATCAGCTTCAATCATGTCAGACCACAAATCCTGAAAACCAGTGTCGATACGAGACTCATCGGTCGAGGTCGTGAAGTAAGTGTAACGATCAGCCCACAGCTGGTCAGTTGACACTCTCTCCACATCTAAGGCCGTGGCGCAGTCCTCAGGATGAAAGGCGCAGCTCCTAGGCGTGTGTAACATGCGAATCCAGTACCTTGGCAATTTCAGCCAGAAATCACTCGTTCTGGGTTGACCAGTTAGAGGATCAGGGCTGTTGAAGAGCCGAACCAGTTCAGCCTGCATTTCGGGCCCGTGATACACTAAGCTTCGCAGTCGCGAAAGGCAGGCATCAGCTTCCGCAGTCTCGCCTCCTCGGCTCGAAACAGGCCTAGAGCGGGGCGGGCGGGCGGGAACAGTGGCAGAAGGGGTGGGCGGGCGGGAAAACGCAGTGACCGCGGGACCAGGGGCGTTCGGGGCGGTTGTCGTGCCAGTGCGCGGCGGAACGCAGTCAGTTTTACCACCACCAAAGAATTTCGTTTTGCCTTCGGGCAGTCGGGGGCTCTGTTTGCCCTGATGCCGCAACTCAGGTTTGTAACGCAGTTTGAAAACACACTTACCTTTCCAGCGGACAGTGTCCTGCGCAGTCTTGTCTGCCAGTTTGAGGAAATCAGCATCCCTCACTTCGACAGGCGAAGCTCCACCTCCATACAGTTTGGTGGTTACTCTTTCGCCAGTGAATCTTGACAGTGGGACAGGCAGGTCACGACACTGCTCTGGGGAGAACAGTCCCATGCGCCATCGATGATGATGTCGTGTCAGGGTCAAATTTCGCTCATCCAACTCCCAACAGTCTACTGCAGTAGCCAACAACTCATAAATCTTGGAGACATGATCAATGCTGCAGTCTTGCACATCACACACTCCAGACAGTGGCATGTCCATGTCATCTTCGCTCAAGCTCTCCTGTAGCAGTTTCGGCAGATCTTTCACACATCGCTTGGCATCCTCAGCACAGTGATATGGAACCACAGTCGGATTGAGGTAAACCAGTGTGCCTTGCCGAACTATCGGGACAGGATCCTGATTCACAGTCAGCAATGCCATGAAATCTTTGCTCATGACAGTCCAGAAGCCTTGCAACAGTAGTCTGGACACACTGACCAGTGGGAAGGGTATGGACTTGCACACATAGAAATTGATGCACAGTGAGTGACCATTGCAATCGAGCTGAACAATTCTTCGACCCAGTATTTCAAGGGTTTTACCCGATATGCTTCGCAGTGCTGGAGCATCATCATTCAGGGGAAGCAGTGGGTAATCATCAGCAAACCACTCAGGACAACAGTGAGCAGAAGCACCAGAATCAAACAAGATCCAGCTTCTGTCAGTTACACCAGCTTGCAGATGAAACTCAGTGAGCTTATCTACAGGTGTTGTTGTCTGCTCAGCTGCAGTTTCTGATGAGACATTTCGGGGTAACTCATTCGGAAGTACAGGTTGACCAGTGGTCATTGTCGCTATCAAGAACAGTGAGGCTATGAACAAATTGCGAACAATGCCAGGTCTAGCAGTGCGAGAACTCCCAGCAGTCCTCGAAACTCGCGGAGAATCCACTTTAGTGGGTTCCTCAGTGAACACAGCGGCAGCTGTGCCAGCAGGCTCCTTAGCATCAGTGACCTCAGTCACCGTGACCGTCGACGCTGCAGTCGTCGCAGCTGTGGAACTCTGCGCTGGCTCATGCCAGTGTCCTTGCCATTCGTCTTGCCAGTAGGATCCTTCAGACCAGTCATCGTACCAGCCTTCATCCCATGAGCTCCAGTCTTCATACTCACCTAACGCGCCAACATACCATTCGTACTCACTCCAGTCGGCGTTCCACTCTTCTTCGTTCCATTCTTCTTCATTCCATTCTTCAGTGACAGCTCCTACATTTTTCGCTTGAGGGCATTCTTTGCTCCAGTGGCCATGCGAACCACAAATAAAACATCCGTTTCCATTTCCTTTTCCTTTTCCTTTTCCTTTTCCTTTTCCTTTTCCTTTTCCTTTTCCTTTGCTCTTGCCTTTTCCTTTTCCTTTCCAGTTTCCTTTGTCACTTCCTTTTCCTTTCCATCCTTTCGCAGTTCCGAAACCTTTCTTTCCTTTGCCCTTACCCTTTCCTTTTCCTTTCCAGTTTCCTTTCTTTCCTTTTCCTTTCCAGTTTCCTTTGTACCAACCTTTCAGTGCTCCGATATCCATCGGCACTGGACCATCATTCCTTGCAGTACCTGCAGTACTTGAAACTAAGTGCCTGACTGAATTGTTGCCAGTAAATCTTTCCATGTGTGTATCTGCGAGACATTCAGTCTGAGATGCTGCTGCAGTGCTCCTTGCGTTTTGCGAATGAACAACGTGATCAGTAAATCATCCTGAACCAAGGCACCAGTCGCCTTCTCGTGCCGGTTCTTCAGTACAATGAAGTCAGCCAAATCATTCTCGAAGTTGTCAGGCCTCAGTTTGAAATCCAGAATCTCGGTGAGGAGATCCAGTCCTTGGGACCGATTGGGCAGTGAAAACTGCTGATGCAGTCTTCGCCATACCTCAAAGCCATTCTCAGTGTCTTCTTGTCTGACAGTCGCTCTCGCAGCTCCCTCGGTTAACTGCGCCAACAGATAAAGCAGTTGACGACTGAACTCGATCAGTTTCATGTCTCGACTTGCATCGGTTCTTCGATTCCAGTCGATCACATGTTCGTCTGTGACAGCTTCAGTTAGAACCTCGCATGCATCCATGAGCAGCTTGGCTTCAAGCTTGTACAGTCCTATGTACTTCTTCATTTGCCAGTTCCAATCCTCATACTTATCCAGTGACCCATCAAATGACGGTGGGGGCCGGGGGAACAGTTTCACTTCACCTCCGAGACCTCTTAGTTCAGGGGCAGAACCTAGTGAAGCCATTCAAACAGTTTCGGGCACCTGGTTCTCACCAGTGTGCTCCGCTACCATGAAAAGTTCGATGGAGCAGTTTGGGACACACTTTCAGGTATCACAACATTCACAGCAGTGAGCAACTCATCAGTCACACTTGTTTCAGCACTTGAGCCAAAGCAGTGACAGCAGCTTTGGTCAGGTCAGAGTGGATACTGCCAGGGCTCTAGAGGGAACAGTCTATTCTAACATTCCTGGGACCCCCTCTGGGACCCCCCTGAAACCCGCCTCCCCTGCAACCTCTTTCCCCTTTTTTGAGGCCTTTCCCAGAAACCCTCTTTCCTCCTTTCCTGTCCGTGGGCCGGCCTGGCTGCCGAGGCAGCGCGCACAGCGTTTACAATTCCCATAGTTGTCGGAGAAAGTCTTGCCGGGCCCAGCAAGCCGATAGGGGGTTGAGGGTGGACAACTTCCAGAAACTCAAGAGCCATTTTCGAAGTTGAAGGTTGAAGATTGAAGATCCAACTAGAAAAGTTTTGAAGCATCGAACTAAGTTACCTGACTCCTTCTTCCTCATTAAGACCTGGAAGTAGAGCTTATAAGCTGTTTACATACCACTGAAACCTTAGTCCCTGAACCCTGCGGAAGCCCTTGGACCATACTCATACCTTACAAAACCTTCTTCAACAGTTCAACCGTCTGCAAAGCCTACAAACCTGACAATTCTATGAAGTAGGCCTCATATGGGATTATACTGCTTTGAGGTATAGGGACCCCGGTGTGCGGTGTTCGGTTCTTTCCCGGGGGTGAGCTAGGTAGACAAGGCCTTGAGGGTCCTGGAAGCCTCTTATACTTGGTAGCCCACTAACCATATTGTAGGGTACCCTTTCTTGGGTTAGTTACTGTATATGGGAACCTTGAACCAAAAAGAAGGGAAAAGGGCACCACTGGACTACCAAGTACATAAAAAGCTCTGGGAAATTTGCCAGGTGAGGTTCTGAACCCTTTAGGATCAAAATGCCCCAAAAAGCCAAGAGTGGCAGCAGGGCCCTGAAAAAGGGAGGGGGGACTCCCGGCTTCAGGGCGCCACCCATTCAAGCGGGGGCGTCGAGGAGGGGCCTTCTTCTCTGGCACAGCAGCCGGCTGCACTTCAACTGCACCAGCAGCTCTCTACATCCGGGGCCCGAAATAACCCTAACACTCGTGCAGCTTGGGTCCCCCACACAAGCCCAAACCCAAGAACATCCAGAGCCCAATGCCTGCACCCTCTTTCCTGCTAGCTCTGGTAAGCCTAAAAGTCCTATAGCCCTCAATCCTGCAGCAAATCCTAAGACCGGAAACAGTTAGATGTCGGGTTCTACACGGGGTGGCGGTCGTTTTGATAGACTGTAAACCTACTCTCCATATTTCTAGAAAGCTCAAGCCCTAAGCTTAGCTTGTAAGGCTCAGGAAGGTCTAAGACTTGAGTTTGGACCTGAGACCCACGCTGCAAGAGATGGCCAGGGATCTAGAGCAAATTGCAACAGGGGTTTAGGGTTTAGGGTTTTGGTTTAGGGGGGGGGGGGGGGTTCTGGGGGGCTTTCTCTCGTAAAAAGAAGAGGTCAATGTCACTGAAGACTTGTGGGATGATAAGGATGGTTTTGGCTTTGGGTGTTGGGTTTGCAGGTTCATTGGGCTAGGGATGGGTTGAGGGTTTAGGGTTTACAGGGTGTGATGCGACAAGATATTGAGGGTTTTGGGTTCAAGGCCGTGCATGGTGGAGGAGCCGGCAGCATCGTCCCCACAGCCTTCTGGTTCCTTCTCTTCCTCATTCTCCTGAAAGACACTCACTCAAGCATGGCACAATGATTCAGGCCCATAAACAACAAACCCTCTTCCTACCTCCTATACCACCCTCGAAACTACTAGAATCAACCCTAGACTACTTGCGCAGGCTCTTGGCTCTTTGGGAAAGCCTCGGGCTTCAGCTCTCTGACGCGGGCGGGCATGCCATGCACCGCATGACAGCCAGCCCTGCAAAACAAGAGCCCTTCAAATTCTTCAGACCCTGTGGGACGTAGACCCGCACATGTGGGGCATTGCGAGTCCTCGTCGGGTTTTGGCAACGCCTCCTGCACTTCAACTTCCACGCCTTTGATGCTGTGGCCTTGGTTTGTAGGGGTGCAGGGTGTTAGGGATAGTAAAGAATCCAAACACTCGCCTTGTATCAAGTGTAGGAGGATTTTCGCATGGCATCTGGGTCCCAGACTGTCTGCACCTGGGCAGCGCTCTAGGGGGCCTTGCCTCATGCTACGGGGTCTGAGCTCCACGATTGCAAGGGTTCGAGCTGTTGCAGCCTGCCGCCTAACTTGGGTGTCAGGTCACAAGGAAATGTTTCAGCTGACTTGAGCTGTCAGATTGCCCTGGAGTTCTGGAGGGCCCGGGGCATTTTTGATGACTGAGCCTCCGCATACACCCAAACCCTAAACCCAACAACCCCTATGCTCAACACGAACCGAAAGCTGCTTGAAAGCCGATGTCCACTGAGCCCAGAAACCTGGCGCACCAACTCCTAGGGATTGGGGTTTAGGCTCCAGGGTTGAGGGTTGAAGGCCCTACAACCTGCCCCTTCACACGGCGCTCCTTTCTAGCGCTTTCGCGAGGCCTGTGATCGTCTCGATGAGCTCGTCCACGCTAGGTGCGGGACCTTCCTCACGGTTCGGGCGGGGGTGTCGGGGGGTGGGGGTGGTTAGGGCATGACTTTTGAACTGTATCGGGTTGGCTTCGGGCTCAGAAATTTCAGGTTCGTGAAAGCGGCTATATGAGAATGCCAAATATGGACGAAGACTCGTGAGTGGCACATGGTCTCGCGGAGTACGTAGCGCGGCACCACGAAATGACAAAGAGCCCTTGCGTGCCCCTGCGCCACACAGCTCCCAAGCAACAACAAACAACCAATATCAATACATATATATATATATATGTATGCAGATATATATATATATATATATGGTACCCCCCCCCCAGTGACCTACCCTTTTTCGCCTTGTCTTAAGTCATCCAGCTGCAGTGCAAGCAAACTCGGTGCAATCTAGCGTGTTTCCTAGGGCGTAGACTAAAATACAACTAAAATTGCATACACGGGACAGTAGAAAAACCAAAATACCAAAACCAAAAAACCAAAAAAACCAAAAAACTAAAAAACACAAAAAAGACAAAAACAACAACTTTCCGGAACTCTCAGGAATCCCTATGAGGCTTCTCCAAGAGTCCCGGAAAATTGTTTTTTTTTTGTTTTTTGGTTTTGGTACTTAGGCTGTTTGGTTCGCCTTCACGGTCACGAGGCAACAACTACGCATTTTTACGTGGTCTTTCTAGTGCTTCAGAACTATTTGTTTCGTTAGTATGTACGTAGAACCGCTTCGCTTCTTTTTCAACTAGTGTTTAGTGCATCTTGTGGTTGTACTCAAATGTAGTAGACCTTATTCAGCCATTACTTGGTGCTCTGGAAGCTAAATTCGCGTGGGTAATATTTGCCTGGTAAAAGCGATTAATTATCTAGAAGCAGCATTTGCAATACTTGTCTTGAGAAAAAGCATTTATTGCTTAGAATTGTTTGCTTGAAAAGTGACTCCTACTCGTCCAGGGATACCCCAAAACCCTATAATCCAAACTTCACCAGAGATTCTCCTGAAAAGCTTGCGCTTTTGGATGTTTTTTTGTATTTGTGAATTTGCTTGTGTATGGCCTTCACTAAGTGCTTTTCTAGGATTCTTGTGCACTATATTTAAGCCTGATTGTGCAAGTTGTGTTTTTCAAACATAGTATATAAGTGGTCTTTATTGAATACTTCAGACATCTTTGTTTCATCGTTATGTAAGTCGAACCGCTTCTAGTTCCATTATTGTGCATATTTAAGCTTGCTTATGCAAATTGTGCTTTTCAGACATAATATATATAAGTGGTCTTTATTGAATACTTCAGCAATCTTTGTTTCATTGTTATGTAGGTAGAACCGCTTCCATTTCCGTTAGTGTTTATTTCGTATTTGGTTGAGTATGGTCCTTTAAATAGTATTCACTTGAGTCAAATTGGGCTATTTGCTTAAGAATTACTCTAGTAGCTAAATTCGCATAGAATGAATATGTCAAAAAAATTGTTTCATGAATATGCAAACATGAGGTATTTCAGTGGACTTTGCAGATAGTATTTCAATTTTACTTTGCCTGATATAAACACAACTGTTTCAATGCATTAATTGCTCAACAAAGCACTATTTGCCCTTTAAACCACACTTTGCCATATTTTGGTTGAACATGGTGCTTATTTCGTATTTTGGTTGAGTATGGTCCTTTAAATGGTATTCACTTGAGTCAAATTGGGCTATTTGCTTCATACTTACTCTAGGTAGCTAAATTCGCAGAGAAGGATTATTTCAAAAATAAGTAAAGTTTCATGACTATGTAAACATAAGGCATTTCAGTGGACTTTTCAGATAGTATTTGATTCATACTTTGCCTAGTACAAACACAATTGTATAAATACAGTAGTTGCTCAATAAAGCATTATTTGCCCTTTAAACGCACACTTTGCCATATTTTGGTTGAGAATGGTGTCTATTTCGTATCTTGGTTGAGTATGCTCCTTTAAATAGTACTCACTTGAGTCAAATTGGGCACTTTGCTTAAGAATTGCTCTAATAGTTAAATTCGCATAGAATCAAGAAAAATGTTTCACCATTTAATTAATACTTTGCCTCGTGCAAACACAATTGTATAAATAAATTAGTTGATCAACAAAACAGTAGTTGCCCTTCAAACGCACAATTTGCGTAGAGAAAAACACAGATCTAAACATCTAAAAACAGCATTGTCCGCTTCAGATTCAAAATGTAGATTAATCCAATGCTGGCTTATCGGGGTCTGTGAGGTGGGTGTCCCAGTAACTGTCCTTCATTACCCGGTGATTAACTACGCGACTTTTGGGCCTTCGTTGTTGCTTTTGTTAAAATGGCCTAACAAGGCCTAAAAAGGGTAGGTCGCTGGGGGGGGGGGGGGGAGCATATATATATATATAGAAACATATAAATATAAATATAAGTATAAATATAAATATGAGTATAAAAGTAAATAAATATAAGCAAATAAATAAATAAATATATATATATATATCATATGGTAAAATGTAATATATGTAGGCAAAAGGCCGTCCTCTGGCTTCTTGGGCACTATGGAGACAAACGCCATGCCTGCACGGTAAAGTGTCATGCAAAGCTGCTGGCTATCCTACACCCCTTCTCTTTTCCTACAACAACGGCAAGAGAGAACAGCAACACTCACAGCTCAAGCGGCGACTGCCAGGAAGTGACGACATCAAGGGTAACACCGACCACCCGCACATTTATGATTTTAAGGTTGAAGGGCCCAGACATCCCGTGTCCTGGGTGGAAGAAGCGGAAACTACGTAGACCAGCACGGAATGCGTCAAAGCCGCAGCTTCTCAACAGTTGTCGACTGAAGCGGGCCTCGTGGGCGTTGTGTCTTCTTGTCCCGAACCAAGCTTGCCTGTTCAACACAAGGACCCATGCGCCAGGGTGGTCTCTGCAGACTTCGAGAGCTAAACCCTATATATATACACACTCTATACACCATACACCCTATACACCCTATACACCCTATACACCCTATACACCCTATACACCCTATACACCCTATACACCCTATACACCCTATAAACCCTAGAAACCCTAGAAACCCTACAAACCCCATAAACCCCATAAATCAGATAAGCCCCATAAACCCTATAAACCCCACACACCCTCAACCCTAATCGCTGAACAGACTGCCAGGGCTGGGAACAAAAGGAGCAAGGCCGCCTCGGTAATGGTGCCGAACTGCTGGAAGTAGTCCTGGTTTGTCAGGAAACGGTTAGGGCTGAGGGTACTTTCCTGACAAACGCACCCCCTCAGCCCCTGAACACCGAAGTATCCCCAAAAAGCCAAGACCTAAACCCAATAAGGTCTGTAAGCCTTAAAGCGATAAAGATCACACCCACGAATTGCCCCAAAACCCTACTCCCAAATCCCTGAACCCTCGCGGCCAGGGCGCTCTGAGGTGGTGCTCCCCAAGGTTTCCAAGACCCCGGATGAAGAAGCGTACAGACCTCGGCGCTTTGACTTGTCCAGGGGTTTGGGGGATCAGGGGTTAAGGGTGTTTAGGGCAACTGTAGGAACGAAAAGGGCGCCCTTCCTTCGGCTTTAGGTGCAGCTTTAAGGGAGCCCCACCCTGCAAGGAATGCTTGGCGCCCCATGGATTGCCTGGGTTGCCGGCTTTTGCAGTTTAGGATTATTTTGGAGGCCCTAACTGCATGCATTGCGGCTTTCGTGCTGGGAGCTTGGCGATGCCGGTCAGGAAGGTTGAAACCTGAAGCCCTAAACGTTACAATATAAAAATGCCGAGAATCCCAAACCCATGAAAGGAATCTCTGTTCAGCATGAACGTGACACAACCCCAAACACCCCAACTCTTGAACTGGTCTCCTGTTGACCACCTTCGACTTGAAACCTTGCTTCTGCAACCTCCATCAACCTCCCATACTACATCTTCAGGGTGTCGGGCCCTGCGTTCCCCCCCCACGCCTTGAATCCCCCCCCTTTTAAGCACCAGTAAGCAGCCCCAACATGGCTGTGAGATGAAGAGCTTGAGACCCCCGCTTCCCAGAGCTGGGCTCCTCCTGGCAGCAAGGGGGGTTAGGGGTTTAGCATTTGATGTGCCCTGGCACAGCTGTAGAGGATAGATACTCGTTTCGAACGCCTCGCAAAAATGAAGTGCAGCTAGGATGTGCAAGATTGTGGAGAATACCCTCCACCCTCCACAGTTTTCCCCTAAGGTCTAAACCCGAAACCCTAAACCGCTAAACCCTGTCCGAGCCCTAAAACGCACCTCAAGTGGTCCCCATGCCAGCCTCCGTGGCCAGTGTCGTCTCCGCCTGTGGGGTCTCAGTAGCCTGGCAAGTGCATGTATAACATTGTACGGACATATACATACATATATATATATATACATACTATGTGTACATGTATATACGTAAAATATACACATACATCGTGTGTATCATATTGGTGCAGGGGCAATGACATTGAGAGATGGGATTCGGAACCCGCGTGATGCAACCAACTGTCTGCTGAGGTCGGAAACACCTAAGGACCTACAAAAACCACTACATCTTCAAGGGCTTGGTGGGTTACAGCTGAGTGTGTGGGGTGGCTCCCAGAATCCACGCCCTACAAACCCAAGAATCCGCGACCCAGTTGGTTCAGAGTCTCCTGTAAGCCCCAAACCTTGGGATGTTCCCCCTTATACTAACAGTCCTTGATAGGGACTGCAAGAGGGGGCACTATAATCCCTATTGAGGACTGTTAATATAAGGGGGAACATCCCAACCTCCAGGACCCAAACCCAAAGTCTCACCTCAGCCTTCTCAGCCTGCTTGGCAGCCACCTTTGCCAAGGCGTCTGCTGTCGCTGCCTGGCAGGGGTGGAGGGCTCAGCCCTGGTGCGCGTGGGGTCTGGGGATTTGGGTCTGAGATGGAAGGTTTAGGCTTGCAGGACTTCTAGAATTTTCAGAAGGTAGCTTGAGCACGAAGCGATCTGCAAATAAATGGGCAGCGTAAGGGGCCTTATGGGGTCTGTGTGGGCCTTCCGGGCAGCTTGAAAGGTTTGGGATGTATCGGGAAAAAGGGCTGAGGATTGGGACGCTGGAGGACTTCGGAGACCTTGCGAAGGTACAAGGGCTCCGAACCCTATACCCGACATGTCATCAGCCCTTGCAGCAGACGAATAGGGAGACCTGGGAATATCCAGCCTTCATGCAAGCCGGAGCCCTAAACCCTCAAGGGCCCTGTAAATAAACCCGAAGCCCCCTAAACCCCAAACCCTGAACCCTGACCCCTGAACCCTGAACCTTGAACCCTAAACCCTAAAGCCTAAACCCTAAACTTAAACCAAGTACTAAGCCCCAACACCAGCAATGACAATGAAGCCCCCCCCAACAAGCTTCCGCCAAGAGGCCGCCGCAGCGGCAGCTGCGACTTCGCCTGGATCCTGCAAAGTGGCGAGGTGTGAGTCTCACCCTACAGCCTAAACCCCAATCCCCCTATTCCTATATATATATATATGTATGTATATATATATATATGTATACATCTATGCATACATCTATACAAATTTGTATACATGACAGATACGCACAATCTTCGACGAAGGCTGTTGAAGCTTCGGGCTTTTGGGCTTTCAGCCCGCCACCATATCTCTGGCCATCCGGCAGAGGCCCCTAAAGCCCCTAAAGCCCGTAAAGCCCCTAAAGCCCCTAAACCCTAAACCCTAAACCCTAAATTCTTCAGATGCAAGAGGCCGGCCATCCCAATAGAGTGGGGGAGCTCTAGCCACAAGGGGTATCAGTGGCTTGCGTTTACGGGTTTAGGGTTTCAGGGGTTGAGGGCTTTGATGGTTTTGTAGGAAAGAGGCCCATTCAAGAAGGATCTTTTGCCGGGTGGAACAGGCCTCACGACTCGCCAGCTCTGTCCCGGCTTTCATGCTTTGGGACTGAAGTGTCGGACTTTCCCTGTTCCCTTCCAACAGTCTCTTCGCAGAATTGATTCTTCAACAGCACAGCACACCCCAGGTACGAGTATTGAGGTCTCCTTCTCAGGAATGCGCACCATGGCTTCCAAGGGTGCGTGTGACTACAGCCGTCCAGTGCACCGTGTATGTGTAGCTGAAGGCATTGAATCAAATCAATGGGTGTCTGGCTGACTGAGATGTACCATGCTGGTTAACACCCTTCTTGGCAGGCTCAACCTATAATCGCTTGGAGATCAACGATGCTTTCGGCTCGGCATGTTGCAAGCTTACAGCGATCAGCAGCAAGTATTGGCCGATGCGCACTGGAGCCATGCATATGACGCCCGCATGCTAAACCCGAAGCTGCTGGCCAACTGCTGCGTTCAGGTGCGACAAGTCTCAAAACCTGCTTGCATGCAGGGATATTGTGCATGCAATGCTGGCCGGGGCTGCAAAGCCCTAAACCCTAAAGCCTGCTAGAGTGCCAGACGTTTCTCCGCACAACCGATCGTTAGCATCCTCAGCTTGATGTATGTCGGCCGAGGATTGAGCAGCATGCTCAAAAGCGGGGTGGTTGGAAAAGACTTGAAGGGCTGTAAATAAGCAAGCTCTTCGCATGTTTGTGACTATAAAGTAACACACAACATGTTGCATAATGTAACATCATGTACATGACCTCTGAACCCTAAACCCTAAACCCTGAACCCCAAAGGGCTCAAGAAGCCCATGCAGGATGTGAAGACTACACAGCAGATGCTCGGCCGCTACGGCTCACTCACACTTGAAGCGACCCGGCATCATCAAGGTTTGGGTCTGCTGACTTGCTTTTCATCAGTTAAGGGGTTTAGGGTTTAGGGTTTAGGTTTTAGGGTACATGTATATGCCTGTACAAAACAACATACATATAATGTGTGTGTATACATATATGTATAGATACACATATCTATATATATATATATATACATACACGTGTGTATATATACATATATATATATGTGTATCACACCTGCACTTATCAATTCATATGTATAAATAAATAAATAAATAAATAAATAAATATATACATATATATATACATACATAAATACATACATACATACATACATACATACATACATACATACAGAGTATACTAACTCAAGGAGCAACTCCTTGACATCCCAAAGCCCTGAATTTCCAACCGCGCACGCATTCAGCTGGCAGCAGCAACTCGCAGCAAGGCTCAGCTCTTCAGTCCTGCAGTTGCTTTGGGGGGGTGTAGGGTTTAGGCAACTAGCCCTGCGGACACTTGCCAAGGATTGCCGTGCAGGAATACGCTGGCGCAGTCGCAGTCCAGCTGTTCTCGCATTTCGGAGTTTAGGGTGTCCAGCTTCGGGATACTTGGTCCTAAACCCAAAGCCGCCAGAAAGCCGACAGCCACGAACCCCCCAAGCCCTTCCCTTCAGCCCTTGTGATCCATCATCCCCTTCGGATGCCTGCCACGCGCCGCCCATCACACTTCTCCGTATATGGAGATGGAGGACATTCTGGGCAGGCGGGGAGATCATAATGGGGCCTGCTTGGAGGTCTATATATATATATACATATATATATATACAAATATATAAATATATATACATATATATATATATATACATATATATATACATATATATATATACATATGTATACAATCCTAACTGGTGGTCACCTTGTGTGGGAGTACGCGCAAGCCTGCTTATGGCTAATTACTCAGGAACCTTCAAGTCGCGGAGTGTACGCTGAGCCCTTACAAGGCCCGTAAATTGAGAGCCGAGGGGGGGAGCAGGGACCGGGCCATGGTTCACGACCCTCCGAACCGACACGGAAGCCCTCCCTCTGAAAAGCCTGAAGGGCCTAAGGCCCTAAGGCCTGAACTCAGAAACTCAATTTGGAAAAATAAGCCTGAAGGCCCTATAAGGCCCTAAGGCCTGAACTCAGAAACCCAATTTGAAAAAATCATCAGCTCGCAACAGACACAAAATACTGCCGAGGGAGGTTCCGAGCCCTTTGAGGGGGCCAGGGCCCAGGGTTTCGGACCAATAAGAAACGGTCATAACCTGATTTGATGTTCGTGTATTTCGAACTTTCGAACCCTACCCATGAACCATCAAGTAGATTCCTATCCTCAAGGAGCCGCTAAGCTCGGAGCGAGTGCTGCAGGCTGTTGACTCTCTCGTTGCGGACGGTCCCCCTGGGGAACAGCCAGAAGAACCTCAACACAACTGCGGCGTAGCTCTGGTTCATCATGACTTGCGCGAAATCTCAGAAGAACCTTAAACTCATAAAACTTCGCCCCCAAGCTTACACACAAAAAAAGGTGCCTGGGTCGCCAGTCACGTAAGCAAAGAAAAGGCGACGCCAGCCAACCGATCACTCCTCAAAGGCATTTACTGCTTAGGACCCCTAAGATGGTCCTCCAGATGGTAGGACTCCCTTATAATATGGACCCCGAAAAAGGTACCCCCCCAAAATCGGAAACCCCCCCCATGCAGGGTTCAGGATGGTCCAGGGATTAGGGAGGCTCCGAGACCCCGCATGAGGCGGGCGCAGATGCCGCAGCGGGCGGCAGCAAAGGCACCTTGGTAGTCGTTCACTGCACCAGTTTTCTTCTTTCTTCGCCTCCATGAACATGAACATGATCGATCCCGTCTGGCATGTTCTGCCTTGTCCCTTTGTCGGGGTAGATATTTTCAGAGGGACTCCAATTTACGTGCCACTGAAGGGGTGTAGAGCGTCCCCCATATACTGGAGGTACCTGGCGAGGGCTGGGTGCGGGGCCAGTATATCAGCTTCATCCAGAGCCACAGGCACGCCGGAACCTTCACGCACGAAGGTGCGGGAGCAGGTGTCAGGCCACGGGTTCTTCGAAATCAGCTAGAGCCCCTATGACACAGACACGTTCAGTTCTCAAATTACAGCTTCTTTCTAGGCACCCTATAGCATGAGGCGATGCATTGCAACACGGACAGAAACAGGGAATCACCAAGAAGGCTCTGAAAGATCCCAGGGAGCTCACGGGCTCCATCAGGCTTGCTTCGGGCATGGCGCTTAGCGTTTCTTCAGTTTGCAGACCGAATGCAACAATACATTGTCTAATATAACATGGCATAATAAAGCATACTAGTAATATAATCGAATATAGTATGTTATAATATAATAGCTTGAATTGCAAGATGCAGCAGGTGCTCACTGCCTGGAAGCACAACAGCCATCGGACGGTCTCTTCGAGACAGCGCCTTAGGTTCTGGTTCGCTGCAGGTGTCGGGGGTTGAATGGTCCCATTAAGGCCGGAATTGACTGAGGAGTGTTTGTTTGCACCTTGATATGGGGAGTGCCGGGGTGTCCCCGAAACACAACCTTGGATCTGTTCACTTGAAAGGATGTATGGAGGCAGAGGAACATTCGCTTCGACGCTTCCGCTGTGCACACACATCTACGTGAATCCGTCGTTCGAAATTGGGCTTTCTCCTCCGACCTCTAAGCCGGCTTTTGGCGAAGATGCTTCCGCGGACTAGTTCGTCAACTCAGATGAACTTCTCTGCTTCTTGACTACCATCTTGTACATACGCCAGGCAGACCTACACGCGTTGACGCGTTGGGGCTCTTGCTTTGCAATGCTCCACACACAGATTGACACGGCTCCGTATATTGTACATACACACAAAGCAGATACACTATATCTGTACATGATGTATACTGTATACAAGCGTGTATATATACCCACCCTTTTTGCTTCCATGTAGGCCATTACTATGAGTTTTTTAAGGGCGGCCAGGGACTACGACCCTGACCTCACATGCGAGCCTCAACACAGCAACCCTGTGCCACACTCTAACCCTGTGCCACACTCTGCACCACAAACTCCAAACACCTGATGCCGGCAAACTCTAGCCGTAAACCCAGACCTTCTCGCCACCTCTGCATTTTTGGCATTTGTATGAGCCTGGCATATGCCGGTGAACTATTCCTCACAGCTGTCAGTCTGCCCCACAAACCCGGGCAATGCACCGCCATAGTCCCCTTCAGCACTAGCACTCTAAACCCAAAACCTAAAATTTAAAACTCAAAACCCAAAACCCAAAACCCAAGACCCAAAACCCAAGACCCAAAACCCAAGACCCAAAATCCTAAACCCTAATGCCGAGCCCTTCACACCAGGCAGGTAGTCTGTCGGCAGAAGACTTTGCAGCAGCTGCGGCGGCGCTTGTAGCCTGGATCCCTACCCTAAAAGCCCTTAATTAAGGAATATCCCTCATTTCGTAATAGGAACCCGAATATGATTTAAGGTATATTCCTGAATTAAGGGATTTTGGAGCCTCTGGATCCCTACCCTACTAAAAGCCCTCCCCCAAACCCTAAACCCTAAATCCTCAACCCTGAGCCCAGTATACGGGTCGGAATAATTAGTAATCTTAGGGTCCCAGTGTAATTCTACCAAAAAGAACCCCAAAACCCTTTTCTAATTATTAAGATCCCTAGATTCACTGCCGGACTTTGGGCTCGTCCCATGATTCATCCCCGCGTCTAATATATAGGGCCCTGTTTACTTGGATGGGTATATATATATATGTATATATATATATATATATTTTGGCTAGTTTCCATTGTAGTTATTGGGGGGTCATACAGGAAGTGCATGTATGGCAAGTTCTTAGGCATTGAACACATCAGTAGCGCCCATGGCTTGATGCTACATGGAGGTTCTGGATTGAGGTTGAGCAGCCTTCCGCGCGCGCAGGGGCAGGGGCAACCCTGGCATTGTGGCTCGCGCACCCTGGATGAGGAAGGCCCTAATCAATTTGTACCAAGTGCCGTCTCGCTAAAAATAACCGGCCGTACATCATGCAAGCCTTTCAATCATTAACTCTGTGTTCCACCCCGAGAACCTAAGCGGAGTGTTGCCAATACTCTCTCCTGAGCCCCCGGCCGTCGCGTACAATTGCAGCTTGCACTGTGCCTTGCGAAAGTTAGGTTTCAGGGTAGAGGGTTTCAAGGCGACTTCTCCGCCCCCCCCCCCCCCCCTTCGTCACCGTAGGGGCGTCAGTTGTCTGCTAACCTAGGAATCAGGTGCCGTTCAAAGGGATTCCAAATCCCCCAAAAGAGAACAAGGGTACCACTACTGGCATCCCAGGAAACTCCGCAAACTCTAGAATCAAAGCCCTATGAAGACTTCCTGCACAGCTTTGGTGTACAGGGTATATAATTATAGGGTTTATTCATTTGGGTTTACAGGGCTCATGGGATTACAAGGTGTACAGGGTCATGCCAGCCAGGGCTAAGAGGGAATGTCCCGAACCCTGGTGTCGGGTAAGATTTCGAGCTTTTAAAGTTTAGGGTTAAAAGGTTCTGGCGCTTTAGGGCTTAGGAACTTAGGGGGCTCAGGGCTCGATCGGGCTTGGGGGGCTCAGGACTTCCTTGTTTTGCGTTTGAGAACGTTTCGCGTTTAGGGGGTTCAGGCTCAGGCCCCAACATGTTCACCCAGAACCCCTACAAAGTATCAGAGCCCGATGCTCTGAATCCGAAAGCCCTGCAGCCGTTAAGCCGCAACGAATACCCCTGAGCCATCTTTGTAAATCGAGAGTCTTTTGGCGTCCGAAGCCCTTTGTAAACTTCAACCCGAACGGTCACTTCGAGAGAGCTGACAAACCCTCGCTTGGCGCCCTAAACCCTAAACCCTAAACCCTAAACCCTGGCACCTGCGCGGAAGACGGCGTCTGCGTTCCTTCGGATGCCGTCGGGGTCATCCTGGTGTCCAGCCTCTGTTGGTAGATAGGGGATGAAGCCTGTGGCACTTGGGTAAGGCGGTATAGGGCTTAGGGCTTAGGGTTTAAGGTTTAGGTTTCTGGTTTGTTAAACGTATGTGGGATGTTTTTGGATTTAGTTCGAGGGCTTGACCGTTTGAGAGGATACGCCTTGATTGGTTGGCTCAAGAGGCTAATGATCACGAAGGTGCGTTGCCGCAAACAGCTCTAAACAGAAAGGCACACTTGAAAATTGGTGCAGACGGCGTGCTGCACACACGGGTATATAGAGCATAGAGGGGAGGGGCTGGGTAGTGTTTAAGGCTAGGGCCCCGAGGGCTATTCTATAAAAGCAACTCCATTTAGAACAACACCCCCCCCCCCCCCCCACCTCCATCCTATATGCACGCAGAAAGCAATCTGGTACCAGTGGCTTGGTGGGAGTCGAGGTGTAGTGAGAAGCTACTGTGGCACTGCTGGTAGAGTCTGCATGCGGTATGATCGGCGGCCAATATGGGTTTGTATTTTAATGGGGAGGCGCGTGACACGTGTTGGGGTCGGGGTATGTTTCGCGGGTATGTTTCGGGGTATGTTTCGGGGGTATGTTTCGGGTATGTTTCGCGGCATCAGGAGCTACTTTACCTGCAACTTCGGGGGTATGTTGCGGGGCATGTTTCGGGGGTATGTTTCGGGGGTATGTTACGGGGTATGTTTCGCGGGTGTGCAACCCGTGTGCCATTAAACCTGAGCCCCCCAAAAAAACACAAACCCATATATTTAAGTTCACCTTTTTTTCTAACATGCTTTCTTGTGTACAGGTATAGAAGCCTCACCCTAGCATGTACGCTCTGGCTGCTGCGCAACGAGAGACTTCAAACAAAACTCCCGCATCACATCGGACAGTGGCACGCTGACCTTCAAACAGTAAGCTGTCGCAAAGCCCTCGTCCAACACACAGCACATCACTGCTTGGACAAGAAGGCTCCGCAGCTACTGTGGCACTGCTGGTAGAGTCTGCATGCCGTATGACGAGCGCATGCACACTGTAGCAAAACAGTGCTGAGCACTTTGGCAGGTACCATCTGGAACAGGGGGGGGGGGGGGGGTCGAAACCCTCGTCCAGCACATCGGACAGTGACACACTGATTCTGAAAGACTATGTAGGTACCTGGTGCTGGGCACACACAAATGCGGCGAAATCCCTTCCAAAAGTAAACTGTCGCAACACCCTCGTCCAACACATAGTGCATCAAAATGCTTGGACAAGAAGGCTCCGCAGCTACTGTGGCACTGCTGGTAGAGTCTGCACGCCGTTTGACGAGCGCATGCACACTGTAGCAAAACAGTGCTGAGCACTTGGACAAGCACAATCTGGAACACTGTCAGATTGAAACAAGAGATGAACTCCTCGTCCAGCACATCGGACACTGGCGCACTGATTCCTAAATAAGTATAGATGGCGAAATTCCTTTGAACAGTAAGCTGTCGCAAAGCCCTCGTCCAACACAAAGTACATGACAAGAAGGCTCCGCAGCTACTGTGGCACTGCTGGTAGAGTCTGCATGCCTTATGACGAGTGCATGCACACTGTAGCAAAACAGTGCTGAGCACTTTGGCAGGTACCCTCTGGAACGCTGTCAAAGCGAGGGGGGGGGGGTTCGAAACCCTCGTCCAGCACATCGGACAGTGACACACTGATTCTGAAAGACTGTGTGGGTACCTGGTGCTTGGCACGCACAAATGCGGCGAAATCCCTTCCAAAGGTAAACTGTCGCAAATCCCTGTTCCAACGCATAGTGCATCAATGCTTGGACAAGAAGGCTCCGCAGCTACTGTGGCACTGCTGGTAGAGTCTGCATGCCGTATGACGAGCGCATGCACACTGTAGCAAAACAGTGCTGAGCACTTGGACAAGCACAATCTGGAACACTGTCAGATTGAAACAAGAGATGAACTCCTCGTCCAGCACATCGGACACTGGCGCACTGATTCCTAAATAAGTATAGATGGCGAAATTCCTTTGAACAGTAAGCTGTCGCAAAGCCCTCGTCCAACACAAAGTACATGACAAGAAGGCTCCGCAGCTACTGTGGCACTGCTGGTAGAGTCTGCATGCCTTATGACGAGTGCATGCACACTGTAGCAAAACAGTGCTGAGCACTTTGGCAGGTACCCTCTGGAACGCTGTCAAAGCGAGGGGGGGGGGGTTCGAAACCCTCGTCCAGCACATCGGACAGTGACACACTGATTCTGAAAGACTGTGTGGGTACCTGGTGCTTGGCACGCACAAATGCGGCGAAATCCCTTCCAAAGGTAAACTGTCGCAAATCCCTGTTCCAACGCATAGTGCATCAATGCTTGGACAAGAAGGCTCCGCAGCTACTGTGGCACTGCTGGTAGAGTCTGCATGCCGTATGACGAGCGCATGCACACTGTAGCAAAACAGTGCCGAAAAAACTGTGAAGCACACGTCCACTCGATCAGCCTCGCGATTTACGGCGGAAGGTCATCCATCCTAAGCCCTACCTAGAAACCCAGTGATTATTCATATCTCTAAAATGCCAACCACAATCATGAGGGCATAGAGGCTAGAGTATGTGCGCCTTGCGTAAAATCGCCATGGCGCATGAGCCTGAAGCTAATCACATTGACCAAAGGCCACGAACCCTAAATCCGCGATCTTGCACCTCAACTTCTCAACAACATCCTAACCTCTAAAGCGTGCATATAGCAACTCTCACAAAGTCACAAACTGAACCCCACACCCTATGAAATGGGGGGGGCCCTAAAGCCACAGCCGTTTCAACTCTTGCCTTGAGCTTGCGCTGAACATCTTTAGCGCGGCTGTACCAGGTGTCCTCACCTGCCGGGCTTCATTGGGAATGAGGAACCTAAGGTTTCTTGAATGAAGTCGGGTACCAAGGTGCGGTTTGTTTGCTTGCCGTGTTTGCTGTTCACTGCCTGAACCAATCCCTGGGCGGTGTCCGCTGCACATATGGTACATGGCGGGAAGCAATCAGGCCATAATTATCAACCCCAACACTTATTGTGATTCTGGGGCCCTGGTTGCTATTGACCTGCAGTTATTCCGTAATGCCGCATTGGACCCTTGAAGCTCTCGCTCCTTGCTACAACTTACAGCTGCCGAGCGAAGCATTGTGGCAGGCGTACTTGCTGACTGGCAACACTTATACTTGCGTTAGTGCATCTAATGAGAGCTTGCTCTGCACAAAGGAGCATGTATCTTCCAGCGAGGATTGATCCTCAAAAATCGTTCCCTGTGGGTTGAGCGCTCCCGTCCCCGAAGACGCTCAGAAGCCTGGGGAACGCTTCATGCGATGTGACGCGTCTCATCTCAGTAGTGCTCTCCGTGACCAGATTGACTGCTTGGGACTTCATCGCGGGGTCAGTTCAGCAGTCGGTTTGGCTATATCGAAAGGTCAAGTGGTCTAGCACATGTACATGCTGTCCCTCCCACTGCCCCGTGACCGAACAGAACCCCGAAACCCCCAGACCCATCTCATCCTGGCCTTGCCGGCGATCTAATGCTTTCTCCATCAGGCTCACGACCTTTGACAGGACTGAGCTCTTAGAACATGAGCCCAAGTATCAAAAGTTCATCTTTCAGGGTACTCCGCATTGCCATTGCAACTAGCGAGCGAAAACAGCATGAACGCGATTCTGCAGTGCTTTGATGCTTCATGCTCCTCGAGCTGTTTGCTTTTGGCAATGCCCTGACGGAAGCAGGTTTTGCGACCACGTTTGCGCATGTGTGGGGACTGCACGGCTGAAATGTGCTTCAGCTGGGAAGTTGTGCAAGTAGCCCCCCCTCCCCCCCGCGCCCAAACCTTTAAACCTTTACTCCCAAACCAGCATCCGCGAACAGCTCTAGTATCAAGTGCGCAGACGCCCACTCATGAGCGACAGGCGACCCTGACAGACATGAGCACGCAGCTGGAACATGATGCGTTCCGACCCTTAAGCTCAAAGGGGTGTTGAATTGTGGCTTGTTTGGTAGCGGAAACTTCATCAAGACATACCGCACGAGACCCAAGACCCCCTTGTCAGTGACCACACCACAACGACCTCAGACCAGCAACCGCCTCAGCATGAAGCCTCCTAGCCCCATGATAACCCCAAGCGCCCCAAACCCTCAAACTTGAGTTCAAGCACATACAGCCCAAAGCCCTAAACACCCAACTCCCGAAACGTAAGCCCTTTACACCCTGAAACCCTTAGCTACCAAACTTAGCCCCTAAGCCCTCGAAAGCTTAAAGCCCCCCTGAAAACCCCTCCTATAAACCCTAAACCCTAAACCCTACACCCTAAACCCCAAACCCTAAACCCTGAACCCCTAAGACGTAAACTCCCTTTAAACGCGTAGGGTCCCAAACGGGCAGCTCCTGGTTCGGGCCTGAGAGAGTGATCGGGTTCAGGGTTTAGGGTTAAGGGTTAAGGGTTAATTGCTGGGGTTTAGGGTTCAGGGTTTAGGGTCCAGGGTTTAGGGTTTAGGGTTCAGGTTTAGGGCTAGGGTTTCTGGTTTGGGGTCCTGCGTTGTGTTAGGTATATCTGTGGCTTTTGGGTTTAAAGGCTTAAAAGGCTTCGAGGTTGAAAGATGAGAGGGAAGGGTTGAGGAGCGAGGCTTTTAGGATCTTAACGCTTTACAGAACGAAGGGATCGCCAGGGTTGGGGGCCATTTGAACCAGTTCAGGGCTCAACAAGCTTCAGGGGCTTCTAAACCCTAAACCCTAAACCCTAAACCCTAAACCCTAAACCCTAAACCCTAAACCCTAAACCCTAAACCCTAAACCCTAAACCCTAAACCCTAAACCCTAAACCCTACAGGGTTTCTAGGATTCGTCGCGCTCATAAGATCCATAAAGCTTCGTGGAGTTCATCGGGTTTCATGGATGCTTCATGGTGTTTGGGGCTCTGGGCTTATGGGCTTATAGGGTATGGGAAGAGTTTAGCGGTCCCAAGGGGGTCCAAGGGAACGTCCAGGGTTTTTGGACCTTGGCTTTCAATTGTCTAAGGAATTTAGGTCTTGCGTAAGGGTTTAGGGATTTACGGGTTTAGGGGTGTAGGGGATCCAGAGGGGTTCGGGGTTTAAGATTGGAGCCCAATTGAGGTTGACCAGCCCGGAGGAACGCGCCCACGCCTTCAACTTTGAGCTAATTGAAGACTCGCGTAGCAGGACTTTTTTACCCCTAAACCCTAAACCCTAAACCCTAAACCCTAAACCCTAAACCCTAAACCCTAAACCCTAAACCCTAAACTACCCTAAACTACCCTAATAAGCCCTACGTATGAGCTCCCGAGAGGCCCAGGGCGGGCTTGAGCAGGTAGTTCACTGGCACACCCTGGCATGACCCAGGCGCAGATGGCAGCAAAGGTGCTACTATGGGGGTCGGAATAATTGCTAACAGTATTCCCTTATGGTCCCTTTGAAATATATATTATACCCCTAATTACTAATAATATTCCCTTGTGGTCCCTTTGCATATTTTACGCCTAATTACTAAGAATATTCCCGTATGGTCCCTTGCAACTATATTGTACCCCTATAGTAGACAACAAGGCCATGAGTGGCGATCCACTTACCTGCACATGGATGTCAGGTGATACGAGCCCTGGATTGCAGTTTCTTGTGTTGCTTCTGAAGCAGATGTGCGTTTCTGCCCGATGCTACTGGTGTCCTCCCTAAGAATGCCATGAAAGCCATGAGAACAGCCGCGGGCCAGACTTGTTTTGCAGGTTCCGCGTTGACCGCTTAACAGCGCTTGCAGCCTCCACAGCATCTGCACAGAGGCACAAAGCAACGCAATCAACCTAAGCTCTGCATGACCTCCGGCACGGAAAAAAAAAAGAACGATCAAGGTTCCCTGTGATGTGGGAAGCACGTTGGCCAGGAAAGGCCTCTAAGCCCGCGCTTGCTGGCCGGGCGTTTAAATCCATGCACCACGGTCCTGACAGCACTTGTAGGGGCTAGACAGGCCTGACTTATGCGTAGGTATAGTGCTCAAGGGCTTCCAAGCTGCGTTAAGAGACCCAAAGCGTCACTTCAGAGATTGCCATGGTGCCGCCAAACCAATTCCGATTTCAGAGCCCGCGAGCCGGCATTTACCAGTCCACTTGCTCACGCATTACGTTGCGGTCGATGCATTCAACGCTGCTGCGGTAGTACTCCGGAACGACCTGGTGGGTTCAGGGATCTTGCTTTGTGGCTCCACCCCCCCCCCCCTACCCTACCTCTTTACAGCCTCGATCCCCGTGCCTCGCCATCCGTCCCAATGGATGTCACGATCCTGCCGAACTTCTGTGGTTGCGGGCACTTTGGAGGTTCGTGGGGTAGTTGTGTGTTTGTCGCTGAAGTAGCAAAAAAGGTAGGGTCGCTTCTAGCCCATGCTTGCAAAGCTTCATTTAGGGCTCAAGTTATGGTTCCAGGACGCACCTCGGGGTCTTGAAGGGTGCATGGTAAATGGGAGTTGGCCCACATGTAAGCTCTTGCGAATAGTGAATAGCACTCAAAGATCAGTCGCACCATTCTCCGAAGAGTAGGATGTTGTTTGGCATCTGAACCCCACACCCGAACGCTACATACAGCCTGTATACCTCATGCCCCCACCCCCAGCAAGCAGATGCTGTCCTCAGACCTCCACCGCTATTCGCCTTCCATCTCCCGCCAAACTTTGTGAACTACACACTGGCTCAACATATCCGTCCCAAAAAACAGCCCTCAGGCAGGTTCCCTTGTCGTAAGGGTTCCTCTTTACCTTCATGTGAATCTTGAAGTAGGCGGCCTTTGGGGTCCTCACCGGGCTTCAGAGCCCGAATCCCCGGTTCAACCCCGAAACCTGAAACTTACACAAACAAAAAGCGCCCGGAAACCCTATAAATAGCCCTAAAGACCCCAAACCCTTCGCCCTTCACCCCCCCCGCCCCCCCCGGCCCAAATCCCAAAACCAGTTGTCAGTTGGGGCACAAAAGCGTCCAAAGTCCCAAAACTCCAAACCCTCAGCCCCACTACCCCCCTCTCCGCCCTCAGGCCAAACCCAAAACCTCAAATCCAGCCACCAAATTCGAGTGGTCCAGCTGGGCGAGTAGAGGAGGTCCCTCTTCCAACACCTTCGCCTGGCTTCGAGCCGACAACAAAGCGTCGGCTGCTCGGGGTCGGCCCCCTTTAGGGTTTAGGGTTTAGGGTTTAGGGTTTAGGGTTTTGGGAATTAGGGTTTAGGGTTCAGGGTTTAGGGTTTAGGGTTAGGGGCACAGAACGAGTTCGGGCAGGGCCGACCTTGCAGTATGTATGGATGCTCGAAGGCCTCAATCCAAAACACCCGACCACTCAGCCCCAGAGCCCGGTAAACCCTATGAACGCTCAACGCCCTCTAAATCCTAAAACCCTGAAGCCTTGAAAGTACTTCAGCGCCAAACGGTGTACCGCCAGGCCTTGGGCTCTGCATCACTTTGGGGTATAAGGTACGCCCGGTGGGCAGGGTTTAGGCTGTCGGGTCGCCTGAAGCTCTTGGTGACGGTTTGACCTCGTTGGCGGCCGCAGATTTTCCTTGCTGCGGGTGCAGGGTTTTTCTTTCACCGAGGCCCTTGCGAAGCCGTATTTGACACGCAGTGTACCAATTACGATGTTCATCAGCTAGTTTACAGAATGAAGGCAATATGTTGACGTCGGTTGAGGAAGCAACAACTGTGCTGGTTTGCAGTGTTTGGGATAAGTAGTCAGCCCTAACAACCTTAAACCCCAAAGTCCTCCGAGGGTGGGCCAGGGCAGGAGAGTATCGGTGGTTTCGTTGATTGAGTTTAGGGTTTCGGTGGTTGGGGTGGGAAGTCTGTGGCGCGCCTACATCCTAAAATCTAAACACCCTATAAGCTCAAAAAGCCCTTTAAGCCCCATGGCCTACGGAAAGTCTCTGATCCTAGGGTAGTTACATGGTCTTTGAAATGCCCCTTATCTACCCTATACAAATCAAGGGCGCATACATCAGAACCCTTTCAAGAAGGTCAGGGACCATATTAAGGGCCCATGAAACTACCCTCAGAGTCAGACGAGCATCTGCATACCTATGAGGAGCACGTCCTCGTCACCGTCCAGCTGCCACTCCCCAGTCGCTACAAGGTAGTTCTCCCTTTCCTTTGTAGCGTGCACAGGGTTGAGGTTCATAGAGGCTGTATGGGATTTAGGGTTTGGGCTTTATCGTGCTTTATCGGGTTTAGGGTTCAGGGTTTAGGATTTATAGGGCTTGGGGATAGGTGAGCGTAGTGAAGTTTCGCGCGGCTCGCGGTTGCAATGATGAAAACGGATGCATTTCTCGATGGAGAAAAAACTGAAGCAAAGGACCTCAATCGGTTTGTCATGAGGTATTGAACGAGTGGTTGGGTTATTGGCCGTTGTTTGTCAGCTCGTCCGCCGTCAGCTACTGGAACTCCAAGTGCCCCAAGCGCGTGCAGCCATGAGCCAAGCTTCTAAGCAGTCTTCTTCCGGCATGCCACAGTGGTTCGAATGAAAGTGGCGGTGCAGCTCAAAAACACCGCTGCCGAAGAAGCGAAGGCGCTCCTCCTCCCACTGATCATCCAGGTAGCCTGCCAGGCGAATGAGCAGATGAGCGCTGGGCTCCAGCAGACAAGGCATTGATAGATGGACAGGTTAGCAGCCAATGCCTGCAAACAGGTGCGCAAGCCCTGAAACCTAAGCCATGCACAAGATACGAAGCGCCGAAACTGCAAAGCCAGACCTGGATCTACATGCGCATCCCAGAAGACCAAGCCAGCAGGACTCCACCCGCCAAACGTGGGGTAGCGGGGGGGGGGGGGGTACCCCGAACCGTAAACCCTAAACCCTCAACCCTAAACCCTAAACCCTCAACCCTAAACCCTAAACCCTCAACCCTAAAACCCGAAACCCCTAAACCCTAAACCGCAGCTCGCTCTGGCTGTCAGAGTCTCCTGGAAGCTCGTTGAAGGAAGCCGCCCGCCGGAAGCACTTCTCACTGCACCAGGTCGGCCCCGCCTTCGGACAGGCAAAAGAGTTACGGGCCCTGAATGAAGGGTTTGGGGTTTGGGGTTTGGGGTTTGGGGTTTGGGGTTTGGGGTTTGGGGTTTGGGGTTTAGGGTTTAGGGTTTAGGGTTTAGGGTTTAGGGTTTAGGGTTTAGGGTTTAGGGTTTAGGGTTTAGGGTGTAGGGTTTAGGGGTTTAGGGGTTAGGGGTTAGGGTTTAGGGTTTAGGGTGCAAAGTTTAGGCCTACATAAACCATGTCCGGGCCTTCAGAGCCCGATCCTACAAGCCCCTCTAGGCCGCATTCTGCCCTTGAACCCTCGAACCCTAAACCCTAAACCCTTAAACCCTAAAACCCTAAACCCTAAACCCTAAACCCTGAACCGTAAACCCTAAACCCTAAACCCTTAAACCCTTAAACCCTTAAACCCTAAACCCTAAACCCTAAACCTTAAAGGTTGATAAATCCTGAACTATAAGCCCCGCATCCGAGAACCCATCAGCCCCACAGGCTCTCTAAGCACCAAAACATGGTTTTCCCTACACTATACGCCCTGCACACCCTATACGCCCTAAACCCGAAATAGCCCTATAACCCTCATAAGCCCTAAACTCTAAACTCTAAACTCTAAACTCTAACCCGAAAACCCTAAACCCTGAAACCTAGACCCGATGAGCCCCAACCCAGGGGCGCCTGCACCACTACGCGGACCTCCGACCCTGCCACCTCGGAGGCAGGCGTGTGGCCTGCAGGGGAATCCAGATTCAAGGGGTTTTGGGGTGGGGTTTGGGGTTTGGGGTTGATTGTTGGACTCGCTTCAGTATCCAGGGGCCTGCCCCCCAAACAATTTTGGGGTATTTCGGGGATCCTGAATAATCTTGGTCGGGGGCTGGGGGTAGGGCGGCGGCTAGGGGTCGAGGGTTCAATGAACCCCAACCTTCACCGCCTGAAGACCGATCATCCGACAGCCCACCTGCCAGCAGCTCCGGCGTCTCTTGCGTGCTTCGGAAGTAGCACAGGGGGCTGCGGCTGCCCACTCCCTGCCACCCAAGCCCACAGCTCTGAAGTTTTGGAGTATAGGGTTTAGAGCCCAAATCGGTTTGGGGTTTGGGGCTTGGGGATCAGGGTTATGGCTGAACCTTAAACCAAATAACAACAACCCAAGCACAAGCCTTCAATAAAACACACACCCCCCCCCCCTCCACCCCACCCCCGGCAACCCCCATTAATCATCTAAAAACCCACTGATATATTTGTCGGCTAAAATAGAATCGGATCCAGCTTGAGAGCGTCAACATCAATCCGAAAACGAAACACACAGCAACAAAAAAAAAACAAAACCGCAAAAAAACGATGTCGAAACCTCCCCAAACAATCCCTAAACCCTAAATTACTAAACCCTAGACCCTAAACCCTAAACCCTGAACCCTAAAATTCCTGGAGCCCTCCAAAAGCCCTGCTGGCTCCTCCAGGGCTTCGCTGATCTGGCGCCGGAGGCTTTGCAGCTTGTCAGCTGGTCGGCAGATGATCGTTGCGCTGTTGCCATTCCTTAAGGGCACCACTGTACATCCCCCCCCCTAGAACCCTTTAAAGGAGCATATCCCCTCTCTAGGACTCTTTAGATATATCCTCCTATAGAACCCTTTAAGCTGCCTTTAAGGGAGTGTGCGGCCTGGGAGACCAGGGCGGTGCATTGTCGCCCTCGCTACATGACCATCAACCTCCGGGAGTGGAGCGCTATGGAGGTAGCCGGTAGTGTGCAGAATACACACTGCGGTTCTGGTAAAGAACCTCTCGATGCGATGGAGGGTCATCAAGCTCACCTCAAAGGACACGTCCTCTTCCTGGCCAGTTCTTGCTGCTTAGAGCTTTAAAGTTTCGAGGTTTATGCGTGTACACGTGGCGGTTGTTCTAACCCTTGATGAGACTGGCCCTTGGCCACAGGTTCTCCCTCAGCGCCCTCTCTTCCCTAAAAGGGCTTCTCATGTTGGGTTAATAGGGCGAAAACGACGCCTTCACCCCGAACCGACATCCGGTCCTCGGCGGCATCCGCCCTGTCGGCCATTGGGGCCATGGGTCGGTAAGGGGCCACAACGCATCTTGAGCTGGCGAGCCGCGGTTGTGGTTAGGGTTTGAGGCTTTGGGATTTTGGGGTTTAGGGACTTGAGGGCTCAGGGTGTAAGCGAATGTGTGGGCTTTTGAAACCTTTTGCAACTCTAAATCGGGGGTTCAGGGCTGTTTCCCACAGCCCCGAACCGCTCACTTCCCATGGTTCGGCCCTGAAGCCCTCAGCCACACTGTTCGATTCTAGGGTTCAACTTGGGCCCTTCAACTTTCAGCTCTCACACCCGTAACTCTGTGAGCCCCGAAGCCATGAAACCCTCAACATCCCCACGCCCTGAACTCTATCAAAAGCCCTAACCTTCCCTCGCTAGATTCCCACTGTCCCGAAGCCCTTAACCCCTGAACTCCAGGCTCTACTAATACGACCATAACATATACTGATATGACTTAAGAGTGATGATAACATAACTCCCAGAAACCCTAAACCCTAAACCCTAAACCCTAAAACCCTCAACGGCAGGTGGGACAAACCTCGCAGCCGGAGCCCAAGTCGTGGATCCTGGCGGCCCAGTAGCGCTGATCCTGATGAGGCTGGGCTCAGCTTTGATTGGGGTTAGGGGTTTGGGGTTTGGGGTTAGGGGTTTAGGGTTTGGGGTTTAGGGGTTAGGGGTTCGGGGTTCGGAGTTTAGGGTTTGGGGTTTAGGGTTTGGGGTTTGGGGTTTAGGGTGTGACATGAACTTGGAGTCGGTTTGTTCCGTAGGCAGTGACCCAGCTGATGTTTGCATTCAGCACATGAGGTTAAAATCATCTCCCTAGTTTGGCTGTACAATGCTCATCTAATGCCCTCAGCCCTCAGCCATGCGGGCGTCTGTGGCTGAGAGACAGTTGCGAGGGGTTGGCACTTGCGAAGAAAAACTTGCAGAGAAAGTTGAGCTGAGCATGACTAGAAATCGGCAATTGAGTTTGGGATTTGGGGGTTTGCGGTTTAGGGTTTTGCGGTTCGTGCAGCTCAAGACCCAGGATTCATGCACTTTGGGGTTTAAGCTTGAGGTTTTAGGGTTTTGAGGGCTTTGCTATGAGGACTTCAAATTTTGGGGGTCAGGGTTTGCGCTCAGCATCCTTGGCACATCGCATTGGCACGTTGACCCTCCTTGTGGGCCTTGTAGCTCACATGCTCCCCCTAAGCTCATAAGCCTAAGCCATAAGCCTTCTGCCCAAAGACGAGGCAAGGAGCTTGTGCACGCTGCCTGTACATGAGGCTAGATGCAGGCCAGGCCCTCCCGGCGAATATGCAGAGGACTTGCGCCGGGACGTGTCACGTAAGGTAGCACAAGGCCCTTTGAAGCCTAGAAAAAGTCAGAAGATGACATCCCAACAGTGGAAAATACAAGACACAACCAGCGCCACAAAGGGCGCGAGCTTTGCACCAACCTCTACACCCCATGATTCTCGATGCCACAGCAGGACATTCTAAGACCCTCAAGCCAACCGTAAACCTGTCGACTTTCAAGTCCCTGGCCATGAGTAAGATGCCGCTGGTCACAACCGGAATGCCTGCCTCAGTGCCAGTGTGGCCGGCGATCCATTTTCTGACGAAGGTTGTCGGGATCTTTTGTAAAACATAGCAGGGCTGAAGCCCTCACCTTGAAAGCCTTGTGTCTCTCCCTCTCTCTCTCTCTGGGTTTGAGGGCTTCTTGTGCCGGATGGATTCCCAGTCCCTGAAAGCCAGGGTATGGTTCAGGGTATGTGGGGGTTTACGAAAGTAGGGGACCCCAACGTAGATCCCCAAATAGTAGGATCCCCTTGTTAATAAGGACCCAATAAGGTACCCCTAATTTCAGAAACCCCCATTTGGGGGCGTGTACCCCAACGTTTTAACAGGGTTTGCGGGTTTCGAGGGGCTTAGGGCTTCGGGTTCTCATATATGACATTGCCAAGCACAGCACCTCCAAACCTCTAGCATCTAGCAGAACCCAAGCCTCATGGCCCCGCATCCAGAGCCTTTTGGCGTCATGTAGTCCTGAAGCCCATATGAGCCCGAAACCTTAAACTCATCGTCCCAGACCCTATGATACTTCTTCTGGCGTGCTGCGTACAGGCCAGCATACTTTGAAGGAGCTAGAAAAATCTAAACCCGAAACCCTAAAGCCCTGGATCCTAAACCCCAAGCCCCACAGCCCTGAAGCCCCAAAGGCCGCAGAGGCCCTAAAGCCCTCTACCCCCGGGGGTTGTCTTCGTTTCGCCGCGCCGCAAGCAGGGCTTCCGAGGTCACACCCAGTCCTGGCAAGTGGAGATGGGGGGGGGGGGAGGGGGGTGGGGGGAGGGGGTGAACTCGATCTTGTATTGATTTGATAGTGGACGGCTCAGGATTTCGGAGTTGGGGTTTAGTTGTTCACCTACTGGTTCTTAGTGGGGGTATTAGGGAACTTTGTACCCCACACGTATCCCTTTAAGGGCTCTCGGGTACGTATTTCCCGGAGCCCTGTTAAGAGCTATGAGCTGAAAAGCTATAAGTGTAGGACTCTTTTGCGTTTCGAGCTGCTTCGTCGCATCCACTGGCAGCCGCGGAGCGGGCTGCTTGCTAGAACTCGGAGTCCGGTACCCAAACCCCTGACAGCCCTGACAGCCCTGAAAGCCCTGAAAGCCCGAAACCCGCACCCACACCTGAACTCTAAGCCATGAACCCGAAACCCACTTTGATGCCAGTCTTGGGCCCTAATCTTTGTGGTCGTCAACTTGCTCATCAAGATGAAGTGGCAAACTCTTCTATGTAGGCCTCAGCAACCTAGGAATGAACATGCGCCCTCGGGTTATTGAAGGAGCAGTTTCTTTTCTGCAGGGGTTTAGCAGTGCGAAGTCAGCCTAAAACCTCCAATTCCGCACCCCCAAACCAAAGAAACGCTCCCGCACCGTGCACCGCACCATCCTTCGGTGCGCAGCAGCCGCCTACCCCGATTGCTGCCAGAGCAACCGAAAGCTGAAATTCCTTGAGGCCGTAACCCTCAAGCCCAAAGAGGTTCATCGTGTACCCTAAACCCTAAACCCTAAACCCTAAACCCTAAACCCTAAACCCTAAACCCTAAACCCTAAACCCGTGTGTGTACACAAGCATCTCAGGGTTCGTCTAGATTGTCGGAATGAGGCTATGCACCCAACGGCCTCCATGAAGCATCGCTGCATCCACCTGCCAAGCAATGGCCGGAGTGCACGATCCATCCGCAGTGACACCGGCACAGAAAGCTACTCCTGCCATGCCTGCTTCCCCTAATGACCTAGCTCCAGCTCTGGGGTTTCAAAACTCTCCCCTTCTTCTGCCTGGTCCCGCAATTTCAAAAATGCTAAAGCCTCAAAAATCCATGTCAAAGCGCTCTGCTTGTCAGAAAGGCGGACCCACTGCAAACCATCCACTCTCCCGAGTGTAGTCCAGAGTACAATATAGCTACACCTTCTGTTTTTAGGGAGGCGTTGGGGAGGAAACTCTCTCCTGCAACTGTCCGTGGTGGCCACCACCTCCCATCTAAAGGGCCATCGCTTTGTGACTTCGGATTTGCGAACTGGGGGGCGGGGTTTGTTCAACGTTCAACAGATTTTCATCTCCTCACCCCCATAGCCAGACCACCCCCCAAGAGCGTCCATAGTATCTGACAACTAACTATACTTCTCAGAGGAGATTAACCCTCAAATGCCCCATGAACGCTGGGAGCTTGGGTTTTGGTATCCTTGGGCGTGTGAGTCACTGAACCCTGACCCCTGACCCCTGAACCCCGAACCCTGAACCCTGAACCCTGAACCTTGAACCCTGAACCCTGAACCTTGAACCCTAAACCCTAAACCCTAAACCCTGAACCCTAAACCCTCAAGCCATCGGGGTACGAGCTAGCATCCCATGGAGCCTTTGGGAACAGCGCGCCGAAGTCGACGGGTCGTCGCAGCACCAGGAGTCGTTGCTTCTGTGCAGGACTTAAGGCGTAGGGTTCTTACAAGTTTTAGAGGCTTTTGTTGAGAGGTTTTAGGGGCTTTAGGCAGGACTTAGGGAGTAGGGTTCTTACAAGTTTTAGAGGCTTTCGTTTAGAGGTTTTAGGGGCCTTAGGCTTAGGGTTCTTACAAGTTTTAGAGGCTTTTGTTGAGAGGTTGTAAGGGCTTTCGGGGCTTGAGATGTTCTAAAAGTTTCAGGGTTCAGGGTTCTTAGGGTTTCAGATATCCGGCACGGGGAAGTGCCCTAAGCCACAAGCCGTTGAATCGTATGTTCAGTCGTATAGCAACATTCGTTAAGTAATGAGATGACTGCTAGGTATTGGAGTACCCCTTGTACCCTTGTAGGATAAGCATGATAATCCTCGGCCTTTACAATCCATGTACCCATAGAGTCGACACCACAGAGACCCCAAAACGATACACAAAAAACTACGCTCGGGCCCAGCTACTTCCATTGAAAGTGCCTTGATCATTTTGGTGGAAAATTCAACCAAAGCTCTTCGATGGTCACCTCTCACCATACCCCCCCCCCCCCCCCCCCCCCACCCGCCCCTCCCCACAAAAAAGAATAGAACAAATCTAGCTCACTTCCCTGCGAAGCCCGCCAGACCTATGGCCTAAACCCCTTCACCCTCCCGCCTCCTCCAGTTGCTGTATGTCTGGTGGGGGTGCCTCCTCTGGAGGCTGGCCACCGACCTCGGCAAAAGATGAGCCCCCCCTTTGGGCGAGAATTGAAGGTGGCCTTTGCTATTCCTTACGGGTATTCAAGGGGGGACCCTCAGTTTCGGAAACACCCCCCACCCCCCAAGTGGCTTGGGGCTTTAAGAGGTTTTTGGGTTCAGAGGCGCTTCGCCGGCTATGCTGATATGTGCATTGGAGATCAAGCTCTTGTACTGGCATCCCCGAAGAGCCCTTCAACAACCCACGGCACTGCATCCCAAATCCTGGCCTAGCCCCTATGAGGGCGAAGGCCACAAGCACCACGTCCCCTTCCCCTCATACCACTAAACCATCCGATTGTGGTATACATCAGCCTGAAAACAAGCATACTTCATAGTATTTTACGGGTAGGGGGTGGACACAACCAGGGCCCCCCGCAAGGGCAATCACACAGGGCTTGCGACCCTGCAGGGGCCAAAGGTTCATGTACCCATGACACCCCATAAACATCATGAGTCTTCAGCAACGATTTTGGGCCCCAGAAGAGGTGCAGGGCCTGGACCCTTTGGGAAAGGATTTAAGGCTTAGGGTGAAAGGCCTCTACTAAGGGCCAGGGCCAGGATGATTCTTGAGGGGTTCGAGGATTTCGGGCCGAGGTGTCCAGTGGTGGGAAGACACACCTATGCGACTCTCCAACCGGGACCTCAAAGTACCCAGGATAACAGCCCCCAGCTCCAAGTAGCTTGAAGGCTACTGATCTCTGGGGTGTTACGAGCGAGTCTGGTCTGGGGAGGGTCGCGAAACTTCGCCGGTGTCGTCACTCGTGCACCAGTACTGATGCTAGTAAACCATTGCAAGCTGCAGAACAGGCGGCTCAAGGTGAGTTCTGCCCTCACCGCTGTGCCTCCGGAGTGTGGCACCTTCGGCAAATGGCTGCCTCGGCTGCCAGCAGCGTCGTTCGAAACCCGCGTTTGAAGGATGGGCTTACAGTTCCGGGTTGGGGGATGTTGAGGGTGTATGGTCTGGGTTGTCGCATGCTTCAGCTACAGCTATCGCAAGCTGACTTGCCACCACGCTGAGGCGGCAGCAGCGATCTTCAGCATGTGACCCTCGCCTGGCATTGTTGGAGCTTACAAGCAGCCATCTTTCGCCGAGAGTGCCATGCAAAGCGAAGCTCCCACCCTTCCCCTGTCTTCCGCAGATGACGTAGCCAGCCTGAAAACGACTGAAACCAACCTCAACACCCTCAACCCGGCAATCAACAGCGTTCCGCCACCTCTTCCAAGATGTTCAAACGGGCTCAGGGTATCTCATGGCCCGAGGCTGAGACCCTGACCCCCTTGGACTCTGAACAGAACAGCTCCAGTTCGAAAATCGCTAGGTTCATGCTCCCGTGGCATGAGCACGGAGTGTGGGGACCCTTAAACCCCAGGCTGGTCCGAAACCCCATGCTCGCACACCGCCCTCAACCGTAAACGCTAAACCGCTGAAGCCCTCAACTCGCAGGGAGCACACCAACCCTTCACCATAAACTCGATCTCCGGAATCCATCACCCCGCTGCCTACAGGCATGGAGGAGAAGGTCATGGCAACGACCCTTCGCCCAAAGCTTCTGGCCTCAAACGAGCTTCGTTACGGCGCAGGACTCTTGCAGTTTAGGAGACTTAGGTTGAGGGTTCACTGAGGGTTCAGGGGTTTATGGTTGAAGGAGTAGGGTCAGGAGTTTTACACTGAGCCATTTGGGGCGTGGTAGAGGCCTTGAATCTCGGTGCACGGAATACTGACTTCAAGGTTCGCGGGTGGTTAAGGTCCGCGCACTTCAATCTTCAATCTAATCCTTTTGAGAGAGCTCTGAACCTACAAGCATTGAAGATTTCCAGACAGTACCCCCTCTCAAGAAGTGCTGCAGACCACTCTTTATGTTGGTGCCGAGGCCAGGCCATGTATGCTGGGTTTAGGGGGGTTTAGGGCTTCCGGGTTTGACGACGATTCTGATTGCTGGGCGATAGCTGCCACCAACGTCCCTCGAATGCATTTTCGGTTCCAGTTTGGGGATTAAACGCCTGGCCTTAAGCCCTAGAAGAAATGCCTTGGGTGGTGGCCGGGATGCACACAGCTATGACATTGCCACGGTCACTGGATTCCTCAGCACTGCCTCTGCGATGTATATATATATATATGTATGTATATGTATAGCACCTTCATAGCAGATTCATACAGGTATGATGGGTCGCTACAGGTATCTCGACTAACTACCATGGGCTACAAGCTCCCTCATGGGCTCGGCACCTGTGGGCCCTTGCAACTCCACAGCCAGAACACTTAAACTTTCAACTCTGAGCGGCGAGGACTTTTCAGGTTTTAGGGTTTGGGGATTTCGGGTTTCGGAACCCAAGGCCCTGAACCTTGAACTCATGGATCCGAAGCCCTGAGCCTAAACCCGAGAAAAACACCCAAGAGCCAGGCGTGCGCTATGAAGTCGCTGACCTCCCGGAGCATCATCGCAGGTGAGTAGTTACAGGGCCCCAGAGTTCAGGAGGAGTTTTGGGGTTTTTCGGGGGTGTTGACGGGAGATCGAGGCTGGGTTTTGGGGGGGGGGCCTCATGGAGGTCTCAGAGGGCGTGTAACCACATCGGCTGCATCTTAAGCGAAATCTACCCAGCTGTCTGAGGTGCAGAGTATTCTACCTGCATTACTGCTGCTTCGGCTACTGCTACTGCTGCGACGACGACGACGACGTCGACGTCGACGTCGACGACGACGAGGACGACCACGACGACGACGACGACCACGACGACGACGACGACCACGACGACGACGACCACAACGACGACGACCACGACGACGACGACGACCACGACGACGACGACGACGATGACGACGACTACCACGACGACGACTACCACGACGACGACTACCACGACGACGACTACCACGACGACGACCACGACGACGACGACCACGACGACGACGACGACGACGACCACGACGACGACTACCACGACGACGACTACCACGACGACGACTACCACGACGACGACGACGACGACCACGACGACGACGACCACGACGACGACGACCACGACGACGACCACGACGACGACTACCACGGCGACGACTACTACTACCGACATGTTTCTTTTCTGCTGCACCTACTAGCGAGTCTAACGTCTAACCAAGTACTATACATGTGTACCGTACAATCCTACAAAGTTCAACCATTTACACCGCAAGAGACAAATTGCTTGCTGATAAGCTTAGCATGCATTGCGATTGACGAGTCTTAAGCAGACAATTGAAAGTACATGCGAAGCATCTAGAACTCAGCGACCTTCAATACCTTAGTCCTTGATTTTCAATGTAAAGACCAACGCATGTGGTGTGCCCTCAGTTTGTAGTTCCCCTGCAGGTTAAGCACTTTGTTTTTGTCTTGAGAAGCTGCTGGTGCGACATTGGCTATTTTACCTGGCAACATTGGCTACATGTTCTGACATTGTCCTTGGCGCCCTTCCATCGGATTCAAGTTGGGCCATCCACGTTACTTGGTGGTGTCACAGCCAGTATCTGAAGGCGATGTGGACAGGTGGCAGCAAAAGAAGTTCCAGGGCGGGCACGTGCGAAGGCACAGTAGGAGTGAGATAGGGAGAGAGAGAGAGAGAGAGAAAAAAATAAAAATAATAACGAGAGAAAGAGAGAACGAGAGAAAGAGAGGTGGAGACAAGCGGCCCAATAGGCACTTCGTGGGTTTTCGTCTGTGTTGAAAAAAAGGGAAAGCATTTCGTCATGAAATAAGACACGAAAATCATGCGTCCTCATGGGCTAGGCAGACACATTGGCCCATAAAAAATGGAGACTTCCATCTGCCCTGACAGCCCCTGCGTCGGTCTGGGTTCATTTAGGGTTTTGGGTTGTCCCGAACACCCTAAACGCTCGATCCCGGACACTAACCTCTACATCCCCACTCCTCTGAATCCAGCTGGGAAGAGCCCTGGCGAAGGAAGATGAAGTCCTCAGTAGCTGGTTTGGGATTTAGAGCTTTGGACTTTGAGCTTTGGACATCCAGCGCAATATACCATCTGAGCCCCCTGTTGACAGTCAGACGTCTACCCCAGCAGAGGAATTCAAGCCACGCATATCTGGATACTTGGATACCGCAAAACCCAAACTCTACAGCTTAACCAAAACCCTAAACCCAAGACCCGAAACCATGCAACTCTCGTCACGCGACTGGTGCTTCTAAGCACGCCGGCTGTCAGCTTCATCCCCTTCTGAGTCAGTGCTCCAGCCTGCATTATTGGAGCCCTCGTCCCATGCAGGCCCATGTGAGAAGGCTCTTTGCAAGGCATGTCAGGTTTAGGGAGTAGGGCTCGGGGTTTCAGCGCGTGAGCGTGACTTCTGTAGCATGGCTTCGGGAGCGCCAGGTCCAATCGCAGCGCACTGCTACGTACTATGATCGAACTGCAGGGTACCTTTAAGTGGGCTGCTGGAAGGTTTACAGGTAGTTATAAGTAGGGTTGAGAAGTACCTGAAATAAGTAGGGCTTATCCAGCCAACTTTACCGGTAGCTACCCCACCCCCCCCTCCCCCCCGCCCTCCCGCTAGCACTTCAAGGACTAGGGGAATCAACAGGGACTCTTCTTCAGAGTTTTCTGCGCTTGTGAAATTCTAGGTGATCTTGGCCTTTCACGTCCGATGCCCAGCATGGACGTTTGAGAAAAGTGCGTCACCCTGAAAACCAGAGTTCCGGCCTTCTTTCTTCTAGGCATCTCAGGCGAAAAGCAAAGCAGCACGAAGCAGCAGACTCGTTAGAGAACACGATTCGGTGGACAATGGAACCGGAAAAGACACGTTCCTTAAAACCACACCTACCATGGCAACCCCTGAAGCTTCAAGTAAGCCGCAAACCCGAAGCCAAACTCCAGAAAGCACATAGCAACTACAACCACGAGTGCGGGAAGCATCTGCACCTGCTCCCCAAGCACCACGGGACCTGAAGGTCGGGCGAAGGCTTGCGAAACAGAGAAGCCAAATCTGATACGAAGGTTGTCGAAGGCCAGTTGGGGGCTGCCGACTGAACCCCCAATGCCACCGATCACTCCCATTTCTTGCAGTGACTGTGTGTTCAACACCCTAAACCCTAAACCCTAAGTCCTAAACCCTAAAGCCCCACTCAAAGGTGTGCAGCAGACCTACTTGTAGTCGAGCCAGGCCATGGTGCAGGACAGGGCTAAGGGAATGAATGCAGCCACGAAAACCTAAACCAGAGGGGCTTTGACGTCTGAAAACCTGAGTTATCCTGAAACCCAAAATGCTCATACACTCCAAACTGCGAACAAGGGCGCCTAAGCACCCTGCTCACAGGCACTATGAGCGGAACGTGGTGATGCCGGAGTTCCTTTTGGGGAGCTCGGGCGCTGCAGATTCAAGAATGTTGATGGCTTCTCGCACCTTGCATGTCTAGCCTCCCAAAAGAACTGATGCTTAGATTTAGGCTCTGCAGATTCAGGGTTTTGAGGCTCGCCGAAACCTGCAGAATCCAGTCCTCTGCTTGCTGATTCGAAGCCAAGATGTTCGAGGGGCAGGGCCTGAGCTGACGACTTGAGCAACCACTTGCGACCGAAACGTGAAGTACTACCGTGACAGCCTAGGCAAGCCGACTGGAGCGGCTCCCAGGACCCGGGGCCCCGAAATCTCCCAGGTCTTAAAGCCAGAACCTCCTCACCAGCCTGAACCTCCTCTAACCTCTACCTCATGAGGCCACGAGCCATAAACAAGGTGCCCATAGACTAGTCGAGGTACTCGCAAAAAACGAGGAAGGTCCTGAATCAATGCTTGGGTATATTTCCTGGTTGTTAAAGGGTGTGTATAGTTTACCTGGAGCTCGATCAAGAACCGGACTGACAAGCTGAAGATGTGGGTTCTTGGCTATAGGCATCTAAAGTATCATGGAACCCTAAACCCTAAGCCCTAAACCCCTTAAACCCTAAACCCTAAATCCTGAAGGCCCTAAGCCCTGAACCAAGTCGCAGCACTGGCCTGTTTTGCTTCATTCGTCTCTTTTGGATGTGCAAAACAAGCGCAGGCCAGGCGATGCATCTTGCAGCTGAAAGCGGTACAGTCGGTCACTTGGCGAGACAGGCAAACTATAGGCATCCCATGCTATGTGGGGGGGGGGGGGGGGGGGCCCTGGGGGGGGGGGGGGGGAGGGGGATCTAAAGGTCCTTCTGGAATTAACAGGGAATAGGGGAGAATCTTGGGAACAGGTATTCTGATCAACTCCTGTAACATATAGAGTGAAGGTTGGATGTTTATTCAATCAGCCTGTATGTGAGAAGAGTACATTGACAGGTGTGTGCACTGACACTTTCAAACATAGTGCTGGCGGTGGCAAGCCTGGAGAAAGGCCGATGAACCGGACGGTCTCGTGCCGTGATCGTTCCATACACATTGAGCATCCCAACCCCCCAAGCCGAATCCCATACCAAAGCGTAACCGGGCTCGGGCGCAGGGGAAGAGCATCCGTTCGCCAAGAAACCCACAGAGCGGATAGCGCGTCAGGTGAGTTGGCCAGATTGTGATCGAGGTTCTTAGTCAGTAGCCCTGAGCCCTAAACCCTCAACCCCAAATGAGCCCGTGCAACCCTCAACCCTAGAATAGCCGCAGGAACCTTGATTCCTTAGGAAGCTGATCGAGCGAAGATTCTACGACTGCGGCCTTCAGGTTCAGGTTTTCGGGGCTCAGACCTCTACACACATAAAAAGAAGCTTCCGATGAAAAACTCGGGAGCTGACATCCGTGATAGTGTTTCCAAACTTTTCGGCTTCAGGCTTTAAAATCTGTTCGGGTTTGGGCTTTTTGGGCTTTTAGGGCCTTGGCCGACTTCTCTAGTCTAGGGGCCTTCCTGCAAGCTTTAGGCTTTCGAGCTTAGGGTTTACAGAGACTTCACTGACTTCACAAACTCAGTATTCGTTTGGCTCTACACATGGGGTTTAGGGTCTCGGGCACCTCCAACGCTTGAGGGTGACACCCGATGCTTATTAAGACTGTCTCAGAGAGCGCAGTCGAAGTTTGCTAAAGAATCTGCATGCAGGAGCTAGTTAACAGACTCAAGGTGTGACAGGGGTTCAGGGACCTGTGAGGGGGCTTACTGAAGAATGGGAGAGGAACGCCTAGAACATCGAGGACGACAAGCTGTCTGGCTGCTGCAAACTGGCAGCCTACGACTTGTCATCATCAGGCTACTCACCTGCTGGGCAAGGGCCTGACAGTGGCATGACTTTCATCGTCCCAAGGCTCTGGTTAACACCCCGGGGACCCTAAACCTAAGCAGAACAGTCATGCCTCTGTCATGCCTCTTGTGTGCTCAGGCTACTTGACCCTGAACAATTACGAAATTCAACAGGCCTCGGTAGCACACGCACCCGGAATTCCAGCACTCCTGCTGTCGGACCAAGTGTCGACACCAAATGGAGGGCCGATGGCTGCGAAGTCCAGGATTCAGCTGTTCAGAGTATTCAGGTTTAGGGTTTAGGGTTTAATCAGGGTTTAGGGTTTATGGTTTAGGGTTAGACCTCCACTTGTATTCCTTTCAGGATTTGGAGTGCGGGGTTATGTTTCACTACCCTATTTAAGTCCTAAACCCTAAACCCTCAGCCCTTCATCGACAGCGCTCAGCTGCAGCCAGGGACAACGCATGCGAGACAGCCCCGACGACTTCTGGCTCCACCCTGTAGCGCCAAGAGTGGGTCTGGCTTGGGGCTTGGGGCACAGGGTTTCGGGTCAAGTGGTTCAAGGTGGAACTCAATGAGGGGCTTGGGGGTTTGGGGTTTGCTGGGTTTACCATCTCTCCATGGGCTCGCTCCTGCTAGGGCTTGAGGCACATAGGATACTGGTGCGGGGCGTCGGAGTGTAGAGTTTGGGCAGGTGTCTTGAAGAGACCTTTAGGGTTTAGGGTCTAGGGTCTAGGGTTTAGGGTTTAGGGTTTAGAGCTTAGGGCTTAGGGTTTAGCATGTCCCAAACATCGTTGGCCCTGGGAGCCTAGAACTCTGAGCCCCCAAACTCTGAGTCACTCCTCATCCCTAAACCCTAAACCCTAACGAGCCTCAACCTTTAAAGAAGGGTGCAGGGCTGAGGCCAGGTGCGCCCGAAACTAAAGACTCCCAAAAACACAGGAACCCGAACAGGGTTTTGGGGTTCTTTTTTCTGGGGTTTTGGGGTGCTATTCTAGTTTATGTATATATTCAGGGACCATGAGGGAATACGATTTGTAATTATTCCGACCCCCCATATTAACGCATGCCAGCATCGGGGTGTCTCTTGTCATGCACGCTCCGGGTCTTCGGTCGAACAGCTGGGCAGTTTGGCTTCGGAACTTGTTCTTTGGGTTTTGGGTTTGGCTTCAGAGCTTGGGGTTTCAGGCTATGCAGGCCACGCTCGAGATACAGTTAGGTTGGTTCATGAAGCTGAATTAGACCTTGCAATCGTGAACCCTCCTCCTACTTGGAGAGGGCCACACCTAGCTAACGCCCAAACACTCAACCAATGTCAACCCTAAGCATTTGACAAACCCTAGCCTGGCACTCAGCACGCCCAAGGCTTTCATATCTCGAGTCTGAGGAATAATGGATGAATGTCCAACCTAGCCCAGCTGGAGACGTCCCGAGTATTCCAATGCGCCCGAAGACGCCACAGCAAAGCCCAACCAACCAGGTTCCCCAACAATCCTCACACCTACAACTCTAACCCGATGAAAAAGGGCACCCGTGTTGCCTACGTGGGGTGTACAGGGGAAGCAACCCCCTGCACAACAAAATTCGGGGCTCGGACTTCAGGGTAGAGGCGATTAAGAGTAGAAGGTCTTGAGCTGCAGGTTTCAGGGTTTAGGCCATGGCTGTTGGACGTTTAGGGGTATACTAGACACCCCCTTCTAGGTCATGGTTGGGATCGTATTACAAATTTAATTTATATTCCTTGTTGGGTTTAAGTACCCTCAAACATGTCTTGTTGGGCCGTTGCACGGCATTATGGTGGGCCCCCTTCAGGGGTCCAGAGCCCGCGTGGCCGAGAAAAGGGTTCGGAGAGGAGCCCTTGTCTACCACCAACTTGGGGGGGGGGGGGGTGGGGTAGGGGATTTAGGGTTCAGGGTTTTTTAGTTAAGGGTTTCGGGTTCAGGGCTAAGGGTTACTTTGGGGTGGGGGTTTAGGGTAAGGGTTTGAGGATGTCATTTCGGGTTTCGGCCCTGCAACTCCTTTCAGTCTTGAAGACTTGAAACCCTGTAGGGTCCTCATGTAACATTAACCACGAACAGCTCCGTAATCAATCCCAACATCTCCGCAAGGGCTCTCGGTAAGGGCCTTCCTCTCTTCCCCTTTCTCGCTCAAGCTGGTCAGCCAAGGCTGGTGTGCAGACAAGTCTAGTGGCGATATGCCAACATCCTAGTCCCTGAATCCTACATCTGAGACCCCCCTACATCTTTGCGGCGCAGATTCTACACTACACTCCCCTTAGAACCTGAATAAAAATAATATTTTTAATATCCTCTTGGGTTTTATATAAACAAAATTAGAAATAATTCCAAAGGGGGATATAGTAGATCGAGGGCTTTGGGGACACGGTCTGGACTCTCAGTCGACTCGTTCGAGCCTCTTCCTTAAGAGCTCTGAACATCTACTCTCTCCCAAGCCCTAAGCCCTAAGCCACAGCCCATGTAGGCACCATTTTGGGGGGTTAAGTCGTGGGAGATAATAATCAGTGCCCGTGCTTAATGTTAACCTGGCCCCTGCAAAGAAAAGGAATATGGGTACTTCGGGACAACCAAGCAATGAGAGAATCCCGCCCTAAATTTCGAATAGGCCTTCGCTTAGGACATCCTGACGGGTTCTTAAGGCCGGGGGGGAGGGGGGTCAAGGTCCAAGCTTGCAGCTGGAAGCTGAAGACGTGCAGAGCACAGTCGTTAAGGTTTTGGGTTTAGGGTTCAGGCCTAAGGTTTCGGGTTCAGGGCTTACGGCGTAGGCTTTTAGGACTTAGGGGTTTCGGGTTAAGAGACCTAGAACTTCGAGCCGACACTTGGCAAAGCTGGCCAGATGCCAACGGTGAACCCGTTCCCAAAAGAACGCGGAAGGGACGAGCATCGCTATGGTTAGTATGCTTGATGCTTCGGATCTCATGGCTTCGTGTGAAAGCCAACGCCTGAACTTAAATGTACAACCCCCGTCCTAGAGCCCAAGCTGAGAATTGGGCGTGAGAACTGCAGCAGGTTGTCCTTCCCAAATGCTTGCAGGCATTGAATTCCGGGCAGCAAAAGGTGGTCAATGCCACCCAGGCATGGCTGCGATCTAACTGGGCAGTTTCTTCGACCAGGTCTTTGCAAGTTGGGTTTAGGGTTCAGGGTTTAGGGCTTAGAACGTAGGACTTAGGGCTTAGGGCCCTTAGGCAGGGCAGCGTGTACCCGAGCTTGCATGGTGCAATGTCTGTCCTTGTGAACTGTCCAGCATGTCAGAACTGCCTCCTAAGGCAGAAAGGATCGAACTACAGGCATACAGATTGCGCACCCGAAAAGCGGGGCGCGTTCATTGCAATCGGCTCGTGCATGGACACTTATGTCCTCCAGTCACAGCTGTACAACTCTGGGAGACGCCTCACTGGTGCTCGCAGGTGGGTGATCAAACGCCACTAGGGGCAGAAAGATGTCTCCTGACATTTAAACTTGAATCAAGGGAGTGCTGCTGCGCGACAAACAAACCTCTCGAAACAGCCCTCTTCCTTGACAGCTCAATCATGCTAAACCCTTCGGCTCAAAATCCAGACTGCATGTTGACAAGACCTTTAAGGGCCAAGGGTTTCTGGTTTTTAGTTTTTAGCAAGAGGTCAGAGGCCGAGGCTCTACCGCTTCATCCATGCGCAGGATTGAGGGGGGCGCAGAGTATGTCGGACTGCATGCAGGAGATCATGGAGCACATTCTCTCCTCCCTGAACTGCATGCGAAGCAAGAAAGGCCACCAAGCCGCCAAGAGTCTCGATACACCCAAGAATCCTTAAGAAGCCCTCTTGCAGCATTAGAATCGTTAGAGCCTAAACCCGCATGTAAAAAAATAGGCCGTAGGAAAGCCATCTCGTGGTCGACAACAACAGGCTCGATGACCACCATAAACCAAGAAACGGGAAACCGAACCATTGTCAAAAGCCCGCAGACCTAAATCCTGAAGGCTACTTGGAGGTTCATGGTAATCAACAACCCAATTATAACAACACTTATAATTGGGTTATAAGTACCCTGAACCTCCAAGTAGGCCCCTAACTCCCGCGGCCTGCCGCTCAAGACATCGCGCCCGCCACTGCCGGCGCTAAGCGCGCAAGCTTCGCACAGGCGTAGGCGGATCGGGGGGGCAGCGGCCTCGTTCTCGGGGTTCCGGGCTTAGGACTTGCAAAACCCCTACATGCACATCCCTGATGTCTGACTTGGGCCTTTGGCTCCAGTGAAGAATTGAAAGTTGGATGCCTGAAGGTGCTACGCACTAAAGCGGCAGCTTCAGGTAAGGTATAGGAACCTCAACCAGCAGCTTGGGGTTCTGGGCAGATGTAGCGATAAGGGAAGCATGCTGAAACAAGTCCCCCAAGTTCGTTGTCTGAGCAAATGCAAGCGCCTAAACCCCAACCCCTTCTAGCCTCCAGCCCACCACTCACCACCCCCACAACCCACCACCCTCCCCCGCCCAACCCCCCCATTCCACCGGCCAGATCAAAGAAAAGAGAAGCCCTCAGCTGAAACCGAGTCACAGCTCCGGCTTCGCCTCGGGGTCAAAGGTTTCTAGTCTTAGGCTTCTAGGGTTTATAGGGATGAAGGGTTGCTAGGGTTGTGAGATTGGGTGGCTTGCGCTAGAGTGCGTGTTGCAGAGTTTTGGTTCTCCTCTAGGGTAGACTGTGGAAGAACAATGGCTGGACACTCCAGGGCGCTCTGTCATTGGCGAGGGAGAGCATCACTGCAAGCTGCGTACAAATGTTCTTGGGTATGAGCCCATGTCTCCAGCTCCCATGAGATTGCCTCAAGGCTGCCTGCAAAAACCCAAACCTAAACCTGCTCAAACATATGACATATAGAAAGCTCACATGGATCTGGTCATAAGACTTGTTCAACAGGTCTGTTGTGGTATCAGGGGGTCTACAAAATCCCGAAGCCCGTACTTTGGCTGCAAACAAGGCGGCCAGCTCAGAGCCACACTTCTTGCGCGCGAGCCTGTGCAGCGCTCTGCGAGAGAGGTCCGAGAGAAGGCAGGGAAATTCGGGCTGAGGGCTCAGGGTTTAGGCTGTAGGGTCTTCCAAGTAGTTGCTTCAACTTGAGGTCCCTGTTGGGGGGGGGGGGGGGGGTCGGCTCATTTACAACAATCCCCCAAATTCCTTGGCATCACCCAAGCTAGGTCTGGAATTCCCTTGTATTCCTGCTAGAATCCTTGCATTGGGGGGAAGGGTGGATCCCATATATCCTTCAGCTATACATCAAGCGTGAACCCACACTCCTGTGCTGCTTTTGGATGGCGTACAGGACAGCTGCAATGATTTCCTCGGCATCGGACCAGGCAAGCGTTTGCTGATACCGCTGGCATATGGCTTAGTGATACTGCCAAGCGGAAGCCAAGTCAAGCAAGTCGGAAGTCTGCTGCTTGGCGACAAGCTACCTGATCCTGGGAGCCCTGAGACACAAACTCCGATCCAAAGCCAAGCCACGCAAGCTCCACTCCCAATAAACAATTGCAAAACAACAAACCCCATAACCCCACAACCCCCCCACCCCCCCGCCCCACAAGAAAAGAACCCAAACACAAACCTCCTGTAAAAAGGATTTTATAGCTTGGTCGACAGGACTCGGACTTGCCACCGCCAGCTTTGATGCCCATGCGCTCGGCCGAGTTCCTCCAAGGGTTCAGCTGCACCCTTCAATCCTTCACCGTAAAACCCTTAACCGCAAACCCGGAACGCGAACCCCTCTCCTGACGCAAGCTCTGTGGCTCCTGCATGCCCGAAATCCCTCTTTAAAAAAAAACCAGAAACCCTTTCAAGGGTGTATGGCTTAGGGCAGCGCGGAAAAAGAGAACCCATGATTGCGTTGGGTGAAAGTGCCGCACCTGCAAGTAAGGGGCTGCTGCCAACATTCAACCATACAATTTTGCTGTAAAGCCATACTTGGTACCCTGATTTAAGTTTCTAACAGCTTAACACCGACCCTAGGAACCCTAAACCCCAAAGCCCAAACCCATGGTGGTTCTACACTCGCAGCGAGCGGACTCCACAGCTAATGGCTGACCCAACTGAAAGCCTAAAAGCCACAAGCCCAAAAAAACAAAAGCCTAAAAACCTTAAACGCCTAAAACCCTAAACCCGTCCTGAGACGGTCGGTGGGCAACCTCGCCAGGTGCATCTGTGCTGGCGTCACGGTTGGGGCATTGGGCCTCCGGGGCGTTGGCTCTGCCAGGCTGCTCTCAGCCTACCACAGGGCTGAGAGGGCTGAGAGGGTTGGGGGGATTTTGGGGTTTGGTCTTAGAGTCTCGGGTTAAAGGGGTTATGGTGTAGGGGGCTGCAGGATTCGGGCACAACATTCCTGCCATGTCCTCGACAGGATCTTTGGTTGCCCAACCAGGGGCTGGGTTATTTGGTGTAATGGGGGACCTCCACCCTGATGCAAAAAGGGAAGAAGGGCACTACTGGCAGCTTAAGGCTCACAGAAGCTTAGTTCTCAGCTCAATGATGTGCAGGAACATTTGCTTCCAGAGACCTGGGTTGTAAAACGCATTATCCCCCCCAAAGAAAGTCCCTCAACTAGGAAACAACCTTATTCACTGTTGTAGGGGTCACGATTAAGTAGGGGGGGGGGGGGGGGGATGATTGGGTTTTCTGGGGCCACGTAGCTCTTGTAGAGCTCAGGGTGCCGTATCAAGCGGAGACGCCCAATGCTCTTAAAAGATCTTCCCTAAGTCCCTAAACTCCTTCCGACACCCCCAGGGCACTTTTAGTGATGATTCTAGTGCCCCCCTGAAGGGTGCTTGGGAGCTTGGGAGGATCTGGCTAAGCCGTCAGCCCATCCTCGATGGATGGCACCGACTCGGCTGGCCGAGGCTTTCGCCCACGGCGCGGACTCTCCGAAGCGGCTTCCCGGCGATCACTGTCCTGAGCCATAGTTTAGGGTGTAGGGTTTAGGTTTAGGGCTTAGCGCTTAGGGGTTAGAAAATTTACAGGGTATACCGGGTTAGGTGTTGAGGACTTAAGGCCGGGAGCTGAACGGCCTTTTCGCAAGCACTTGTTCAGCTGGGCAGCCATATCTTGCCGCAAGGCCTGGTGCAAAGGCGGGGGCGCGCCAGTGACTCCAAGGGCGAAGGTTCTGGGGGATAGGTTTAGGGCCTACAGTGTTTAGGGCTTATAGGGCTTGCAGGGCTAAGGGCTTGTAGGGTTTATTTGGGGTGTGCAGGGTTTAAGTTTTATTGCCCATGGATAAGGCTTCGTGGTCGTGCGTACTACGAGACAGACGTCACCCCTACATAGCGAAGCCACACTCAAACTAAACCCTCAACGTAATCGACCCAGCCAATGCTGCTAACCCCTAAACCCTAAACCTTAAACCCTAAACCCTAAACCCAATTCAAAGAACTGAAAGGCCCATATAAGAGCAGTGCAACTCTACTCGGCGAGCGAAGCCCTATCTGCCCTACAAGCACCCTCCCTGCTGAGGCCCTGAAAGCAACCTCACCCCTAAAACCTAGCTCCTAAACCCTCAACCCTCAACCCTCAACCCTCAACCCTCAACCCTCAACCCTCAACCCTAAACCTCACCTCCGAGGACTCTTGGAGGAGTTGGAGGAGTTCGGCGCGCATCGTGGCAAGCCTCCGAGGCTTTGAGCTACCGGAGGCTTAGGGTTTAGGGTTATCAGGCTGGGGATGCCATGACTGGGGTTTGGAAATCCAAGCTGACGCAAAAGCAGCGTACCTGGCAAAGCACCGAACCCAAGAAGATCTTGAGTGGCTTAGTTCAACCCAAACTCCCCGAACCTGCCCCAAGTCGGAACCTCAAGCAAAAACGAAACCTAAAACCTGATAGGGAACAGACCACATTTCAGACGGCTTGCTTCTACGAAGCAAATCTAAACCGGGTAATTGTTGGTGTCGTCTTTATGATTCGCCTACTAGGGATGTAAGCCCGTATCGGGGGAGCTAGAGCTTCAGGCCCGTGCCCGTGGCCTGCTCTCCACCTCCACGTCCAGGTTCACCAGGGCTGTCCGAAACTCCTCCACAAGTCTCATGCTCTTAGGACATGCAGGTTGAGGGAGGGTTTCGGGTTTTAGGTTTTAGGGTTCAGGGTTAAGCCCTGACACCCCTCGGATGTAGGGGCTCCGACAAAGATTCGAAGCGTGCCATCCAAATCCCAGGCCCGAGCATCAGGCAAGACACCCTTGTGACTTACCCACCTTTCTTTCAAATGCAAAGGCTCGGGACCCTGAACCCAAAACTTTAGGGTTCAGGGTAACCCAGAGTCCTAAACCTAAACACCCACCCCAACCTCGGCTGGCATGCAGCCATCGAGCTCGAAGTGGCAGCCGAAGAAGACCTGGCCAGGAACCATCGCTTTGGGCTCGGTAAGGTAAGGATCACATAGCATAATTGCCTCAAGAAAGAGAGAGACCCAACATATGAATAGGGCAAGAGTAGTTCCCTTCCTCGGGCTCCCTTACCCCCCCGATGCAGTTCGAAGGGTTGGAGATTTTGGAGCTTCGGCTTAGGGATTAGGCGTGTTGGGCTTGAGGTTCTTGATTGGCTAAAGCCACCTTTCAGTTTTCGAGGGCTCTAACTAAGATGAACCCATGACACACAAGCTTGTAACATCTTGACCCCTTCAGTTCCCGCTCTTTGTCCCCCTTTCTGTCGGTGGGCCTTGCGTGGCTCCTCTTGCGGTTGCTGGGGCGCGTCCGCGGCTTCGGTGCTTTTGGGGCACCTGGAACACTTCTGCTGTAGCATTAAAAAAACTGCTAGGGAATACAGGAGAACGACGGGAGAAATAACATGAGGGTCTACGCTTCGTCAGAGCCCAACCCCTTAACACTGCACCCAAAGAAAGCCCAAACCCCGGCAGCACCAAGTCCCAAGGCTAACCAACTCCGATATCGGGGTGGAGTTTGGAGACTGCTACACAGGGTTTAGCATCTTTAGCATCCCATCTGGCGCCAGGAAGGAGCAATGCATCTGGCACGTATGAAAAATCTGGCAGCCAGGTCCTGACCCCTGAGCGAAAGCAACCACCCTAACCTTCGATAAGCAAGCCAAAACTGACATGCAAACAGACAACAGACATATTTATGTATACATATGCGCACGTGTATGCATACATATATATATATACATATATACACATATGTATATACTAGATGTATGCAGGCAGTTCATGCACGCTGAACAATAACACTTTGCCACGATGCTCAACCAGCTTGAAGCGTGAGGCGTGCCTTGACCACGCGGGATGCGCAGAGGTAATGTTGGGATAGCGCTTGGTCGAGGAATTGGGGTTTTGAGGTAAGAGTAGATGATTTGACTAGTTGAGACCGTGTGACGTAACTTTGCGACATATGTAACTAGGGAAAACTTAGGGAGAGGCGAGAAGGGAATGTCGTTCGACACTTGCGCCAAACTCCTGGAAAGCAGAACTGTCGAACATTGCAATTCTTGTCACAGCTCACAGCTTTGGCATTCAAGGTTTCAAATCCTAAACCCTAAACTCTAAACCCTAAACCCTAAACCCTAAACCCCAAACCCTAAACCCTAAACCCAAAACTTTCCTAAACCCTACAATACCCGAAACCTAGGTGCTCAAGCCAAACGAGAGACCCTGCAGCCCTCCTCAAACCGAGGTTGAAGTTTGCCTCCCAATGCCCTTCAACCACAAAACAATAGTCAGACCCCTTAGAATCTCTATGGACTATTGCCCTTCAGACCCCTAAGAACCTCTATAGACTATAAACCCTACAACCTCAAACTCTCCTTCCCCCAACTCTAAAATTCTCACCCCAACATTTCCGTACTGGGCCCAGGCACGGCCCAGGGGCCCTCGCGGCATTCGCCAGGCAGCGACCCATCTCTCAGGACTTTGGCAGCTGCACAAAGCAAAAAATTGCGGCGAAGGTTGGTCGGTGGAGGTTGAGGGTTGAGGGTTTTAGGGTTTAGGGTTTACGGAGGGTTTTAGGATTTAGGGCTTAGGGCTTTGGGTTAAAGGCTGCGGGTGATGCTGAGTCATTTTCCGGTTTTCCGTGACGGAGGCATTGCTTCTATTGGCGACCCTGAATGCGCCTGACTAGGACTAAGAAGTTCTTGGGCTCCGTTCGTTTACCGCTATCCCCCGCCCATCATTCGTGTTGCCTTCAGGGCACATGGTCAGGTTGAAAGTTCCGTCAGGTCTCTGAGATAAAAGGGTAGAGGGACCATTGCTCATTTGTCACTCAGGATGACAGTCCCGAGTCAAAGTTTCTCTGCCCTTCAGGGCTAGGGGTTGAGCCTATAAATCCAAGTATCCTTAAATTCTACAAGCTCTTTCGTAGTAGAAGCGAACCCTAAACCCTGAACTTGAGGGTTTCCAGGTTTTGTTGGTGCGTGGGAGAGGGTGTACCGAATCGTCTCCTGCATGGGCCTTGCAGGCTAGATGGCGACGCAACCGGCCACAGTACAAAGTTTAGGGCACTTCTGCTAATGGTGCCTTTCTTGGGTCAACGAGCTATATGGCACTTGCATCGGAGATCCCTGAACCCTGAAACCGACACCCTGGTCAAATTTGGGCTGAGATCTCGGCGCCAGCCCGCGCGACAAGCGCAAGTCCCTTCACAAACTTTTGGTTTCTTGGCAATTTCGGGTGATATATATATATATATAGATAGATAGATAGATAGATAGATATGTTTGTTCATGTATTTATTTACACATATATATATATATATATGTAAGGCTGAGGGTCAGGGGGATTCGGCCATGAGGTTCAGAGCTTTGTAGGGTTCAGTGTTTCATCAAGGTTGGAGGAGTCAGGGTGCAGGGAACCTTGGCTGTTTAGAGCTTCCTGGGCTCATTGCTGCAGGATGTAGGGTTTAGGGTTTAGGACTTGAGATACACTAGCCCCCTTTGCTCTTGCTGCTGGGGAATTAGAAGTTCGGGTTTTACCTTTTCCCCCCGCAGATACATCTTGACGGAAATACATGGGGGTTTTACCTTTCCCCCCCCCAGAAACATCTTGACGGAAATACATGGGGAGCCTAATTCACAAATTGCCTCGTAGGAACGACCACAAACTTAATCCTTAAAGCAAAAACACGGCTTTGGCACAGTAGCGCGGCTCAAGGTCTGGTGGCACTTAGGGTTCGAGGGGCTGGGATTGGCTGGGATGTAAGGGAAACGCTAGTGTCACTGCTTCACGTGAGACCGTCGGGTAAGAGAACACTGGCCATGCAAAGCTGACCCCTCCCCGCGCTTTGGGAAACTGTGACACACTTGGCACACACACACACACACATGCAAAAGCCCAAACACACACGCAAGAATACACCAATGCACGGACGCACATACCAATACGAGTCATTACGAGTCTGAGAACCATTGGACGCGCCCTCGTCGCAGCACATGCAAATCAAGCACCATATGATGTAGGGCTTTTGGCATTTGTGGTATCCCCACAATATACAAATGTACACACTGACCAATATTGCTGAGCAAACCTATCTACACTTCCCAATAATAACGGTAATCCCACATTCGAAAAGACTCATCTACGAGACTTCACACATGGGTTGCTGTTAGAGAACTTGAAACTAAGCTACCATACAATGGATAGATGGTAAATCATACTTGGAGGTTCATGGTACTTACTAACAATGCTAACTGTGCTTAGAACTGTACTTTTTACCATATTAGGGCACTTAAGGGGCTTGAAAGTGGTTATAAGTACAGTTGTAACTGGTTACTAAGTACCATGAACCTCCAAGTAGGGCTTGCTTATGGCATAATCCTCCAAAATACGACAATTGTAAACCTCCCCAGGTCATATCTACTTCCTCTAAGATGCCTATGTAATTGCAACCCTGCCCCTCTGTCACACGTGCCCACCTCAGCGTGTAGCGGTCTGGAAGAGTCTCCATCACCTCTGGCATGCGTGCTTGTAGGGTTTAGGGTGCAGGGTGTAGGCCAAACCCGAAAGCCTTAACCCCGCAAGCCTACACCAGAACCCTATAAAGCCACAAACCTTAAGCCCTACAAAGCGCGTTAATGCGCGTAAACCCCCGAAAGCCTAGAACAACGTGCGATCACCGCGAAGTTTGAAGGCCCTTATATAGACCAAGCTACACGAAGCTTACCTGACCAAGGGCTTTGCGACGCCGGAAAGTGGAGGGCTAGGCCAGCCACGGCTGCAAAACCGAAATCCTATTCAACTGCAAGCCTCTTGACAGCCTTGATGGGAGGCCTGGAAGGCTTTCGCCGTTTTGGGGATTCTGGATTCTGGTGGCGTGGCTTCAAACGTAGGGGCTTTGGGTTTGTGGGCCTTTTGATTTCCTGGGTCTCGCGCTTCATGGCGTTTTTGTGATTGCTGTTGAAGAGCATGCGCAGCAGTGCTGGTGCCTAAACCCTAAACCCTAAACCCTAAACCCTAAACGTGTAAACGCGTAAACGACACAGGAGATCAAGTGAGGGCTCACCTGAAAGATGGCATCCTCCCGATAGCTTAGCATCCCGGCTCCAAACAAGAACTGAAAACAATCTACTCACAAGACTGCAACAACTCTACAAACCCCGAAACACCCTGTTAGGTTTAAAGGTCTTTCAAGATTCAAGAGTTAAGAGCTTAGGGTTCACGGCTCAGAGGTCCAAGTTTCCCTGAGACCCCTCGACACCTGCTGGAGGACCGCGTTGAACTTCCTGAGCTCGGCACGCTTTTAAGGCATAAGAAGTAGAGTTTCACTTTCTTGCACCCCCCCAAAAGGACACCAATTCTATACACTCAGTATCATTTATAAGGAACCCTATATGCACTCACCAAGAACAGTAGCATGAACCCTGCTTCATCTAGGGCCTACAGAGCTTACGGCGTGGGCGGGGTTGATAGGGATTGCAGGGCTTAGAGGAGGCTTATAAAGGAGTTTTGAGGGCTCAGGAATTATGGGTTTTGGTTCATCGGGTGTAGGGTTTAAAGTTTAGGGTGTGTATGGTTCAGGAAGGCTGCCTCAACAGGGAAGGCTGCCTCAACAGCCCAACACCCTCAAGAATTGTTCCGATACTGCCAGACCCTCCAGAGCACCCCATCCCGAAACCCTGATTCAACCATAACTCAACCCGAATTCAACCTAATGCAACCCGAAACCCTAAACCCTGAACCCTGAAAACGCCGAAAAACTAATTCAACCATAAACCCTAAACCCTAATCCAACCCTAAACCCTAAACCCTACACCCTAATTCAACCCCAAACCCCAAACCCCAAACCCCAAACCCCAAACCCTAAACCCTAAACCCTAAACCCCGAAGCCTGAAGCGTAAGCTGTAATCCACAAGCCAGCGTCTGCCCGGCGAAAACCCGCCGCAGTGGCCCAAAGAGCTCATCCAAGGCTGTCCTAATGGTGTAGGGTTTAGGGTTTAGGGTTTAGGGTTTAGGGTTTGGGGTTCAGGGTTTGGGGTTCAGGGTTTAGGGTGCTTAGAAAACTCAAGTTTCAGGAAATCAGGGGGGTTCAAGGCTGAGGGTTCGAGGGCTTCGGGTTCGGGGTTTAGCCATGAGTCTTGTAGGGTTCCCAAGTAGACTCGGGAAAACAGGGAACCTTTCCTGAGGTTATGCTAAAGGGACGGTTTAGCGTTTAGGGTTTATAGGGTTTAGGGTTTATAGGGTTTCGGGCTTATAAAGTGCAATGAAGTTGTAGGTAGGTGTTTGTGCTGCTCCGCACTGTAGGGTTTGGGGGAGAGCCCGTATAAGCACGCGAAAGCACCGCGAGGCCATTAACCCATATAAACCTCTTTATTGCACATTACAAAGGGTTACAAGGGTTCCCACAAGTCAGCATGCTCCGAACTAGGCCTGCTCTGTGGATGAGGTACATGCCAGGATGTCGGGTAGAGTCCAGCACGGCGCACCCGAATGGGGACGAATATATGCTGGCTCAAGTCAGTGGCCAGCAGTGAAGCTATTAGCGATCGACTGCAAACCCTACAGCCGTAAACCGTCGAAACCTCTGAACCAGACCAACCCCTTCCCTAAACTGCAATGCTAGTGTTACTAGTGTGCGCCCTCAACCGGTCCTCTCCATCGTGGGCTCAATCTCGCGCAGGGGCTGCAAGATGAAGCCCACGATGGGAATCTGCAGCGCCTCGGGACGAGACGAGTCACGCAGTTGTGAGGCGTCGGGGGCCCATAAGGGGCCTTAATAATCAGAACACTTTTTCTTTTATCTTTATTTGTTATTTATTTGTTTCTGTGTTCTTTTTTTTTTTTGCCGGGGGGGGGGGGGTTATTGAGTTAGCAACTACCATTTCCATTTTCTAACCATGCCCACCCCCCTAGGCCACCCGAAGACCCAAACCATAACAACCTATACCTCAACCCTAACTCCTCCCAAGACCCATAGGTAGAACCCTAGGAAAGACCCACCTGAAGACCCCAAACCATAACAACCTATACCTCAACCCTAAACTCACCAAAAGACCCATAGGAAGACCCCTAGGATGGAACCACCAGAAGAAACCATACACCACCACATAGAAAAACCCCAACCTCAACATCATTCACCAACACCCCCATAGAAAAACCCATATTCCCAACCCGAAATCCCTAACCCTTGAAAATGGAAATGGTATTCTCTAATAAAATAACAATAATAGGAATAAGGTTTAGGGATAAGGTAGGAATAAGAAACAAGAATAATATTATTTCAACAAAATGATATTATTATTGGTTTATTATTTAGGCTTGACTAGGTCGCAGTATTCTTCTTCAATGTCCTTAATACTTTTATTCAACCACTTAACAGCATCTTTTGGTTTCACATCTAAATATTTAGTGTCTGTGAGACCCCCACATTGACAAAGTATTTCAGTATGTTCAATTAAATCCGAATATTGCTTTATTAACTTTTTATCTTCTGAGATTCTGCCTGCAAAAAGAGATATATCGCGCCTAACATTCAAGACATCTTCTTGGTCAAAAACACTTTCATAAACTTTAAGCAACTTACATAACTCCTTAATTTTATTTGAATAATCTATTTCATTTAATTTCATTTCATATATCTTCTTGATATACTTCGCTTGTATTTTATATGTATTTAAATCTGTATAATCCATTTTCCTCTTAATATATATAGTTGTTATTTCTTTAAGTGTTTTTCTTCAGAAATTCTTTTCTTCAGATAAACCAATCATAACATTATACTATTAATAATGTTATGTTTGTTTAATCCATTAAGACAAACTCAGGTTTATTCATAAGAGTTCCAACAATTTTATTAAAGTCCCTAATAAATGTATCTGGGTTATCACCAAAATCGTTTATCTTTCTACGAATGTCAATGTTTTTAATGACCATCCAATCCTCATATATCCACCTGAGTCTTGTATATCTTCTTTGTGACAATCTCTTGAACAGACTATTTTTAACTCTGTCGTAAATAGGAAAGTCATGTTTAATTGAGAAAATAAGTCTATCTACATCATATTCGTGTAGTATATTACGTCTGATAATTCCCTCTATTATTTCTTCTTTGGATTGGCGTTTTTGACAATTACTGCAAAAATAAGCAAATCCATAAATATTATTAATAATATTTTCTGGTAGCGACAATTCGTATAGAGTGGAATAACGTTCGTGTTTCTTACAATCCTTACACTTACAATTCCGTCGCTCTTCCTTGAGTTCCCTGAAGTAGTCACCAACCTTGACACCATCCAAGAAGTTATTTATTATTTCATCCTGTTCTTTCTGATTGAACATTTCCCTATTAATATATATAGGTTTTATTTCTTTAGATGTTTTTCTTTAGAAATTCTTTTCTTAAGACCTATCTATAGGAATTTCAATAATTATCCTATCCTTAAGCTTGCCGAATAGCATAAAATAGTCTTCTAAAAACTCGTCATTAAATAGCAATTGATGGACGTGATTGAATACTTTATCAATATCGGGTTTAGGTTTCTCGGGTTCAGGCTGTGGTTCTGGTGTTTCCTCTTCATCAACAAACTTATTAGGGAATTGTTCGTTTAATCGTTTGCGTATTTGCCTTTTCTGCTTTTCGTATTCCGCCTTAGTTTCTGCTTGTGATTCGTCGTTTAGTTTGCCTTCTTTCCTTAAGTTGCCTAACTTCGTTAAATAACCTTTCATCAATATATTTAGTTCCGAGTTCGGATGTAACGCATAATGGAAATGGGCATCCCAGTTTTCGTGCTTGATTTTATGTCCGCATTCTTCGCATAATTGGCTCCCCTTTGCTCTCGCTTCTCTACGTGCTTGGTTATATTCCTTCTGGTTTTTCTTGTAGCATTTTCTTTTCGCTTCACGGCACCTATTACAAGTCTTAAAGCCGTCAAACTCTTCAACATCTTTAGTCGCACAACACGATTTACACACTCGCATCTCCATCTTACTATATTAAAAAGTCTAGTCTTTAGGCATGGTTAGACCGAAAAAATCTTCTAACATTTTAATTAATATTAGAACATTTGAACGAGCAAAGGGCAATAGGGCGCAAACTCCAAACTAATTAACCATTACCACACTCTTATGATATGCTTATGGTATAGCGCAACACGCGGGGATGAAAAAATGATGTCTGGGGCTTATGGCACTATACAACTGTCAAATATACATATCAATAACACTTTAAGTCGTTATTTTAACAATTCCTGTAATTGATAAAACTCAAACAACAATTTAAATCGTTTCTTATACTGACTTAAATGCTGATAATCCTCCAATTCATCTATTATAGCACTTAGCCTAGCGTTATACATTCTTATCTTTCTTCTTTCAATTAACCAAGCACTCGTGGTTTCTTTCTTTTCCTTCTTCAAACACAAACAATCCATATTATTATTACATATATATTAATCCAGTAAATGAAGACCTTGAAATTTCAATTGTTCAACATCTTTCTTAACATCTTCTACATCTTCTTCAAGTTTATCAAGCCGTTCCTCACATTCTTCTGGTGTGATTTTCCGATTTTGACCCCACCCTGTGCTACAAAGTTCAACGCCTCCTATTTGTGGTGATTTGTCTGGTTTGAATATTCCATCATCGGGAGATACATTTCTACCCTTTCCAATTTTAAAACTGCTTCTATCTTCTACAACATTAACAATAACTTTATTATCTTCTGTTGTTGTTTTTGTTTCCTTATGATATGTATTTCTTTTACATCTACAAAATAAACAATTTATACCATCTTTATTAACACTTAAACCTCCTTCTTTTTGTTCGTCATTTTCTTTATCACTCATTTATACTATCTAGATTTCTTTTTTATTTTTCAAATACATAATGAAGGCCTTAACCAATTCTAGAAGGTTATGACAACATCTACGATATTTAGGAGGGGCAATTATTTGCTCAATGGTCTCTATTTCGTTGATTACTTCAACACATTCGGCATAAGTTATTTTACTTTCTTCCATATACTTTTAACGATAAAATAAATCTATTTATTATTAATCATGATTACACCTATAGTCAAACCAGTCAATGTAAAAGAATATGACTTCAAACAATCTAAATATGAAGTGGCGCCCAGATTACCCTTTTCTCAAATAATAACAGGCCCATCAGGAAGTGGCAAAGGAATATTACTTCAGTCAATGATATTAGATATTTATAGAAACGTCTTTGAACGCGTGTATGTTTGGTCTCCTTCAATTTCAGTTGATAGTAATTGGACGCCAGTTAAGAAATACATACAGGACGAACTGAAGGTGGATTTAGAAAAGGAAAAATGCTTCTTTGACGAATACATCCCAGAAGAACTAGAAAGGGTGATAAAGCAACAACACAAAGTAATAGAATATCAGAAGAAGAACGACCACAAGAAATTATTTTCAATCCTAATTATTGTTGATGACTTTGCCGACAGTAAGGCTTTTTCAAGAAATTCACCTTTATTAAATCAGTTATACGTGAGAGGCAGACACAATGCAATAAATATTATCACGGCAACGCAAAAATTCAATGCCCTAAGTCCCATCATCCGCGTTAATAGTCGTCAGTTGTTTTTCTTCAGGTTAAGAAACTACAAAGAAATAGAAACAATGGTAGAGGAGTTAAGCGCCGTATTGATTAAGAAATCGTCCGTGGCAGACACTAAAAACCTAGCAGAAGCAAAGAAACTAATGCTAGAAGTGTATAATTTAGCAACGGAAGAACCATACAGTTTTTTATTCATTAATCTAATGAAAGGTGATGTAAATGATATGTTTTATAAACGCTTTGACGCTAAATTAGTTATTGATTAGATAATAATATCTATAGATATTATTATCTAAATCAATGAGTAACTACACAAGTTTATAGCAGGTAGTTTATATACAAATTTATCGCTTTTTGTTTCTTCTAATGTTTCAACTCTTTCAATAACATCCTTTAAAGTATTAAATAATAGCATGTCTGTTCTTGTTTTTTCATTAATGTCTAATTCTTTTATTTGTTTCATATTTTCCGTAGCATTAAATTTAGATGTTTTAGAACCCATTATATATTAATATACATAATTATTAATCGCTCTCGCCTTTACCTTTCCCCTTCAACTTATTTACTTCTTTCTTCAATTTTTCTACTTCATTTATTGTTGCCTGTAAAGCACTCCATAAAATTGGAGTAGTCGTTGCATAATCAAACTTTAAATATCCATCTTTTCCTTCTTTTACTACATTCTGCCATTCATCTGGCATCTTCTTCGTTTCCATAAAATCATTAGCAATAAAACCAATACACGATTTACCTTGTTGTCTGTCATCAATAAAATGATATGTTTTTGGTTTAATATATTTTAATAATTCTACTGCTTTTTTACTATTTACTTCTTTAATATCTTTCTTTAGTTTTTTATCTGATGAAGGAATTAACGACCCCGTATATGAAAGGTCACCATAAACATCTACCCCTGTTGTTGTTGCGTCTAATGTTGATAGGTTATTATTGCTTAATCTTATCCATCCGTTGTCGTCTGGATTATTTATTAATACTCGTTGCTGTCCCGTTATATCGTCGTGTGTTATTTCTAAATTTCCTAATATATTCACTTTTCCTTCTGTTAGTTGAAGTTCCGGTGTGCTTCCTATCGTTCCTATGATAAAATTTATTGCCCTGTCGGTGTCTCCATTTCTTATATCTAAGTCATAATCACTGCCGTTTAATGTTTCCTTTATTGCCGATGAATGTTGAAAATATATACCTCCCCAAACATCCAAATCTGCTTCTGCCGTGATTTTTCCTATACTGTTAAAAGTCTGGTTTTTTACGACCGCTCTGTTTATTGTTATTCCGTTAGTGTCGTTTAATTGTAATGCTATTGTTCCTGTTGTAGGGTCGGTTGTTCTATTGGACTGTAATGAAAAATTAATCTCTTCTGTTGATATTACAGTTAATGAATTATTAGCGTCCGCTCGTTGAAATATTCTACCTGATGTCTTTACATAAATATCACTATTAAATGTTGATATATTTTGAAATGATGAAGTGCCACCAAAATTAGCATTACCACCACTTACATTTAGTTTATTTGCTCCTTGAATTGCTCCGAAGCCTAAACTTAAACAATAAACACCATTACCATTAGCAGTATTTAATAAAAGTAATGAAGAACTGTCGTTGCTTGTGTTGTAAGCATTAATATTAAATGAATTAAACCTTATATACCCTTGAGCATTTTTTACCGTTAAAACACTACTAGCATCTGTTGTATCTTTATAAAGTGTAAGACCGGAAGAATTAGAAATATTAATGTTTTCATTTTCATAATTTACTGTATCTTTAAAATATGTCTGTTTAAATAATGTTGTTCCTCCTGTCGCATTATTACATTCAATAAAGGTATTTGTATCGGCATCTGTTTTAGCACCGTTCATTATTCTAATCGCTTCCTCTGTTGTTCTAATATCTAATGAAACGTTAGATTTAGTAGCATTCGTATATTTTTCTAATGTTGTGTTCGCATCCGTAATTTGGCACTCACCGCCGACATTTAAATTATTTGTAATATCAATGCTTCCCGTTGTTAATGTATTTGTATTATTAATAACGCCTGTATATAAAGTATTAGCAATGGTGATATTTCCCGATGGGTTTAAATCCAAATTAACGATACTGTCGTCGCTGGTAGCATTAGCAATAATTTTATTACCTTGTAAAGTTATATAATTTGTGGCATTTTTGAATACTGATATAACTTTATCATTAACTGTAGAGTTTTTTAATGTAAAACCGTTTTGTATAACGGCAGGTGCCGATATATCTACAATTGGCGTAAAACTGATTTTATCCGTAAATGTTGCTTTGTCTTCCTTCAATGATAAAAAACTATCAATTTCTATATCAGCGTAACCACCACCGGCACCTACTAAACCATCCACCTCGGTTTTCGTGTAGATGTTTGAATTAATATACGACTGCGTGGAAAATCCACTATCAATTTGTGTTGATGTAAAATAGCTGCCTAACGTTGTATCTATTTCTGTTTTTGTGTAGTGGTTGTTCGTTAGTGTTGTTGGTGATACAAAGTTTGAATTTAATTGAGTTGTTGTTTGGTAGTTGGTATTTAACAAATGAGTTAATGAACTGATGTTATGAAAGTTTGTTAAGTTCTTCGTATCCAACATTGTAATATCTGCTGCATTCGTTGCTATGTCTGTTGTGTTTGTATCTATTAATGATATATGAGTTGTTATTGTATTGTTGTATGATACGTCTTTTGAAATTAGCGGTGCTATGCTGTCATCTACATCTTGCTGTGTTACTAATCCACCTGTGGCGGTATTTAAATCATCTTGTGTTACATATAAGTCAGTAAGGTTCGTGCCACCTACAATAATATTATCTGCTGTTACCGTGCTAGTGTTATTTAAAGTCAAAGGCATTCCTGAATATTAATAAAATAGATAATAATTTTATTAATATTATTTAATCATACACTTTCAGCCCCAAGTCTTTTATTTCTAATATTTGTTCCGACAGTAATGTTATATAAACATTGTCAGGCATATCGGCGGCATTGATTGTAGCATTTGCGGGTTTCACTCTTAATAACATTTGTTGTCCGGCTCGTGTATTAATTCCAGTGTATGAACTATCTGGCACTTTTTCAAAACTAAAAGCAAAGATAAACTGGCGGTCTCTATACTGTTTGAAATCAATTGATAAAGAATGTTGATGAAACATAGGTAAATTTAATGCTTTTCGTAAATGGTAAAATGCTTCAGTCATAGAATTACAGGGATATTCGGGGTATAATTTAGAACCCAGTTGAATTTGAAATTGAAGGTCAAAGTCACCGTCATAAACGCCTTCCGTTGCTTCATCGGATGCTTGATGAGGATGATAAAATCTACAGAATTCCTTGTCACAGTATTCATAACCTATACTTGGATTTCCTGACTTGTAAAATGTAACGAAAGATGCTACTAATTTAGATACTGAACGAATAACATTAACGCTAATATCGGTTAATCCTGCTACTGTTTGTGATTGAGTAATATAAGTCGTGTAAGTAATTGGTAGTCCCTTTCCTTCCAAAAGATGCTTAACATATTCATTATTTAAATTATTATCTAAGGTGCAGACATCGCAAACAACGCGAGCGTTGTTAATTTCCCACTCAATGCTTGTATTTGTAAAATTCGCACCTGGTGTTGCTACATTATCAACATCCGTAGTAAATCTGTTTCCAATATCAGTTGCTGTTTCATCGTCCCTATAATCAATAATACAATCAGTGGCGTTCGTTACTAATTCTAATTCAATTGTTAAATTTCCCATATATTTTAATGGTAAATACTTAAACTGAGAGAAGAGACCACATAATGGTTTAAATCCGACTGTCATCTTATCCTTAAAACCTAAACAATTTACACCATTGACTTCGGGGATTAATTCTGAACCAACATTATTAACTAATGTTTTAACTTCGTCGTCGTATCTGTAACCAAACCCTTCGTTTGCTTCATCCTTTCTTGCTCCTTGAGACATCATTTTAGAGAACATATGATGAACACGGTTGTAATTATCAAAGTCTTCTACAACTTGATTTCCCGCGATAATTCGCATTCTTCTAAAGAAACAATAAGGTGGGGATAGTGGGCGCAGTTTGTTATTATATGCTCCAATGTCTAAATTTTGTAAAGTAAAAAAGATGCGGACGCTTTGAGGGTCTAACCAACTATTATCTTCGCCGTTTAATGAAAATTTCAATACGCGATTACCGCTGTTTGACTTATAGATGTTTGACCCATTCGGCCAAAATGATACGCTTCGTCTATCTACGATGTAACTTGCTCCCATGTGTATTTTAAATGAGAGGTTGTCAATGAGAATATCTTCAGGACTAAAAGTTTCCATAATATATAATCAAAAGTAGAAATTATTTTTATATTTAATCAAATAAATTAAACTTAAACTTAATATTTTCTTGATTCTTGCCTTTCTTCTTAACTTCTTTGACTATATTATTTCCTTCATCATCATCTACTAGTTTCCGTATTTCTTCATAAGCATTTTGTTTAAACTTCTTCTCCTTCGGTTTTTTCTCCATGGGTTCATATGTTGTTGTTTTATTATGAAACATTATTAGTATTGTGTATATTTTAATTAATCAAACTGTTCCATAAGTTCTTCCCTTGTTATAGGTAAATTACCTTCTTTGTTATGAACATTACCTATATCTTCATAGGAATGATTGTAAAGTGGGTTTAATGACCCTCTGGGTAATGTAATGCTTCCGCCATCAAACATACTAACGGGGTCTGCCGTCTTTCTTATTCTTAGATTTGTCCCCGTATCTTCTGGTGACTGACTTGAAACAAAAGGAGACCCATAACTACGACTTCTAAAGATATTACCATAGTCGTTATTAACTTGCTGACTTACCGCCGAACCTAAACCATGGCTAATAATATCAGTAATACCTGTAAGTTGCTTACCATCAACTTCTATAGTTCCGTCTTTAATGAAATTATCAACATCTTTATATCTTTTTGTTTGCTGTGTCTTATATAAGGGTAATTTTAAATCATCATAAACATCTCTTCCGCTTTTGGTTCCTGCTATATATAAGATACTACCATTTTGATATATCCCATCGGGGTTTTCGTATGCTAGTTTCAATCCTTGAGTATCAGTTAAGAAGGTCTCAGTCCCTGCTAATTCTTCTCTTACTTCATTATGAATATTGCTTCTTGTTTTAGGTGCTGCGTATGGTTCTTCTTCACCTTTCCGTTTATGCTTAAACATTCTTAAAATAGACTATAAATTATTTTATCATATAGTAATAATGCTCAAGTTCAAAAAAGTTAATATTGATAGTTACTATAAAGTATCAGGAACTTCATCGGAATTTACAATAGACCTACCCGAAACGGTTCAACTAGAGGAAAATATGCTATGTCAAATACACGAGGTAAGCATTCCCCATTCGTGGTATTCAATCAACAGCACCAACAATAACTTATATTTTAGACATCAGGTTATACCGCCAGGGGTTATAGTGGGCATAACTTATCGTAAAGTAACAATTCCAGAAGGCAACTATACAGCGGTGGATTTAGCGCAAACGATAGAGATTGCTTTAAATCTTTTGGTAGATACGGTAGATAGACCCAACACTTATTCAATAAGTTACAACACTTCAACCAATAAATATACATTCAGTTCTAATTATGCTACTGCTATTTTTGTTGTTCTAACTGATGGAGAAATAGCACCATTAGCGGGTAGTTTTAGCGACCCCGTTGATGTTAATAATTTAAGTTCAATCAATCGAGTAATAGGTAATACAACCCCTGCCACTGACGCTTATACTAATGTCGCGCCGTATGTTACTAATTTTATTGATTTAGTCCCTTTCAAGAATTTATACTTACATTGTAACGAAATAAGCAACTACAACCAATTAACAGTGGCGGGCAATTCATCAATAATGAAGAAAGTCCCCGTGAATGTCGCTTATTTAGGGGTCATTAACGATAATGAGTTAAGCACCGTTGATTATATAGATGTATCAGGTAAGATGTTACGCCGATTGAATTTTAGACTAACTGACCACCTTAACCAAATTATTAATTTGAACGGGGTGGATATTTCATTTACATTAACATTTTTTAGGGGATAATAAATATCTAATTAGAAAAATATATACTACATTAAATAATGAGTAATGAGGAGGTTGATGAGGTTAAAAATGAAGAAGCGCCCGAACCAGTAGCAAATGAAATTATTGAAACAACCCACGAAGAACAATCAACTGAACAAATCAAAGCAACCACTGAAGAACAACCGAAAGAGGAACCGAAAGAAGAAACAAAACCAAAAGCAAAAGCAGCGCCGAAGAAACTAGCGAGAACAGTCAAAGTTATTGAGCTGGTTGAATGTAGCGCCTGTAATAACAAGATGTTGCCTAAAAGTTTAAAAAAACACACACCCTCATTATTGTAAGGGGCAACCGACCGAAACATTACCAGTAAATAGGCAAAAGGCAAGTTACGGGTCTAAGGTTGAACAAAAATTAAGAAAAGAAATTGAAGAAGAACTACGTAAAAAGTATGAGAACAAAGAAAACGATAAAAACGCTCAAAATGTATCAAGGGAACAAATACAATATTCAGAACCTATTGAAGTTAAAACAAAACAGCGCCCAGTAAGAATGGAAGAACCGCCACCGAAGCAACCAACGGCAACAGAATTACTACAACAGTCCTATAATGAAATGAAAAGGTTAAGACAACAAGAAAAACAAGAAAAGATAAATCGGTTTAAAACAAGCATGTTTTAATTATTGTGAATATTAGTTTTAAACCTAATTAATATTAATAATGAGTATGTTTAAGAGTAAAGCAGAATTCAAACGCAAACCCCAAGTCCAAAGATACTACGATATTGATGATACATTCGGTGTTGCTTCGCGTAGAAAATACCTTCAAGATATGAAGATGAGAATTGAAGAAGCGGAGAACAGAGGCGAAAATGTTAGACTTCGTAACGATTGGTTACAGCATCAAAAGAAGAGCATTTACCAAGGAGAACTAGATACTATTAACAGACAGTTAGAGCGTCCGATGATGCCAGTAAGAACAAAGGAGGAACTAATCAAAAGACAAAAAGAATTAAAAGATATAATGGCGGAAATAATCTAATATAATAATAATGATTAAAACATTGAAATCAGAATTAAAACTGAGACCAACCTACGATGAAATGGTAGGAATGATTAATGAACAGGGTGATGAAAACCGCCCATCAATTGAAACAGTGATTGATAGAAAGGCAACATTGTTTAGAAACAATCAATTTGGAAGTCAGTTTGATAATGTTGATTTTCTAGGGTTGAAACAGCAAGAAGAAAACAAAGTAAAGGAAGAATTAAGACAAACCCAACTGAGACAAACAGCAATAGCAACAGGAACGTCAATGGGCGTTTTAAGTTATGGTGGTAGAACTCCAAGTTCCGCTTATCAATCAGGAGGTAGTGATTTTTTAGACCAGATGATTAATGCAGAGTATGAACAAGCAATCAGGGCAGAATTAGAGACCGGTCTTAACCAACAAATGGAAAGTAGAAACAGATTAGTTGATGATGCTAGAAGCGACCTAGGAGATGTCCATAGTCAGCAATTGCCTGTAGGCATTCCTATTCATTCCATGGCAAGTGATACAGCAAATGAAGATGACGAAGATTTACCACCTTTAGAAACCCCTACCGAATTAGCAGAAGAGGAAGAAGAAGAGGAAGAATTTGAGGATGATGATGAAACACAAGTGCCTCCACAATCTAGAAAGCATAAGGAAACAATAGATTATAATGAAAATATAGATAGATGGAAAAACAAAGATGTTTCAGTAGATGATATACTATATCAATTACGTTTAAGAGGAATAAAACTAACGGAAGAGCAAGAAGAAGAAATGGACAAACTAAAAATCAAAGGCAAGGGTAAATCACCAACCAAAAAGGAATATTTACTGAATTATGTTGAAAGACTAATTCAAACGGGTAAGTGGGCGGATGAAGTCAATGACCAACTTTTACGAAGTAGAATGGAAGAATGGACGCAGATGAAGAAAGGCAAAGGTAAAGGAGTAATCCGAAAGGCATTTGAAAGTGCGGGAAGTGCTTTATTAGAAGCAGGAAAGGAAGCAGTAAAAGGTGCCGTGATTGATGGTGTCGTTAGTGGTGCTATGAGTTTGTTATAAGTTATAATATCAGTATAATTATAAATGTTAAGATTACGCCCAACATATGAAGAATTATTAAGGGAGGCAAAAACAAGAAGATTAAGAATATTACCAGAAAGGGAAAGAAGAACACAACAAGGAATGTTATTAGAGGAGGTAGATTTTGATGACTTTGATTTAGATAAATATGATAAGAAGGCGATAATAATGAATGAGAACCCACAAAAGGGAACCCAAACAGATTTATTTAGCAACCATTCATCATATTCATCTACATCGGAAAGTTTGAAGACAGCAATTGAACCCGAAAACGAAAAACAACAGGTAGAGAGTGAGCATTCAATACAATCTAGTAAATCAAGCGAGAAATCAGAAGAGCAAGAGCAAGAGCAAGAGCAAGAGCAAGAGCAAGAGCAAGAGCAAGAGCAACAAAAATCATTTATGAGAAGATTGTTTGATAGTTTGTTTGAGGAGGTGGAAGTAGAAGTACCAATATCAAGACAACCAAGCAGTAACAATAGCGAACCATTACCAACTAAAAAAGATGAAACACCTATACCTTCCTCTTCAAGTTCTTCTATTTCACATCATAGCAACAACCCTTATGGTAATCTACCTATAGGTGGTTCGCGTAGTAGTAAATCTAGTTCCCGTTCTTCAACTATACATTATGGTAGTTCCCGCCCTGCTTCAACAATACATTATGGAAACAGCAACCCTATCAGCGTTAGGAGTTCGCCCATATCTGTTAGAAGTTCCCCCATTTCTGTTAAAAGTTCGCCAATTTCTGTTAAAAGTTCCCCTATTGTTATAAGTTCTGCTTCAAGTAGTAGTTCTCAAGGAGTTAATTATGAAAAGAAAGCATTTAAGAATTGAAATAATTATTAAAAACATTTTTAGTAATTATTTCGCCGAGCAATTACATAACTTACACCAAGCCTCGCAGTTCTCTTTATAATGCGGGACTTCGTTGTTTAGTCTCTGAGCAGTTATATTATTAGTTAAGTATCCGTTACTTATGTCAAACTCAAAGCGACAACCGCAGTTCTGGCAGTTTCCGTTTAACCTCTTCATAAACCATTCAGTATCAACATATTTAGTCTCATCTATTGTTCTATTCTTCGCCTCATCCTGTAACTTATAATTCTTAATTTTATTTCCCAAATATCGGTGTAGATTTTCTTCGTTAAGCTCTCCCTTGTTAGTAGCGCCTTCGTAAAACAAAACATCATTAAAATCAGTGCTTCTCGTTAAGGCGCACCATATCCACTCACGGCTTACTAAATATGACTTCTCCCACTCGTGGATGGTCATTTTTCCTTTGATTGATGCCCCCTGCGCGGAATGGCAAGTGGCACAGTAGTCGTATCTAAAATGATTATCTAAAGTGTAAATGTCGATGGTGTATCTATCTTTTGATTTTATGTTCTCTAAGGTAACTACATTGCCTGATATATTAACTATTTTAACCCGATAATTAACATTAAACTTAGTGTTTCCAACCTTCTTATATTTCCTACATATAAGCGTTTCCCCTACTTCGTACTTATCGGTTTTACCTAGGTTGCTTCTTATGTAGTTGGATACATATTTACATCGTATATTGGTGTATGCTATGTTCTTCTCGGACGCCATTAGGTCGGAAGTCGTTTTAAAATATTTCCTTACAAAGTCGGTTATAGGAATGCGGTTTATCCACATGTCGTCATACATACGGTTTAAGGTGTTGCGGTTCTCATTTGCTTTTGAGTCATCTTTAGCCCCTAACCTCTTACAAATCTTAAGCATCATATTGTATTTAAATATTTGGTTGATACAATCGTCAGCGTATTCGTCAGGCTTTCTGGTATTGGTTAAGTCTTCAATCGGGGGCAGTTGTTTAACATCTCCCGCACCTATGATAATTTTATCGGGATGTTGCTTCGCGAATTCCCTAATCCTATTTAAGATATATAAACTATTCATATAAATCTCGTCAAACACTATACAGTTAAATTTACTATGGTCAAACTCTGGTAGTTTCTCACCGTCGCCAACAGGAATAGCAAAGAATTTATTTGTAGTGATTGCTTCATCGTCTATATTTTGCGATAAGCTGTTCTGCGGGACTACAAACAATGTTTGAGAACCTAACTTACTGAAATGCTTTGCCAAATGCGATTTACCACCGCCTGCGTATTTACTTCTTATAATAAGCGGGCTCTTTTGAGTTATTTGTTTTGCTATGCTTTCGGTGTCCCACTCGTCTTTAATTTCTAGTGTTTCGTTGGTATATTGTGGTATTTTTGTTAAGGTAGTTTTCTTCATTTTGTGTTGCTCTGTCGGTGGGATTATTGATTTACCTTTTTCGTGTCTCCATCCTCCGATGTTACCGTTAAATGTTATTGCTTTCTTCGCCTTGCTTAAGTGCTCATGCCTAATTACAAAGGCATCTGTTTTAACACTCCATACATCAACACCATTATTTATTAATTTGGTATAATCCTCGTGTATTTTATGGTTATGGATTTGTAGAAGTAACTCCTTTATGTAAGTATATCCGTTTCTTAATGCCACTCTATCGGTCACTGTTAAGCAGTAATATTTTCTGTCCAATTCCTTGTCGTCTTCGTCGTATCCGGTGATTTTATTAATCTTGCCTCCTACTTCCTGCTGATAATACAATGCTTCCCGAAGGCTGTCAAAGGCAAAGCTTTTAGATTTTTTGTTCGTTCCCTTCTCTAGCAATCCGAAATTTACATTTGCTATAAGCTTCTTGATTTTAGCATCTTCTGGATAATGGTCTGATATTTCGGTTGCCCATAGTTGTTTAATAAGCTTCGTGTAATTCACCTTATACACTCTAGAAGGCTCTTTGTAATGTAGGATTTCGCATTTATCGGCGTAGTGCTTTAGAAACTTACCATAGACTAAACAGTGTGTCTTATTAAAAAATAACGCTTGTTCTTTAGGTTTAACTAAAAACAAAGTCAGCTCGTGAAACTTGCTGTAATCGTGGGCTTTGTAATTGAAATGCTTCCATATATCAAACTGATTAAAGACGGGAATCTCGGTAATTTGGTTGAAGGCGTGGGTGTAAGCTTTCTTACATCTATTTCGGTGGTGGTTTCAGGCATAAACCCGTATTTGTCGTATTTCTCGGTTCTTTGGTTAAACACCTTGTAGAATTTATTTGTTTCTCCCACTGGCGGGATTGTTCGGCATTCCTTCAGAATTTGTATATCGGTTTCGTTGTAATAGGATTTATGTAAGGGGTTAAACAATGCCTTATTGAATTCATACATTGCTTTAGACATGTTGTTATAGATCTGCTCAGTCCTTACCGTTATAGTTCCATCAACGGAGCTTGTCACTAGATTTTGGGTTTTAATCCTGTATCTTATGCTCTTCTTTTAATGTAGAATTTGAAATACAAATCAGAAACGATACAACCAGTAAATCTCACTTGTGGCTCATACCCTGCCATCTTGCTTTCATAAAACAAATGGGTTAAATCGTTACCATCATAAATTAAGGTATATTCGTCTTTCTCCCTGAATTTCTTAAGGTCATTTAAGGACTGTATCATTTTACATTCAGTGGGTTCGTCATTTTCGTTTATGTGGTAATCTGGGGAAGCCTTAACCGATACATCTTGATTCTCGCGGATTGCCACCATCTGCCTTAACATCTGTAGGTTGTCGTTTGCTGTGTAGATATGATTATTTTTAACTAAAGCATGTAATGTTGGTATATGGTGGTTGTATTTAGTTGGTGAGTATTTGAAAATCGGCTTTATGAAGGAGTTAAATATCCTTACTTGAATACCGTAGTGTTCAAACACCGGCACCATATCCTGTATTGATGCCCCATTCGTTTTAAACTCATCTTCGGTTTTATTCATCAGTTTTAACATACTTTTTTTTGTTAATCTGTTCTTCTCCCTGCGCTTCTCGCCCAGTAGTGTATCCTTATACCAATCGGTGATGGTGTTAAACCAGCACTCGTTTTCTTTGTAATGCTTTACATTTATCGCTTCCTTAAAGGTTTCAAACTCGGGGTCTAAAGGCGTTTGAATATAGATGTTATACATACTTAAATTAGCGGTATTTGTTAGTTTTTCCTGTTCTGGCTTGAAATCTGTATCGCCATCTACTTTCTCAAGGCTCTTAATTTGAATACATTCCATATATTGCGCTGTATGATATAGGTCATCTTCTAAAACTGGGTCTGTGTTGAGTGTATCCATTAACTTTGTAAATGTGTTTTTAGTTTCCTTATCATATCTAAAAATTCGTTTCCCCACCAAGTCCTCTATGTATCTGGTGGATGTTACATTTGCGCTTTTAGGTTCTTTCCAAAAATAAATTAAAGGTCGGCCTTTGTGGTCTTTGAAAGCGGTTTTAATAGCGTTGTCTTTTTCTAACTTTAATTTATAAAACATTACATCTATAGAGTAGATGCTGGTGCTATTTCGTCTTTTGTTTTCCTTCTTTGCTTCCCGCATTCGTTGCCCGAGTGGTTCTTTGTCGTGGTGTTTGTCGTGGATTTTGTCGTATGCTTTGTTTGCCTTCGTCTTTTGTTTGTCGGTTTTGCGGTTATGAACTGTCTGATTAAATTATCCGCAGTGGTGAATTGCGCTATTTTACGGTCTTCATAAAAGTTAATTAGATTTTGTGTTTTTTCTCTGGTGCCTTGTGTTAAACGATTCTTGTAGTTGTCGTAGGTTGTTTGTAGTGCTCTCGTGTTACGCTTAATATTTTTGCTCATATACAATATAATTACAATATAAATTAAATTTCTTTTTAAATGTTTTTTCTAAAGATTTTCGTAATATATTTAGAAACTTATTTAAAGAAATAGTATAAATATATAGTATAGTAATATGACACATTTCAAAAGTCCCGAGGATATGACAATGGACGAGATTAAGCAACAACTGGCTTTGTATCAGAGGCTGTATTATAACAAGAGGAAAGAAGACGAGCAATTTATGATGAAGAAGCGCGAAGCAAGTTTAAGGCACAACCAAAAAAAGAAACTTAAGGAATACATAGAAGAAAACAATTTAAGCGAGGAAGACTTAACACCAAGTCAGATTAATGAAATCATTACAGATAAGAAACCTAGCGGGAAGAAGCGCGGAGCACCAAAATACGATATGAACGAATACAAAGTGATTATGCCAAATGCTGTATAAAATGATGATTTAATTAATTATATTAAATCATTATTTGTTTGTTACTTATTTATATGAGCGAGAAGCAGAAAATCATTAATGACGTATATTTTGATAGAGCCGGTTATGGCTCAAAACAAAGGACATTAAGCGAAGCACGGGAGAAGGACAAAACCATAACAATGGCAGATATAAACGAGTTTTTTAGAAAGAATGTTGAACAAAAAAGAAAGCCGGTAGGTCAAAACAGTTTTATCGCCCCCCATTCCGCTTATGAATATCAGATGGATTTGTTTTTTATAAACGATTTGGACGAACAAAAGTTTAGGGTAGGTATGCTAATGATTGATGTATTTGATAAGTTTATGTGTGTGGTGCCGATAAAAGGAAAAAAAGAAGAGGATTTATCAAGTGGAATGATTGAGTGTTTAAACAAGATGGGAAAGAAACCCGAGATAATTTACACAGACGACGAGGGAGCAATGAACAAGGAAGCAATACAAAAGTATTTGAAGGATGAAAACATAGAACATCATAGAACGAGGGCGCACCCAAATTTTAGCGAAAGAGCCATCAGAACTTTTAAAGATATGTTGTATAGGAGAGTTGAAGCGGATGAGAAAAAAGGAGGAAAACAGAACATCCAATGGCCAGACTACATATTAGAAATATTATTAACCTATAACAATCAAATGAAGCACTCGGCTACGGGATTTACACCAAAAGAAGCCCGAAAACCCAGTAATCAATTCAAAGTGAAACTAAATTTAACGATGAAGGGCAAGAAGAACCGCATTTATCCCGAACTAAATGTAGGGGACGAAGTTAAGATATTTAGGAAGCGAAAACCAAATGAAAAAGAAAGAGTGAGTAATTATAGTCAAAATATTTATACAATAGAAAATATTGAAAATAAGTTAGGTCAAAATTATTACAGAGTTGAAGGTAATAGTAGGCAGTTTTTGAGATTTGAACTACTGAAGCTTTGAGTGCAGGCACTCTGTATTTTATTCACGATCAGCGGTTGGGCACATGACTCTTCCAGTAAAAATTGTCTCCAAAGCAGACAAGCTGGCTATCTGTCCCCTCTGCACAGCACAAGTATGACAATGACCAACTAAACTGGTCCCAAATCTGCTGGGACGTCACACTGACCATCACGATTGTCTCCAAAGCAAACGAGCTGACCATCTGACCGCACTGCGCAAGTATGAGAACTGCCTGCTGAGACTGCCAAAACTGGTCCCAGATCTGCTGGGACGTCACACTGACCATCACGATTGTCTCCAAAGCAAAAAAGCTGAGCATCTGTCCGCACGGCGCAAGTATGAGAACTGCCTGCTGAGACTGCCAAAACTGGTCCCAAATCTGCTGGGACGTCACACTGCCCAGCACTATTGTCTCCAAAGCAGAAAAGCTGACCATCTGTCCGCACGGCGCAAGTATGAGAATTGCCTGCTGAGACTGCCAAAACTGGTCCCAAATCTGCTGGGACGTCAGACTGACCATAATAGTTGTCTCCAAAGCAAACGAGCTGACCATCTGACCGCACTGCGCAAGCATGATGAGAATTGCCGTTTGAGACTGCCAAAACTGGTCCCAAATCTGCTGGGACGTCACACTGACCATACCTATTGAATCCAAAGCAGACGAGCTGACCATCTGTCCGCACGGCGCAAGTATGAGAATTGCCTGCTGCGACCAAAACTGGTCCCAAATCTGCTGGGACGTCACACTGACCATCACCATGGTATCCAAAGCAGACGAGCTGACCATCTGTCCGCATGGCACAAGTATGACAATTGCCTGCTGAGACTGCCAAAACTGGTCCCAAATCTGCTGGGACGTCAGACTGACCATCACCATTGTCTCCAAAGCAAACGAGCTGACCATCTGACCGCACTGCGCAAGTATGAAAACTGCCTGCTGAGACTGCCAAAACTGGTCCCAAATCTGCTGGGGCGTCACACTGCCCATCACTGTTGTATCCAAAGCAGACGAGCCGACCATCTGCCTGCATTGCGCAAGCCTGAAGAGCTGAGAGTGCCGAAACTGGTCCGAAATCTGCTCGCAAACCGCGCTGCGCATGTCCGCCGAATACACTCTTCCTCACCACCGAACTGCTGGAAACTCGAACATCTCCGGAACGTGGTGAAAATGCGCAAGTCCGAGTCCGTCTGTTCATTTTGCTTGGCCCCACGAAACGTGACTGACCCTGTGTGCAAACGCACCAGGAGCCAGGACGGACCGCATTAAAAGACTGGAACGGCGCCCTTTGTGCCCAAAAGAACCAGGCAAATGCCAGGCCAGCTTTCATGGCCATGGAGAGATGGATGAGAAGAAATGCTCCAGTGAGGGTGCATTGAAGCTGAAAACGGAATTACACGAGTAGCCCATGCTATGCTACAAGTATCGTTCTAGGCGATTCGACCTTAACTTCAAACCTTATTCCTATTATGGATATTTTGTTTGAGATGACCGTTTCCATTTTCTAGTTAGGGACATTCGGGTTGGGAATATGGGTTTTTCTATGGGGGTGCAGGTCTATGGAGTTGAGGTTGGTGTTTTTCTATGTGGTGGTGTATGGTTTCTTCTGGTGGTTCCATCCTAGGGGTCTTCCTATGGGTCTTTTGGTGAGTTTAGGGTTGAGGTATAGGTTGTTATGGTTTGGGTCTTCAGGTGAGTTATTCCTAGGGTTCTACCTATGGGTCTTGGATGGGTTGAAGGTTGAGGCGTAGGTTGTTATGGTTTTGGGTCTTCGGGTGGCCTAGGGGGGTGGGCATGGTTAGAAAATGGAAATGGTAGTTGCTAACTTATTGTAGTATAATTAGATAGGGGCCATAAGGGAAGACTGGTAAGCATTTAAGGTATTTATTCCTGCGCCCGAAGAGTGTTAGGCATTTGGCCGGCTCTCGGCTTGGAACTTGCTACACTGGGTCATCAAAGGTCCTCACGTCGCAGGGATCGCATCGTCTTTAGTTGCAGATGATGAAAGCTATGACAAAACTACTATTACATTGGGTTATTACGTGAAAGGGCGGCAGGGGGAGAGATGTCGATGAACTCGGCATCGGCATCAACGCAGGAGACTCTGTGTGCGAATCAGAAGCTCCATTTCCCGAATTTTGCTTTATTCTGCTACTACCTGCATACTTGGACACTATAAGATATAGTCCAGTTCTGCAAACTACTTGGCATCAGCATGCCCCTGCCTCCGAGATGATCATGGCGACATGGATCATCAAGAAGCCGAACACGATAAATGTGGGTCTCTCCTGCCACAAACGCCGAGTCTTGGTCCAGCTCTAGAAGCCTTTTGGACGTCGACCTCAGGTTGGACGGTGGCTTCTAAATTTGAAGCTCCCTCTATCACAATACACACAAGCGTGCATGTCAACCCTGCGTAGTCCGTATAGACAGCTCTCTTCAACCATGGGGCTTCGGAATTGAGAGTTTCAGGGTTTAAGATGTCTAAGCCCTGTCACTCCTTAAGCCGTCACCCTGGTTTAGGGTTTAGGGTTTAGGATTAACCTGGATTGCTGTCTTACTTGCTGGGAAGAAGGCGGAGCGTGGGTTTTGAAGGTGGCCAACGGTGACCTACAACCCACCAAAAGTGTGAAAGGACATAAGACCCTCAACCCCAAAGCCCTAAAGCCCTTTGCTGCCTCTGAACCCTAAACCCCAATCCCCCAAACCCGAACCCCCCCAACCTGCAAACCCGAAACCCTAAATCTGAAACCCTATTCTGCTCTAACCTCTACCGGGTCCTCCCAGGCCCAGTGAAAGAAGCACCCCTCGGAGCTGAAGAACTCCACCTCCCGCTGGCTTGGGCATGTGTAGGGGTGTAGGGCTTATAGTGTTTTGGGTTTAGAGTTTAGGGTTTAGGGTTTGAAGTTTGGGGCTTTTTTGGGGGGTTTAGGAAATTTAGGGGTTTAGGGGATGGAGCACGTGGAGGTCAGAGCATAGGGATCCAGAGCATACTCCTTGGGTGCCAAAAAAGCGAATCTCGTCCAAAGAGTCCAGCATGTCCGAATTAGGGAAGATGCTCTTTTGAGATCTCCAGTGCAAGTTGCGGAACCTTTCCTAAAGAAGGGACAAATGGGGGGGGAGGGGGGGAGGGTTTTGGGCGTTAAAGCCTTTTCGAGGGTCCCTGTATTCTTCGCCTTCAAACCGACAGTTGAATTCAACCCCCCCCCCCTTCCCCCCAAAGCCCTATAAAACCTGAGACCCGAAGTAAGCTCCTGAATCCCGAGCGCGACATGCAGCAGCCTATAAACCCTATACCCCACATGCAGCACCCAAAGCCCTAAACCCAAAACCCTAAATGCTAAACCCTAAACCCGAAACCCTAAACCCTAAACCCTAAACCCTAAACCCTAAACCCTAAATCCTAATTAGATCAGTCTTTAATGTGGAATCGCGCGCCTCGGAGCGGGAGAACACCAGGGCCTGCAAAGCCAGCGACTGCTGTCCCAGACCTTGCTTAGGTGGGCTTAGTTTAGGGTTTAGGGTTTAGGGTTTAGGGTTTAGGGTTTAGGGTTTAGGGTTTAGGGTTTAGGGTTTAGGGTTTAGGGTTTAGGGTTTAGGGTTATACGTACCCACTCACGAAGCTTCAAGTAAGGTCGGGGACCTGGAGTTTCAGGCTGAAGGTTTAGGGCTTTGGGGTTTAGCAATAGAAAGGGTTTGGGAAGTTTGGGTTTAGGCTTTAGGGTTTAGCGTTTCTGGTTTGCAGGGCATCAGGTTCGGATTCAGGTCGCTCGGCCTTCTTGCAAGGCAGATTTGTTACAACTAGGGCTTGCATGCAAGTTTGTTGAGTTGGTCTAAATTTCACTTGATTCTGGGGGGGACATGGTGTGACCATGTACATCCCTGAACCCGAAACCCTGAACCCCAAACCCTAAACCCTAAATCAGCCTGCATCCCTAAACCCGAAACCCTGAATCCCCCTTTCAGGGCCGCCCGACTGAGCACGAACCGCGCCATGTCGCCGGAGACCCGGCGCGACGTGTCCCCGCCGCAGGGTCGAAACCGAAGACGCCCCTTGTAGGGCGTGGGTAGGTCCTCTGACTGATGCTTGGGGTGTGGGGGCTGAGGGGCTCCGCTGGGTTCACGGCTCAGGGCGAAGGACCCCTTTTGATCCCTAGTCCTACAAAGCCTATATAGAACATTACAGGGCGACTGGTAGGGCCTCAGAGGCTCCTGGGGTTGGGACTGAAGTTGCTGATGAGCTGAGATGCCACTACGGCTGCGGGCGAGAGATGTAGGAGTTTGGGGCTTCAGGGCATTCTGAGGGGGCGTAGGGCTTCGGGTCGGAGGGTTGCACATCGGCCTGGATGCTTCGCCCGGTGCTTTTGTGGATGTCAAGACAGGACGCCCCAAGCGCGACGAAAGTTGAGGGGACTTAGGAGGCTGCGAGGTGCTTAAAGGTACTTTATGAGGCATAACGGGTAGGTAATATAGGGTATTCGGATGACGGGTCTCTTCTACGGGTACCTCCATTTATCCCTTAAAGAGCCTGAACCCTTAAGCCAAGGTGGCTTGCTTCATCCCAGGGTCATGTGGAGAGGTCTCGGATCCAGGTTTCAGGTTGAAGCGTTTAGGTGCAGGGTTTAAGTTTACGGTTGTTGGGTTTCGGGTTTAGGGCTCAGGGATTAAGGTTGAGGGCGACATGCTGTTCTGGAAAGCGTGCCAAGAGACAACCCCCCCCCCCCCCCCCACGCCAACTCCTTAGCCTAACCCTGATACCGGGGCCGAATATCTAGTCTGAATGGGGTTTGTGGGAATCCTGAGTAAAGGGGAATAAAAAAAAGGATACTGCTGGTATCCGGGTAGTCCTCTGCTGCCGACTTGACAAAGTTCTTCCAGAGCAGTTCGGTGACCAGCACCACGTCGCAGTTGTGGTAGAGAATCAGGCCTACGCTTCACTTGCGCTGCAAACGATTTGGGACTTTGGGGCGACTTGTAAGGCCTTCGTCTTGGGATTTCTGAACTCGGGGTCAGGGCTTGCAGGATGCAAGGTTGGGCAGAGAAGACTCTTCGTCGGCCTTCCTAAACCTCAAACCCCGAAACAGCAAGAACACCTCAACACTCTAAACTCCAAAGGAAAATAATTAGGCCTGAAAACCTGAAAACCTAAAGCTTAAACCCGAAAGCCTCAAACTCTCAAACCCCGGAACACTACAGACCCTAAAAAACGCGAAGCCCCTAACAAAACATCCAACCCCAAACCCCCAAGCCCGCAGCCCCAAAAATGTAATGAAACTCACAAAGCCCGCAACCCCAAAGAGGGTTTAGGGTCCCAAAGGTTCCCGGGACCAGAAAAGAATATACCTCAAAACTACAACCCTGACCCACGGGCCGTCTTCATGGGTTCTACCCTATAACCTAAGCCCTACTAGCCCCTGAAGCCTGATTCTTGAACCAAGATGCTTCCTCTTGTTGATGCGCGGTACCCGCGGGCCTTTTAGTGTTGCTCTTGTGACTCCCTGCTGCCCTACCCGTCCTCGCGCAAGCGCCACAAACGGTTGCACGTCGCCCCGGGTCCCTCTTGTCATCAGCAAGACCTGTTTCCGTCGCGTGCGCTTTCTGCTTTTGGATTTACCGGGGGGGCTCAGGCGCGTAAACCCTGAAGCGCATACGTCAATACCGGGAATTTCCCTGAAGAGCCGCGAAAGGTTCAGAGCTTAGACTCAGAGCATATGGGACAGGGGCTTCATCTGCTTCACCTTCAACCAGCTACTCCAACATGCGAGGCCTCAGTGTTCAGGTAGGTGTAAATACAGGGTTTAGGCTTTCAGCTTCAGGGTAGACGGCATCTTTGCAAAAGCTGAGCGTGCTCTTGCAGGAGCTTTGCACCGCAGAGCAGCATTGTCGCTGACGACACTATTTGTTGAACGTGTAGATACCCAGAACATTTCACCTTACGAGCACGTCGTGGCATGAAGTCCAGTCCGTCAGGCACAGTACAGTGCGTGCGCGAGGAAGCGACAGCCAACTCAAGACCAAGCTAGATCATGAACCCACCCTGAAACCCTGAAGCAGAAACGCTGGACCTGTTCTTAAACCAACAAACTGTGCAGCTTGCGAGACTAGCTCCCCAAATTACCTCGCCTTTGGCCGACCGGAGCTGGTCAGCACCGAGGCGATCGACGAGCGTGTATCTTCCTGGCCGAAGCCCTTTCTGTCAGAGAGCTTGGGCCAGGTTTTTGGCTAGAAATACATAAGGTTACAAGAAGCAAAAGGCATAGCTATCCTGCTTCTGACCAACCAGATCTGAATACCATGCGCCTCCAAGCACAGAAGGCTCACCCCAAACCTGAAACTGAAACCCTCCTTGGGACCCCTAAACCCAAAACCCTAAACCCTAAACCCTAAAAGAAACTCTCAGCTGCAAGGGCGATCCTGCCGCGCTGGTCGGTCCGGCGCAACGAGGCTCTCCTGCGGCCGGGGGAAGCTTAGGGTTTAGGGTTTCGGGTTTAGGGCTTAGGGTTTAGGGTTTAGGCTTTAGGGTTTCGGGTTTAGGGGGGTAGTATTTAGGCTCGAGGCTTCAAAAACTGGATGAAGGTGTTGCTGGAAGGAGGCAACAGAAGGTTTTGTGAATCGATGTGGTGTCGGTGAAAACTGCCCCCGCCCTCCCCCGCTCCAACAGTCCAACAGAACATGTTGTAACAAAATGCTTATGCAAAGGCTCAGGCTGTCAAAGGCAATGTCAGTGGGTAGATTGCTAGTACTCCTCGCGGTAGTTCATGGCTACTGGTCAGTCTGCACTCGCACAGCTCCAAAGATCCTCCCAACCTCCACCGAAAGACGGCAAAAAGGCCAAGCTCCAGAATCCTGCATCATCCAGCCTCAGTGTCGAAGAAAGACTCCGCCGATTGGAAGAAGGACAGAGCTTGCACAGCCAGGTCATTGTGCAGCAAGGGCATCGCTTGAATCGAGTAGAGGCCGCAGTGGAAGTAATCATATGGATTCAAGACAACAAGCTCAAGAAGCTGGCCGCAGACGCACACGGCATGTGGAAGCAAGCCAAGCCTCAGCAGGGGCCTCATCCTATGGGTGGGTATGGCCACGTGGTACATGCGCTCATTCTTCAGGCAAACGTGGAGGCTATGAACAGCGCAAATCCAGATCAAGGCGAAAAGATGAGAGGACATCCGCAGTTCAAAGCATTAAAACAATTCCTCAATATTTCAGACGAGTCTCAGACCGTGGAAGCAGTGACACAGTACCTCAACAGCATTCACGAAAGGCCCATGACGGAGTGCGTGCAAAGTTGCAGGCCAGTGTCAAAGCGAAAGATGACAGAGGACAAACCGTGGGGATGGAGCGTGATCTACGAGTCTGGTTTGGAGGGCAGCAAGCTGCGCGACTTCATGCTCACTTACGCCCAGCCACTACACACAGTGTTTCAACTGGTGAGTGTGAGGAAAGGTGTTCCACGCGAAGACCGCAATCTCAAGAAGGTTGCGGGGATGGTGGCACATTGGGGCAGCGTCGCTGCGCCAACAGAGGACGCAGAGGCACAAGAGGAGGAAGAGCTCGAAGACGACCTGTCCAAGCAGACGCCGATGAAGGATGGCAAGCGGGGCAGAAAGTAAGAGCGCTGAGGTACAAAAGAGCCAGCCTTCGAAAGAAAACTGAGAAGTTCACTCCCAGTAGCCAGCAATTTCATGACACTTTCGTTGCCGAGATAGCTTGTGCGGTCGCAAGTCCGCGCTGCCATGTGGCAGAGCCGAGCGTTTCCGCGCTGCCTGACGCGCGGATGGAGCCTTCTTCGGGAGGCGAAAACGGCAGTCAGGTGATACCGCCAAGAACTCGTACAGCGCTGCGTGGAGTGCGAAAGCAAAGCATTCGCAGAGCAGCTTATGCCGCAGCAGGTGGACAAGCAGTCCATATCAGAGGTCGCCAAGTTTCAGAAAGCAACTGGCGTGAGATTTTTCCTGGCATTTCCTTACCGCCTCAAGATAGGACGCCTTCCTCTCATCTAGAAGACCGTGCTGTGAAGAAACGACCTGGGCAGGCACGTAGACACATCGAAACACTTGTTTCCTTCAACGTGCTGTCAGCAAAAGAAGACAGCTGCAGCAACAAGAGTGCAGGCAGGTGGTTCCTCCTGGAAAGCGTTTTCTTTGAGAACAAGGTTGACGTCGCGATGCTGCAGGGGACCATGGAAACAGGTACAAGCAAGACGGTTGGCGAGCACTACGTCATTTACAAGCACGGAGCCTCAAAATGGAGGCCAGGATATGCAGCAGGGGTGGCCGTGATGGTTCGCAAAAACAAGCATGGAGGCGACGTTACTGTGCATAACATTTCCGAAAGGCTCATGTTTTTGGAGATCAAAGCTTCGAATAGACATGATGTCTACGGGTCAGGATATGCTCCAGGAGAGTGGGACTCAGAGGAGGTCAGGACCAAGTTTTACGATCTCCTGCAGAGCACCATGGAAGCGCTGCCCACGAGAGCAACAAAACACTTGGGCATCGACAACAATGGCACAGTCTGCAAATGCGAGCCATGTTCTGGTAAGTGGGCCCAGGCTCCAGAAGGCCAGCCCTCTGCAAACGGACAGGCTCTACTGGACATTTGCGAAGCAATGACATTGCGGCTAGCCAATACTCATTTCCGGGACCCACACCTCAGCACTTGCTACACATATGGAAATGGCCAGGAACAATCACGTCAGATTGACTTCCTTGCGATTGACTGCAGGGACACCCAAGCGGTATGCCGCGCCCGGACACAGCCAAAATGGCCAGTGCATCTTCGCTCGGATGGAAGGCCAGATCACGTGCCAGTTCTTGCTGAAGTGAGCTGCCAAAAGCCAAAAACAGCTCCTCAGCGGCAAGGCATGAGATGGAACTGGGAGGCTCTCAGGGACCCAGAGGTCCTCCAGCTTTTCAGACAGGATCTGGAGAGATTGTGCCAGGAGCAAGAAGAACAACAGCGAGAGGTCACTGAACATTGGGAATGGTTGAAACACCAGCTCCAAGTTTTGCAACAAAAGCATTTCTTCAAGCCTGATGACGGCATCCGCCAGCCGTACATCACCTCGCAGACGAAGGATCTCATTCATGAAAAAGCCCAATGTCTGAGATCGCTGCGCGAAGCGAGAGAAGCTTTTGATGCTGATACCGCAGATGAAGCAGCTCACCAGTCCTTTCTAGCACGTCAAGCTGCGCTGAAAGAAGTGAATCGCAAAGTTCGTCAAGCAGTGAAGCTTGACAAGACATGCTGGATCGAAGAACTGGGAAAGGAAGCTCAATGTGCGGCGCAGAGCAATGATTTTCGAAGGCTCTATGCAATTGAGCGGCGTTTGAGTGGCAGGAAAGTGCGTTCTCCAAAGGTTTATGTGCAGCTTGACTCCGGAAGAGCTGCCTTGACTCCTGAAGCAGAACAGCAGGCATGGCTCCAGCACGGTTTGCGGGTGTTCGGAGGCAGAGAAGTTTCTAGCTGTGAGCGACAATCGGGGCGCTGCAGTCTCGAGGGTCATCTTGCTAATCCCCCAACTGCCCGGGAAATCCAAAAAAGCATTGGAGCCATGCGTGTCGGCAAAGCAACCAAGCCCGATGGCCCAGGAGCAGCTCTGCTGAAAGCAGGAGATGCTCCAATGCGACGCCTGCTGATGAAGTTTGCCCAGCACATCGTGGATAACCGCGATGAAGAAGAAGCTTGTGTCTGTGTCCCTAGTGAGCTTAGAGACCCTAGGATGGTTTGGATATGGAAGAAGAAGGGCGATATCCATGATCGTGATGTTTATAGGGGGATAGGATTGCGTCATCACCTTTTCCAAGTCATCATAGGCGTCTACGCTTCGAGACTCAAACTTCTTCAACGAAGTGCTATTGATTATTGGCACTATGGGTATAGGGCAGGCAGTAGCCGTACACATGCAATCTTTGTGGTCAGGCATACTCTTTGGCGTCTCACCAGGGCAAAACAGTCTTGGGAATTGGTGCTGTATGACCAAACCAAATATTTTGACATGATCGATCGCTCGGACCTCATTCGGGATCTTCAGGATGCTGGGTTGGGTGTTAGTGACGTTAAGGTTTTTGAGGCTACTCTTAACCAGTCGTGCTACGAGTATGGTTTTAGCAACACCCGATACCAGCAGGTCCTAAAAGGAGTCGTCCAAGGAGGGAGGGAGAGTGCAATGCTTAGTTTGGGTCCCATGAATCGTACTCTCAGAGCCCTGAAACAACGTAGGCTTAGGAGGTTGGCCGGTTCTGGTGTTCCTAGTGTTTGTGTTAGGACGAACAGCCAAGCAAGCCTCACTCACCCCACGGGCAATGCTGCTGCCGCTGACAAGAATTACGACCTCACTGACGCTGTGTACGCTGATGATGTTGCTAGCATTGTCTTATGCCCTACTCAGCATGTGGTGACCGAAATGCAGGATTTTTGCGAGGTCGCTGAGGGAGAAGGTCTGCTGCCAAACGTTGAGAAGTTTGAAAGAGTCAGGCGTTTCAATGGGGCTGGGGCTGAAAGGCTTCGGGATGATTCGGCTTACTCCAACCGTCTCCCTAATCGGCAGGGCACTGTCAAAGTTCAAGATAGTGTCAAGTATTTGGGTGACCACTTGGACAACAGTCACTCAAACCGGCGAGAAATTGATCACCGGCTTCGCTGCGCCCGTGCCGCCTTCAACAGTTTGGCCGCTAGGATTTGGAAGAATCGAGGTCTGAGACATGAGACGCTGAAAATGCTGTACGCTTCGCTCGTCAGGTGTCATTTGGTGGGGGCCCTTGAATGTTATGCCTTGACCAAAAGCGAAACGGCCAAACTCGAAAGGCAGCAAAACGTTTTCCTCTGGAGACTGCACTGCTTTTGTCACGACCTCCCCGCCGGGCCTGAAAAGTACAGAGACCGGCCCACGTCTGAGAGACTGCGAGAGTGGCTAGGGGTTCACACTGTTGAGTCGCAGCTGGTTGTGGCTAGAGTGTCGTGGTTGGTTGCCAGTAGGCTTGGTGGTCCTCCTCAGGTTTGGGGTCTCATTACTGGCATTTTTGACTTTGAAGACCAAGCCCCGCGCAGTCCATGGCACTTGCTCTGGGAAAGGGATCTGGGTCAGGTCAAAGCCGTTTTGGGCCCTGATCTTCCTGCACAGCAGACAGAACAGATTTTCCAGCATCTGACTGGGCTCAGTGAAGCCTCTCGCCAGAAGCTGTTGGCCAGATGCTTGTCGTTTAGGAACTGGGAGGCGCTTGATAGGGACGTGTTTTGCCCTGACTGTTCTTCTAAGTTTCTGGACCAACGGTGGCTTCGTTTTCACCAGAAACGTGTGCACACGCACAGAGACCCTAACCCCGAAGATGCGCTCTTAGACATTGAAGCGTATAATCCGACCGGTGTCACTTGTCCTTGTTGTGGGTTTAAGTTCTCTTGTAGGGTTTCCTTGTTGCAGCACATCAGAAAGAGGGCTGTTTGCAGGGAGGGTCTAAAGTGGATGTGGCAACAACACAGCAATGGAGTCACGCCTACTTTCCCAATATGTGCACTGTCCGGCAAGGCAAAATCCAAGCGGGAAAGAGCCAGAATCCCCAACATGTGGAGGGAGCTTCTTGTTCGACGGCTCACAAAAGAGGTGCTGGCACAGGCCCAGCTCTTCAGAGATGAGCAGCGCGGAGCGCGCCATCAACCCCGCTAGGATGCTGCAGCCTGAAGCATTGGGCCCTAGGGGCTGCTTCGGGCCTTCTTGGCGCTTGGCCTCGGAGGCAGCGCGCGTGGCACCGCAGAGCGGCAGTAACACACGCGCAGCGCCAGTTCGAGGCGGACCGCGACGCTCTTTCAGAGTGAGGTTATGATGATGATGATGAATGCTTATGCATTTGGAAACCTTTCCCAAGTTGAAGATCTGAGCTGCTTTGTGCTTTGACTTGCTGGATGAGACTTCTACCCTCAACCCTATACCCTTTCTACCTCGGGCTCCACTTGAACCCTAAACCCTAAACCCTAAACCCCAAACCCTAAACCGCAAGAAGCTCCTGCCGCGGTATCACGATGCTCTCCTGCACCTGGCGATGCTTCACCCTACCTTGGAGCCCTAAACCCCAGGTGACCGCGACTTTGCGATCAACAAAAACCTGCAAGCCCCAAACTCTTGGGGTTGGAGTTAGGGGTTAGGTGTTAGGGTTTAGGGTTTAGGGTTTAGGGTGTAGAAGGCAAAAGTCTGAAGCTTCAGTACACGAGACATCCGGTTCCCGACATGTTGGGGGGTTAGCAGCTCTGGTACTCACAGGCTGAGTTCTCTTGGGATCCTAGGGAACAGAAAAGTAACCCTCGGGCTTGAAGTTACCTCTCCGAACCTAAGAGCTCCAGTTAGTCATTCGCCCTCCTCATAGAACAGGAGTTGTTTTCGAGTTGTCACCACCGTGTTGTGGATCGCCCCAAGAAACAACAGAACCGTCTGCCAAAATGGCTGCAAATGCGGCGCTGGTGGCCTGGACTTGCTGCACGCCCCGCAGCTGACTTTGAACTGCGGAGCTTTCACCACCCAAGCGTGGATCACCCCAAGAGACAACAGAACCATCTTCCAAAATGGCTGCAAATGCACCGCTGGTAGCCTGGACTTGCTGCACGCCCCTCAGCTGATTTTGAACTGCGGAGCTGTCACCACCCAAGCCTGGATCACCCCAAGAGACGACAGAACCATCTTCCAAAACGGCAGCAAATGCATTCTCTGTGGCCTGAACCCGCTGCACGCCCTTCAGCTGACTTTGAACTGCCGAACAGTCACCACCACATTCTGGATCACCCCAAGAAACGACAGATCCATCTGCCAAAATGGCAGCAAATGCACAAGTTGTGGCCTGAACATGCTGCACGCCCTTCAGCTGGCTTTCAACTGCAGAACTGTCACCACCGTATACTGCAGGCCCCCAAGAGACGACAGATCCATCTGCCAAAATGGCAGCAAATGCGCTGCCATTGGCCTGAACCTGCTGCACGCCCCTCAACTGACTTTGAACTGCCGAGCTGTCACCACCGTTGACGCCCCAAGAGACCACAGAACCGTCTGCCAAAATGGCTGCAAATGCAGCGATTGTGGCCTGAACACGCTGCACGCCCCTCAGCTGGCTTTGAACTGCGGAGCTGTCACCGCCGGCATATTGGTCACCCCAACAAGCGACAGATCCATTTCCCAAAATGGCTGCAAATGCACAAGTTGTGGCCTGAACCTGCTGCACGCCCCTCAGCTGACTTTGAACTGCCGAGCTGTCACCACCAGAGCCTTGATGGCCCCAAGAAACGACAGATCCGTCTGCCAAAACGGCAGCAAATGCATACAGGGTGGCCTGAACCTGCTGCACGCCCTTCAGCTGACTTTGAACTGCCGAGCTGTCACCACCGTTGAGTGGATCACCCCAAGAGACGACAGATCCATCTGCCAAAATGGCAGCAAATGCGCCCTCCGTGGCCTGAACATGCTGCACGCCCTTCAGCTGACTTTGAACTGCGGAGCTGTCACGACCAAACCTAGACCCAGGAGTAACCCAGGAATAAAAAGGGAACCTTTTGTGGTTTTATGGGGATTGTAAAGCGAACCCCAACCCCAAAAAACAACAAGGGCCTTCCGGGTCCCAGAAACTGTAGATCGCCCCATGTGGTCGCTCCGTCATCACCACGGAACCATGAGGCAAATGCTGCGCCACTCTCGAAATCTGCCCGAGTTCCCGTGATGCTTGGCAAGTGGGTCGCCAAAGCTGTGACATGATCTCCTGTTTGTAGCCCTACATCTAGCAAAGGCACTGTGGGATCATCCAGCACACCCCTCCTTGGTAGCCCAGTAACCACATTCTTATCAGGGCACCCATTTTTTGGGGTTGCTTACTTCATAATATGAGATAAGGGAACCTTGAAAAACCCTAAACCCTAAACTCTAAACCCTCAACCCTCAATACCCTAAACCCTAAACCCTAAAAGGGTACCACTGGTCTGCCAAGCCTCTCTGCAGTGACAAGCCTGAGGCGCTCCTGCTGGAAAGCTTGCTCGGCCAAAGTCTGCAGGTCGCGCACCGTGGAGCCTTTAGGGTTTAGGGTTTAGGGTTTAGGGTTTAGGGTTTTGGGGTTTTGGGGTTTAGGGGTTTAGGGGTTTAGGGGTTTAGGGGTTTAGGGGTTTAGGGGTTTAGGGGTTTAGGGGTTTAGGGGTTTGGGGGGTTGGGGGTTTAGGGGTTTAGGGGGTTGGGGGTTTGGGGGGTTTGGGGGTTTGGGCCTTGATCCACTGAAAAGCACTCGGCTCGGCCACTTGGCAACGAAACAGTCAGCTGGAGCATATGGGAGTTTACGAAAAAGGGACCCCTGATATAGACCCCCAAATAGTAGGCCCAGTAAGGTACCCCCTACCTAGTATCAGAAACCCCCACATTGACAAGCTGTCAGGGTAAAAGTTCGCCACTTCTAACGAGCATTGGACCCCATGTCTTTGGGCCAAACATGAAGCAAGAAGGCAAACTTGCACCATGATGTCAGGGAGCAAGCAGTTTCCGTTCTCGACCTATCATTCCCGCAAATCTGCAGATACTGATATCCTTTGCGACCCCGCAAACCCTATCTTTTGTGGGACATCACTGCACCAGCAGATGAGTCGATGAAGCCAGGTGGAAAACACCAAGTGGCTAGTTCGACAGGAAAACAAGGTTACGACCCCTATACACAACGAGGTGGCTGTTTCACCGTCATCGGTGGGTGGTTTGTGGTATAGTTGACCTCCTTCATAGCCATTCATCAACCGATGGTTCATCAGCAATTGATCATTAAATAGGGTGGGAACGTGTCACCTCAAAACTCAAAACCCCAACCCCAAGCCCTCAACCCTAAACCGGATGTTGGTTTCAAGGTTTAGGGCCTTTGGTCACAAGGATGGGCAGTGGATACTGAGGGTTTAGGGGTGCACTTGAAGCAAAAAAGAGCCCCAAAACTCGAACTGCAAAGAACCACAAACCTAAACCCGAAACCCCTGAACCCTAAAACCTCCTCACCTCTAGCAGAGGTCTTGTGGAGGCGGATGAAGTGAGTGACAGCAACGCGGAAGCGCGCTCCTGTACACGCATTTAGGGTTCTGGATCGGTTTGTAAACCTTGGACCCTCAACGAGGCTGCTCTAGCACCCCTAAACTCCCCCAAAAGCCTACCTAGAGTGGCCTAAACCTTTGGGGGCTTGGGGTTTATGGGGCCCTAAACCCTAAACCCCACACCTCAAACCCTAATCCCCAAACCCGAATTAAACCGCATAGGAGGCTGGTTCAATCCGAGGCCTTGTTGTGAGGAGGCCGAGAGTTACGCGCCAAGAAAACCGCCCGAGGTCTTGGAGCTGCTGTAGGGCTTCTGCTTGCAAAGACTTTATGGCGTTTACCGGCGCTATAGGACTTATAGGCTTGGTGGGCTTTGTAGCACTTTTTTAGCTTTTCAGGGTTTAAGAATTGTAGGGATGCGGTGGACCTGCAAAACTCCCCCTGAAACTCCCCCTGAAGGAGCCCTGAAGCTATGCAAGCACAGCACACGCTATGTAGGCTCCGAGATCGAAGAGCGGGAAAAGCGCAAAAAGGAATGCAATTGAGTTTAGGGTTTGGGTTTGGGGCTTATGGGAACTAACGTATAGTGAGCTCTGTCCGGATAGTGACATGAGCTCTGCCCTTATGGCAATTCTACGCCATTACCTCAGTCAAGTCTGAGTGATTCATAGACCCTATGCCCTTGCACCCACAACCCACAGCAAGAGTAGTTCATCCCCAACCCCGAAGCAACCTGTTACCTTCCAACATCTCCCAAAGCCTGCTTGAAGGTTTGTGACTCTTACTTTCTGACGGAATTGGGCTAAAAAGCTGAAATGGCACTGCGGCCTGTCAGGGGATTTTATGCGCCTATCAAGCACTCACAGCCAGTAAGTAAGTCCCCTGAGCCTTCAACTTTTAGGGCCTACCTAGACCGAGAACTCAAGTTCCTTCTCCAGCGTTTTGTGGCGAAACCTCCCACACCACGCATTCCGAATGCCTCCGGCGGCAGTGTGGTAGCCGAGGCCAGCTGGCCCTTCGCTGGGCCACTTCCCGCCTCATAGGAGGGCCATGTGGGTGTTTACGAAAATAGGGGGACCACCTAATATAGATCCCCAAGTAGTAGGATCCCCTTATAATCGGGACCCCAATAAGGTACCCCCAATATCGTAAACCCATGTGTTGCTAGGCAAACCCCAACAGACTCCGACATGCTCAACGGACCAACTTTCCTGGCCTCTGTTCGCAGGAGCAAGAAGGAAGGCCTCCGCACCGTGGGCGGCGCCTCTCTTGCTGTCAGTATAGGGCTTTCGGATTTATGGCTGTACGTTCCACTCGTTGTTACAGCCCCTGAGCACAAATGTTCTGTGGCCCTTGATGACAGAACTAAAGCACCTGGCAAAACTGTCTAGTCTGGGTCAGAAATGGTTGGTTTGGATGAGTCTTCGGGGGTCTACTTGGAGGTTTGTAGGCATCAAGAACTGGAGTCAGGTGTGAGGCTGGCTATGACCTAATCTGCGGCATTGCTATGTTACGTGAGCTACCCATGAGGCTTCAAGCACGATGTGGGGGTTGAGTTGGATACAGAAGAAGACAAAAACCTGAACCCCAATCCATGAACCTCTTTAGGCCTCAGAGATTCGGGATTTGAGTTCGGGCTTCCTTTTGAATGGCTGGGAAACCCTTGAACACAAGACCCAACACCCTTTGAAAAGGCAGCTGCTCCAGTGCCTTAGAGAGCCCCCCCCCTCGCCCTTCAGCAGATTCACTCCAACAAGTCCCGTGTGACCTCGGCGTCGGAGCGTATCCGGCGAGCATGCTGAGGAGGCGAACAGTACACGGCCTGGTGAGTCCAAAGGAAAGGGGGGGTGATACGTAAGGTAACTGTAGAGATAGAGTTGCAACCTGTTTATATATATATACATTCCTTATATATTTCTGTTTATACATAAATAAATAAATATATATATATATTTTTTTTTTTGCCCGGGGGGGACATATCAAGGTTCAGGGTTACATACAGCCGGAGTTCTAAAGCAACAGTCGGGATCCAACCTGCAAGACGCAAAAGCCCTACGAGGAGATCCTTGCTAATGTTGGTCTCGGGGCACTCGACCCACAAGCACCCTACAACCCCAAGCCCCCTACCAAACCCTCCTAAGCAGCCCTGGGCCCCTGAACCCGAAACCCCAGTTCAGCAGCAAGCTCAGGTTGCATCGGCAATTGGTCAACCTGTCCCTTTTTTGTGCAGTGCATGTCCAGGCGCCTTTCAAACGTCCACCAGGTGACGCATGCTCGGACATCACACGACCGCCCGATGACCAACCGTAGGATATAATTGTAATATCTTATTAATGTTTTTGAAAGTACATTGTATATATATATATATATGTATGTACATTTCACATTCGTACGCGGCCTCTGAGGACGCCGGGTCGCTGAGCAGAAGCCGCCAGCGGCTCTTTCGAGCCAAGTCCTGGTGGGGCACTGCTTTGCGGCTTATAGGGCTTAGTGGCCTTAGGCTTATAGGGTTTAGGGTTTAGGGTTTCGGGTTTAGGGCAATTAGGGCAATTAGGGTTCTTAGAGCTGGGGAGTGTGCTTTTGCATCTATGCCCGGCACATGGGGCGCACGTAGGGTGCTTTGGGGCATTTATGGGGGTGCGTGAGGTGCTTACAGGTGTGGGATGTTCGGGGACATGTAGGAAGGGCTCTCGCCAGGTGTCATGTGAAGATGATGGGGCGCTCAGTGCGTCTGAGAGGTGCGGCTCGGGGGGACGCGTGCAAGAGCAACTGAGACGCTACGACACTCAAACCCTGAACCCACCTTAAACCCAAAACCCTATCGTAAAGCCTGAACCCTATACACCCTCTAGACCTGAAAACCTAAGCCCGAACAAGCTCAAGCCCATTCCAGCAAGCACTGGCGGGAGCCGGCTTTGAAATCTATATGGTCACTTCTCGAAATTTATGGTCCCTTCTGGGGTCCTTATTATAAGGCGGCCCCTCTTTTTTAGGGTACCCAAAAAGGGGGCCCGTGTTGTAATGGGCGATTCTGCCAGGGGTCCTAGTTTACGAGGCAAAGGCTTCGTGCTTCAACACCGCAAGCGAAACACGCCAAACAAGAACGGCGAACCAACATGCATAAGCCCGTAAAGCCCAAAAAAGCCCAATCCTCCCCGGTAATTAAGGCCATCCTATTCCGGCTTGTTGGGGGGGGGCGGCCTATACGGCTTAGGGCTTAGGGTTTCGGGCTGACTCCACTTTAAGGATCGGCTCCGTTAAGCGTTTTGTTGGCGCAGCAGGTCCTTTGCCTCAATCTCCGCGAAAGCCACTGGCCTCTCCGACCCCAGCGTGCGGTCAACCACCTCAGCTGGGATAGAATCGAATTGAGGGTTTAGCGGTGTACATTGGGTTTAGGGGATTTGGGGTTTGGGGGTCAGGGGCTTGGGGTCTATATCTATAGGGCTTGGATTTAGGGCTTTTTTGGGTTACGGCCAAACCTAAACTTTGGTGGCTTAGCGAGTTTTGGGGCTCCAGTGGATTTAGGATTGCTCTAGCCCAAACCCCGAAGCCCTAGCACCCTCGCAGGCCTAATCCCCAAACCCTTTCAACCCTCAAACCCCAAGCCCCAAGCCCTAAGCCCTAAACCCTAAACCCTGAACCCTAAACCCTAAATCCTAAACCCTAAACCCTACCCCCGAAACCCTGCCTCGAACCTCAGCCGGCGGCCTTCAGTGAGGTCGACCTGCCCCCCAAAATGTCCCTACTCCCAAAAAAGAAAGAAGTACAAGTGACCAGTTTAGGTGGACTTGCGAAAGGCGGGGTTCTTGTTTGTAGTTGAAGGTTCGTGGGCATTTGCAAGTAGGGATGTAAGTATCCCGAGAAACGATATAGCTAGTCATACTTGCGTCACCCCAGCAATGACTGCCCGGAATCTGCCAAGAAGGGTTCTAAGGGTAGGGTCGTACCTGGATCCTAAAGCGTTGTTCCTTTGTTTAGTTACCTTGTGATGATGCGATAACCCTACCCCTAAACCCTAAATCCTGAATCCTAAATCCTAAACCCTAAACCCTAAACCCTGAACCCTAAACCCTAAATCCTAAACCCTGAACCCTAAACCCTAAACCCTACAACTAAGGGCCTAGGCAGGCTGTGAGGATGATGCGACTCCAGAAGGTGAACATGTAGGGCTTAGGGTTTCAGCGTGTAGGATTGAGGGTTTTGGGTTTAGGGTTTAGGGATTGAGGGTTTTGGGAGTGAAGGTTTTGGGGCTCAGAGTTGTTCATTTTCGGGTTTTAGGGTGTTTGAGTTTTTTGGGTTTTTGGGTTTAGGGTTTTAGGGTTTTCGAGTTTTGGATTCGTGGGTTTTCGGGTTTTGGGTTTTTTGGGGGTTCTAGGGTTTGGGTGTCTTAGGGTTTTGGAACTAGGGTTTCGGGATGTATTGTGCGGCTTTAGGGTTTTGAACTTTGGGTGTGGGTAAGGTTCAGCTGAGGGTTTGAGCTTTGGGGGTCGAACCCAGACGCATGCCCCTCCGCTTCCTGCTCACCCTAGGGTGTTGGGTTTTTTGGGGGGTGCGTCTTGGACTTAGGGCTTGGATTCAAGAGCAAGTCCCCTTCAACCCCAAGCCCCACGGCCTCCGCAGGCTGCACCGCAGAAGAAAATGCCACGGAGCCCTTCTCATCCTGAATTTTCTGGTCTAGTTGCGGGTTTCCGAAAATAGGGGTCCTTTTAGGGGGATTCTATTCTATTTGGGGTATAAAAGGGGTACCCACTTGGCAGCCCAGCAACCATATTGTGATAAGGGTACCCTGTTGGGGTTGGTTACTCTATGAGGGAACCTTGAACCCAAAAAAGGGAAAGGGGTACCACTGGGCTACTAAGTCTACCTGGTAGTGCCATACGCCCTTGCAAAAGAGACGGACGCCTTCATTTTTTTCTTTGCCTTTGGGGTACTCCAGGCAACCTGTGGCTTTCAGACTCGGATGTAGGGATTGTGTGCTAAACGCTGGCCCAACCCCAAGCCCCACAACATCCTCCACCTACAGTCTCAACCCGACCGTAAAGGCCTAAACGCCAAACCGTGAACCCTAAACCCTATAGCCCTAAACCCTGACCCTAAACCGTGCACCCTAAACCCTAACCCCGATCGCAGGCCTAAACCCTAAATCCTAAATCCTAAATCCTAAATCCTAACGCATAAAGCCTAAAGCCTAATGCCTTAAGCCTAAACCCCAAAACCGAGGAATCTTGAGAACAGGTGGCGCTCCTGCACGCCCTCTCGGAAGACCGTGTCGGACCTTCATGGGTAGTTACAACTGGGGTCTAGGCTTTAGGTGCTGAGGCTTAGGGTTTTGAGTTTAGGGCTCGGTTTAGGAGTTTGGCGTTTAGGTTTGAGCCTGTACTTAGCTTGCGGCTTGTTACCCTACTTAGCACTACCTCTGAAGCTTCCAGTCGGCTCTTCAGCGTGGTCAGTGAAGCGGGCCCGCACGCTTAGCTAGGGTTTGTTTTGGATGCAGATTTGAAGGGTCAGGCTGTGGCAGAGGCGCTTGGATACTGCTGACATTGGGATTGGGAACTTGGGATCGAGGACACGGTTCAAAGCACTGCGCCCAAACCATCAGGCTATGCGCGGCTCTCCCGAACATGCTCTGTTCTCCCCGCCGGTAGGCATTCACCTCCAGTTGTAGTTATACAAGTTTAATTCTATTTTCCTATACAGATACATATATATATATGTATGTAGCATATTCAGTTGTTCTGTATGAACTACAATTGGGGCGGGGGTCTGGGGAAGCCCCAAAGCTCAAACCCTAGTCTTGGGCGCTAAAGGTTTTCGGCAAGAAGAGCGCAGACCACTACGTTAAAAGTATTGGGAAACCCCTACGAACAGCACCTAACCGCCGAACTCCTCTCGCAAATCTGGCATGCTCCTCTCGGGCAAGGCCACCTGCCATCACTTGGCAGCAGCTTCACCCGAAGGAGGACCTGCCTGGCACCAGCTGGAGGGTTTGGGTTGATTTAAGAAACCCTAGCCATCTCCCTGGAGTAACAGACACGCCCCCAAAGAAGGAAAGGTGCCAAGAATCATGGGACTTGTCCCTTCTTACAGGCAGGCTACTCTAGGGAGGGGCGAGGGTGTGGGCAAGAAGGAGAAGAAGGCGATCAACTCTTGAGCTAATGCTTGATTTCTTGCTGCATGGCGTTTTGAAAGCATCCTAACTCCTAGCAGGAATAGTTCATCGCACCCTCTGCAGTGTCCGCTGAAAGGTGCAAAGAATGCGATTCCCCCTCCCTGTGCGCCTACGCGGCTGGTATCTGCGGCAGCATAGTTGCTGGTACCTCCAACAGGAATGACCTAAGACACGGAAAAGATACCAATCAGGAGATTACCGGCTTGGTGAATGGGCACTACAATACTATTCATGTGCCCAAAGGAAGATCTGCCCCTCCATATGTGGTTCGGATGGTGTCTAAAACCCCCTGAACCCTAGGCCTGGCGGCAGGTCGAAGCGGTAAATCGACCTTGGCTTGGGGAGCGTTGGGGGAGCGGGGGAAAGCAAAGTCCTTTTGCCGGAGGAACTTCAGAAGTGTAAAAGGGCTTAGGACTTCATGGTGGTGCAGGCGGCTTTGTCAGAGAATGACGTGAGGTTAGGTTGAGAGATTGGGGCTTCAGGTTTAAGGTCTTCAGGTGACCGGCAGCCTAAATCCGAAACCTCCCTTAGATCAACGGATCCTTCCTGCCATTTCCTCCCACTTGCAGAATAGGAAAGTCCTGAACCCAAACTTTAAGTTTACAAGGGACCCCGGCCGACTCAAAGGAATCGAAGACCGCGATTGCATTCTTCGGTGATGTCCAGAGTATATGGTTTCGGAGTAGGAGCTGTTCTGTACTTCGAAAACGGTGCTCCTTTTTTTTTTTGGGGGGGGGGGGGTTGGGGGGGGGGGGGGGGTTCCGAGCAGAACGCATCTTTTATGGGGGCTAATATAGGGTCGCCCCCCTGCCCTTGTGGCCTAAATCTCGAGGGTTGTGGCATCGGAAGAGTTCCTCCTTTCCCAAATCTAACCCACTCAACTCAACCCTTACTTACCTTAGACTCTAGCAAAATCCTCAAGCTCTCTGCAGGCCCTCAACCAGAGACAGATCCAGTGTCCCTGTTGAGACTTCCTGAGTCTTGGTTGCAGCTGATGGCTCGAGACATAACATAAGCAACACCATGGACAGGGATGCACCCCCATATTGGCCGGCCCTGCGAACTTACAAAAAAAAACCCAAAATCCTAACCTCTAAGCGGCTTAAGGGTTCGGAGTCGACGGTTTAGGGTTGAGGGATGAGGGCCCTACAAACCGACGTGACATGTGATTCCTGACATCCCTGAAACCAAGCGTTCCTCGAGATACCGAACCCCAAACAATATCCACAATCCCAAGCCTTAAATCCAACCTGCTGAAACCCTAAATCCTGATCCTAAACCCCTTGAACCCTAAGCACTTGGACCCCAAACTCCTTGAACCCGAAAACCCCTTGAACCCCAAGTGAACCCTAAACCCCCGACCCCAAAACCCCAAAACCCCAAACCCCTGGCAGCTCGGGCTCTAGCAATGGCCACTGAGCCAGCCGGGGCCTGGGCCGAAACGGTGCTCTAGGGTTTCGGGTATAGGGTTGGGAGTGTACCCAAACCAGAAACCCCCCAAAACCCTAAACCCTGAGCCCCGAAACCCTAAACCCAGAACCCTAAACCCTAAACCCTGAAGCCCCAAACCCAAACCCTGAACCCCGAAACCCTAAACCCTAGGTTGGTTCGGGCTTAAGGTTGAATTTATTCCAAGGCTGGGTTTGCACGGTTGGTGGAAGCGGTTGGGAGATCCTGGTGTTTGGGCATCGGTTAGCGCAGTTCCTTCGTCTCAAAGGCTTGGGCTTCAGACACAGCTGCTTGAAGGTTAGGTTTAAGAGCCTCGGGATTTAGGGTGTAGGGTTCTGACTGAGGCACAAACATGGTCAAAATCCACACAAGCTGCGGAACTGAGGCCGTTGGCCCCGGGCTGGCAGCCATCGGCCCAGACTCGCAGAGAAGCCATGGGCACAAGGAGCCATCCGGCCCCCCCCCAAAGCGAAGAGCAGCAACTTGAGGCGCCCAAACCCAAGAAAGCGGGCTGAGGGTTTAGTAATTTAGGGTTCTGGGCTAGCTGGGCATGCCTTCGCCTTCAACCATCCCACGCAAGTTACCTATTTCATAACCAGGGTTCGAAAACTGAGGCAACAACGGAAGTTAGTGGTGCTTCAGAATTGGTAAACCCAGTTGGGGTGTTGAGGGCTCAGGTTCTAAGGTGCAGGACGTACGAGGCTTCGGGTGTAGGGCTCGGTCTGAAGAAGGATGTGGCGTGTCGGGTGAGCTTCAAAATCTTGGAAGGTTCAGCGCGTTGAAGGCTCGGGAGGCCTCCTATTGAGGTTCAGGGTTCATAGGCGACGTTGTTTCGATGGTAGAGGCTACTGTTATGGGCACTTTGAGGGGTTTTGGCAGGGCGTTGGGGGGTGAGTGGTAGGGGTTGGAGATGGTTGGAGCTTCATGTTCGTAAGCTTGAGCCTGGAAGCCGCAATGCCTCTCTATCCACACAGGGCTTTAAAGAGCTTAAGGGCCTGCGGGCCATGTATGTTGGGACGTTCGATTCTAGGGGCCCATTCGATGGGAAAGTGCATGTTCGGCAGATTGTATAAATCGCAATACGGACAATACGGGGATGCTACTCGAAATTTTGAAGGTATTAGGGACAAGCACCGTGAGCAGCTACTTGGAAGTAGCTTGTATAGGAAGGCGGCTGTTTCAGAAGCAACGCCCCAAGCCAAAGCAAAACAGAAGGATTTGAATGCCCCAAACAGCCCAAACTCTAAGCTTAAAGGGTAGAACGTTAGAACCCTTACCCTGCACCCTACACACCCTAACCCCAGACAACCCAAACCCTGAGACCAGAGTCGGCTTTCAGTGTGTGACATCTTGCCACCCCCATCCCTGGGCTTAGGGGTGTAGGGTGTGGGGTTTAGGGTTTGGGGTTTGGGGCTTAGGGTATGGTGTTTGGGGTTTCGGGTTTCGGGTTTTGGGGTTTCGGGTTTGGGGTTTGGGGTTCCAGCCATCAAGCTAAGAGAGCCTTCTTTTGGACCTCAAGCGATCGATGCTCCTCTCGGGGGCGCACGCGATTTAAGGACGGCCCGCGCCTCATTTCAGCGCCATCGGCCAGTTGGCATTGGCCTGGGCAGTCCAAATCATGAAGGCCCACTCTACAAAGCAATACTAGCAAACCTGGAACGGATCTCACAGGGCAAGGAGTTCTTGGCTGACCTCGCTCGCTGTTCCAAAAGGGGTTCGCATAATACTCTTTAGTAGGCTCAAGTTTCGGTGTGGGCTTATGGGCTCACAGTCTGGATCCCCTCCCCTGCCCCCGAATCTGGCGAGAGGCACTTGTCGCCCGGTCAGCGATCATCAGCAGCGACAGCAGCCCGCTCCTTTCGTGCTAACAGTGAAGACGGATTGGGGTCTAAGGGGCTTCAGGGCTTGGGAAATCTCACCCCGCCTCTTCAGGCGTTTCGTCACTGTCCGCCGTCGCAGTGCCAGCATGCTCTGCCAGCGTCTGTTCCGCAGCGCCCTCGGCAGTCAGAGGCCAGACGCTGGAAAACAAGCTAAACTGTGAACACCACTGAAGAACATCACAACTCTATACTATTACATTTTTATGATTATGATTGCTAGTATTATTATTGTCATTTTTGCTATTTGTTTTGTATATATGTTGTTTGTTTGGGGGAGGTCCCATAAGAAGGATTAGAAACTGTTGGGGGGATACTACTGTATGGTACCCGTCTGGAGCTCCCCTGCTGGGGACACAAAGCCTACCTTTTTGTAGGTCACCTCGAAGTAATAAGCTACAAACCAGGTAGGGTTTGACACTACAAGAAGGGGTTGAGGCTTGTGCCATGCACTTGCGTTTTTGCAGGGTTCCGTGGGTGTAGAGTTTAGTGTAGTTCAAGGGTTAGGTTAGGATTTCGGGCTCGGTAGGGTCTCTCGGGTCCCGCGCCTCTGCTGGAGCTGTGGCTGGTTGGACAGATTCGGCTGGAGGATCGGCACCGTCCTGGCTCGCTGCAGTATGCCAATCGTCGCAATTCCAGGACCCCCCCAATACCCTTCAAGGCACCCTACATTCCTACATATGCCCAACAAGGAACCACTAGGATCTTATTGAAGCATACTTTGGGTGGGGGAGGGGGGGTTATGGATGGGGTCTCTCCTCCTCGTCCTTCGAATGCTGCAGCTTCTTTGCCTAGCAGGCCAGCGGTTCAAGGTGTACAGTCTAGGGATGAGGATTCAGCAACTGCCTGCAGGATGACACCCATCTTGGTTTCAAAGAGACAGGCATAAGGGATTCATCAAAGCTTGGGTTCCAAGCTGCTAATGAGTGCTAATCTGTTGTAGCTTGATAAATGCGCTGCACCGCTTCGTCGACATCTGCGGTCGCCGAAGTGAGGAAAAGAGGGCAGCAAATCGGCCGAACCTTCAAATTTCCGCCCACCTCTCACCACAGGAGCCAAACTACATTCTTGAGGAGAGTGGCATATTTGCTCCATGCTTCATCTGTCTGCGGTCGGAGCCAAGCTGGCAGGGTTGGAGATCGCACAGGAGCCATGAGTGCATTGATAATGTTGTGGGACAATGCACCGACTTCGCCATAGCAAGACGCCAGCATTCCATCCACCAACAAGTCACCGGATGTGGTCAAAGGCAACATATACCCGCGCATCTTTGTTTTGACCACGGCACTCACGTTGGCCCTCCCATCGGCTGCGATGATGCGGCGGCCAACGGTAACCTGGCGGGCTGGAACCGCAACTGGGTCGCCATTCTCCGACTCCACAAATACCAAGTGGTCAGGTGTGAGCCTCAAGGTGCCCACGGGTGTGTGGATCTCCATTGCATCGCCAATGACCTGCAAGTCATGGTGCATCCATGCCACGACCTCCACATATCCCGCCGGGCCCACAGTTTGAAGCTTGTCTCCGACCTTGACCTCGTCCAAAGGGATGCTGCCTTGGTGGCTTAGCTACCAAGCAAGCTAACCAGAGGAATGACCTACAAACCGCTCCAATGCCAGAGGAAAAGAGCATGTTCTTCTGGAAGTTGCAAGTATGCAAGATCCCAGTGGTCAAAGTAAGAACGCAAACCAAGCACTACCACATCAGCTTCAAAGAACAAATTGTTCGAGCCCCCGCCAAGGCACCTTTGGCTTGGACATTGACCAAGGATGACTTTGCGAAGCAGCCGCCACTTGCCGAGTATCTGCTTGGACCACCACTGTAGTAGCCACCGCCACCGCCATAGCCACCACCATAGCCGCCACCATAGCCGCCACCATCACGACCATAGCCGCGATTCGTCTGTGATTCAAGCTGTCGATTTCTGTTCTCAAGCTCCTGCATACGCTGCTTCTGTGATTCAAGCTGTTGCTTTTGGTTCTCAAGCTCCTGCATACGCTGCTTCTCTTGCGCCCGATTCTCCTCAAACTTGCGCTTCAACTCCTCTCTCTTGGTCTCGCTTGGCATTCTGAAGCGGGCCGGCAGGCTCCTCACCCAAGAACGTATTCGGCTTTGAAGGTCTGTGCCCCTCATGCTGTGCATAGCATTGATAACTGTCCCTAATATGCTGTCGTCCTGGACAAACCAAAAGATGGGAATGTCAAAGTCCAACTCTTCAAATCGTTTCCGCAATTCTTGCGGAAGTTGGCTTGTGTACAAAGGATAGTACATTGCACATTGTGTCAGCACAATCCCGAAGTGTCGCCAAAGCTTTGCACGATTGGCATCGTCAGCCAATGTATGCAACATCTCCAGCATGGAATTCTGTGCTCCTTTTGTGATCCGTGGCACGCAGGCATTGTGCACATAGAGGATCCCGTCAAAGCCTTGCCGCGACCTCACATGGTCAGCCACTTGCTTCACAAACGTCTCGTCCCGACCCTCAGAATCGCCCAGGCCACCGGTGTCTGTGACCTCCACCTCCAACTCACCTCCGAAAAGATTTCCAATCTCTGTCCGGCTTCGGGTGGTGCAGGATTCCAGGTCATGGCCTACTTTGAACGCATTTCTGCCCAACATGAGGTTCCCGAAGGTGCTTTTCCCTGCGCCGGTCTCACCAATCAACAACAAATGCTTGGCGTGCACATGCGTCTGTGCAGCACATGTGAGAAGCAACGTCAAGATTGCCAACATGGCGGGGCTGCGCAAATCAAATCCGTTGAAACTCACGTGTCACTGAGCCTAACACTTGCTGGTTGTCGGACATGAATCTTCACGACTGACTTGCTGTATCTACGAGTAATTGCCTGTCCGACTGATCGAGAGAGAGCTAGAGAGTGCAGGAAAGAGAGAGAGAGAGAGAGAAAGGGAGAAAGAAAGAAGGAAAGAAAGAAGGAAGGAAGGAACGAATGAAAGAAAGAAATAAAGAAACAAAGAAAGAAAGAAAGCAAGAGAGCTGAAGACAAACACTAACAAGAAGAACCACGGGATGTTCTCATCAGACTTGGCCGTGTTTCTCGCCCCAAATGTTGTTGACAAGTCTGGGGAGCGTGACGTCACAAGCTTGGCCTCATACATTCAGCACCGGGAAGGCTTACAATAAAATATCAACGAACGAACCACTTGGGGGTTGACAACTGACGGGTTGCTCGTCTCTCCCTCTCTCTCTCCGTGTCCCTGTCTCTCTCTCTCTCTCTCCCTCTCCCCCGCTCGCTGCACTCTCTGACTGTGGCTGCGGAATACCCTAAACCCCGAACTCCGGCCCAGCCTCTGCAGTCGTTAGCTCAGCCTCGGTGGGGTTCGGAGCTTCCGCAGACCCAGATCCAGCGCCCTGGCTCAGCTGCCACATGCAAGATCGCTAGCCGCTAGACAGCTTTATTCTGACAGAGCTTGTTTGTCGAGTTTGTTGCAATGGAAATGCTTGGAGTGCATGGGCAGATACAACCGGCGTTCGAGTAGGTAGCGTTAGTTATACCTGGTTGTAGCCCGACGCCACAGGCAACGCCTCTCCAGACTTTGAAGCGGAATCGCTGGCAGCACCGGCATCTGCGCTGGCGGTGGGGTCTCCCTGCAGGCGCACACACTCCATGAGCGGTAGCTAAAAGCCCAAAGCCTCCTTCCTGGTAGGCTATTCATCTATAAATAGAAAACCCGCGTACAGGGGCGTCTGAATTGTAAATGATACGGCCCTACGACACTTGCAATACTATAGGCAGCTCTTAAGGAGACGGTCTCTGTGTGTGGGCAGAACCAAATTAATATGCCCCAGAAGCCCCGCAGAACCGCATCCTAAACCTTGTAGTGGGTTCACGACATTGGACTCCTTTTTGGGGTACCCAATGCAATAGTTTAAGGTATCCACAAGAAGTCCCTAATGTAGTGAAGTAACTGAACCGTTTAATCGGCATCATGGGCACGGCCTCTGCCGCAGGAGCAGCCGCAGCCTCACCTGGTGCCTGACACCGACCATGCATCACAGAGATGCGAGCGGACACCAAGGGTTGAGGGTTTCGTTCCGGCTTCCCTAGGCGCCAGCAAGTAAGTCCCGCCGCCAAAACTATCTGAAATGCCTCTAATAATTTTGGTACCCTCCTCTTCAGGAGTACTTGGAGTTTCAGGTAGGGTCCAGGATTGAGGGTGGAGTTTCACACTCTGGCCTCGGCTGAAGACGGTGATGTCGCCTGCGAAGGATTGTACTTCTTCCCACACGGTTCACCCCAAAACCAACACCCTAAACCCTAAACCCTCAACCCTAAACCCTAAACCCTAAGCCCTAAACCCTAAACCCTAAGCCCGTTGGTGATGGCAGGACACGTCGCCTCAGCTCCAGCTCCGCCTTCTGCTTCTGGTGGCCCCTCACCGAGCTCCTGTGGCAGGTTTAGGGTTTAGGGTTTAGGGTTTAGGGTTTAGGGTTTAGGGTTTAGGGTTTAGGGTGTAGGGTTTAGGGTTTAGGGTTTAGGGTTTAGGGTCTAGGGTTTAGGGTTTAGGGTCTAGGGTTTAGGGTTTAGGGTTTAGGGTTTAGGGTTTAGGGTTTAGGGGTTCCCAATATTCCCCCCCAACCTCATACAGCATGTTCTTTAGCCCCAGAACCTTATGCAGCAGGTGTTTCGAATCCAAGCACCCGATAAGAGTCCTTGCGGTCTTAGGCTTGACAGGGCTTCGGCAACTTTAAGCCTAAGAGCATTTCACCCTGCTGCTGTTGCTGTATCAGTGAAATGCCACATGCCTCACATATCCTCACATCCTACATCGCCAAAACCCACAACTCTTGCACCCTGCTCCCTAAATGGCCCTTAAGATTCGGCTAGATCCCAGACATCTCAGACGAAACTCCCTGAACATCTTGAAGCATGTTTAAGCAGAAACTCCATACCTCCATTGCCACACGTACCATACTGGTGCCTGTACTTAGGGGTCTCAACTTCGTGCCCCGCCTTGTCTGCCGCAGGCCCGTCCGCCAAGTCCTTCACTGGCTTATAGGGTTCAGGGTTAATCAGGGTTCACGGTTTGGAGTTATAGGCAGTTTTGGTAGGCAAAGTGAGCTTACGGCTTTCGGGTAGTTGCATGCATGGCAGCCGCACCATAGAGGCACGTCCATGCGGCAACGCAGCTGCAGTTCAGGATCTGGGAATCTGACAGCCGTCAGGTTTCAAAAGCACTCGGAAGACAGCGAGACGGCTCAGAAACCACAGACCCCAAAGCCTTCCCCTGCGCCTCCGAAGCGGTTGCTTGCGGAGGTACTTCGGAGTCTGCCTCATCCGGCTCTGCCGCCTGCATAGCGCACACGCAAGACACGAAACGTCTCACACCCCGAAGCCCCGACGCAACCGTGAGCCCGAGGCCCTACATCTCGGAAGCCTGAACCCTCAGCCCCACATTCTTGAAGCCTGTTCACTACCTCATCCTGATTCCTGTGCTTGGTGCTTCAGCTTCTTGCCCCGCCTTGTCTTCCACAGACCCATCTGCTCCCTCCTTCACAGCGTTGAAGAGTGTCTAGCTTCTAAGCAGCTGGGTTCTCAGTGCTTAAGCTAGAGCGCTTCAAGTTGCAGAACACCATAGGATCCATTCTCTAGGAACAAGAAAAGAGAATTCCCTCGGGTTTCCGAAAAAGGGGAGGGGGGTGAAAGGGAAGTTATCACTTGTAGCACTCATATTTGCTCAAAAGTCCCTGAGCTTCAATGACTTAGGACTGGGTGGTGGTCATGGCTGCGGATTTATAAGGGGGTTTTAGTGGCAGGTACATCGCCAAGAGAAGGGGGGCTGGGAATAAAGGAAAGCCCCACAAGCCCCGCTGCAAACATAGATAGGGTAGCTCAGAGAATGTTCTGACACAACCAAGCCTTCCACCAAATTGCTTGAGACCCCCAAAGTCTAAAGCCTTGGCCCCCTGATGTCCCTGCGACCATTCGAGGTCGCGCCGCGCAAGGACTGAGGGGTTCCAAGTCCTCAACCCTAGCACACCAACCCCGAGTCTTGGCCCGCATTGTACCACGGGCAAAAGCAGCCCTTCCGAACCCCGAGACTCGTGAACCCTTGAACCCCTAACCCAAACCCATGGGTCCCAAACTAACCGCCCCCCCCCCCCCCCCCTATCCCTAACCGATGGACCCTAAACCATAAACCTATAACTTAGCCCTGAACCCTAAACCCCCAACCGCCCCAACCCCCTTAAAACACCCTAAACCCCCAAACCCCCGAAAAGCCCTAAACCTCCAAACTCCCCCTGAAAACCCCAAAGGGGCACCTCGGGATCTTCGCTCCGAGGTCCACTTCGGCTGTTCGGCGTGCGGCTCCCCGGCGTGCGCTGGACGAAAGGGCTCTGGGTTGTTTAGCCTTTGTTTGGGGTTCTTGAGTAAGAAGCAAAAACAGTCCAAGACACGAAGACGTAAAACCTATCACAATGCAAGTCAACCATGCATGTTGAGTTAAGGCTGAGTTTGGCATGTGGACGGTCCAGAGCTGTGGTGATGCCATTGTCGCTGTCACGCACTGAGTCCAGCCAACGTCATGTCAAGTTCAACCATAGCTGTCCCCTCCCCAATGCCCGCCAAGAGTCGAGCCAACCGAAAAACGAAACCCAGAACCCCTAAACCCTTAAACCTAAACCCTAAACCCTAAGCAAACCCATTAACAAAACCTGCTAAAGCCCAGGACCCTCTCTACAACCCCCCCCCCCCCTGCAACCCCCCCGCGCCTCTTCGGGCGCCGGCGCGTGAACGTTGAGCCACGCCTTGGCAGCCTCCTGTTTGGGGTCATGAGTGGAGTATGTTTTAGCGGGACTACTTATTCAAGAAGGCAGTTCGAACAATGTACCAAATTGGTACCCAGTGGAGGGTTGGGGGTCTAGGGCTTGGGGTTCAGGTTCTGGGGGGGGATTCAGACCCAAAACCCGAACAACTGTGCTACGTCCTGACTGGAAACCATATGCTCTACAGGAAGTTGAGGCTGTCCACGATCCGATGAATGGAAATTCACATCTTCAACCCCCTAAACCCTAAACCCTTTACCCTCTCCTGAACCTTCTGAAGCCTCAGCCCCATCAGCCCTACATCCCAGCGACATAAAGCCTTACAATCCTATAAGCCCCAACCCTGAACCCAACATCGCATCCGTCCTGAGCAAGGAACAGGACATAAACCCTATACAAACCTAAACCCTATGAACCCTATGAACCCTAAATCGACGGAGCCCTCAGCCGGTCCTGGTTAGGAAGGTAGAAAGGTCGAGGCCTTGTAGTTGCGAGCAGGGTTGTATCGGGCTCTGATAGGGTTAGCGTTGATGGGGAGCGGGCGGAAGGGGCGGGTTGCTCTTCTCAGCTTGCACGAAGCGCGGGGCTGGAGAAAGGATCATCCAACTGGGTTTAGGATTTACCCTTGCCTTTTGCTTTGCCTTAAGGTAGGTGCAGAGGTGTAGGCTCTTAAAAATGAACCCTAAACCGGAATCCGAAATTCAGCAGCCATGAGGGGAAGCTCGTATCGAAAGGCAGAACTCTTCCAAACGCTCACAAACCTGTTTGAGTCAAACACATGAATGCAAAATCAATTCACTGCCCACCATGAATTCGCGAGGTGCAGACGAACCACCATGCTCAAAGACGCCCTTAACTGCAACACCCCCAAACACCGGCAGCAACATTCCTGAGCTCCGGGGCGTCAAGCATTCCAGACGCGCCAGGCCTGTTTGGTTGCGGGCTCTTTGCGATTGCTTTTGTCTAAAACGGATTGAGTTCAACGATTGAGGTGACTCGATTCCTGGAGATCCACATCATCGCAGGCTTCACGGGTACCCCATACAAGCGGGGTGGGGGCGCGGGCGCAAGAATTATATTACATCTCACCAAAGGGCTGGGATCTACTCCGACGTGATTCTACCCAATCGAACCTAGCCCCTAGCCCTGAGCCCCAAACCGGAACCATTTAGGGCTTAAAGTTGCAAACCTCCCCGACTAAACCCTGAAACCCTAAAGTCTGAAGCCAGGCACCAAAAACGGTCAGAGGGGTGAGTGCCCCGAACCTCAATCCCTAAACTTTCCCAAAGGGTCCATTTACCCTCTATGGTATACAACGTGGGTCTGGTTTTTGTATAGAAGCTTTAGGAGGCGAGTGTAGATTCTACAGGTAACAGGTACATGGACCCTGAGGGCTACTCATGCTGACAAGGGGTTGTGCAGGAGTGGATCCTAGTTGGAGTATGCATTGGAATGCCGATGGCTGGAGACTGAGATATTCAGGCAGTCTTGGGGGCGTGCCGGCCAACAAGAACTCAAAGCTCGAAACCTCAAACGCAACAACCACTAGACATAAGTCCGCAACGCGACTTAAACCCCTAAACTCTAAACCCTCAACCCCAAAACAAAACACTCCTAAACCTTCCATACTCGGCCGAAAAACCTTCAACCCCAGGCCACTGTGGCACCTCGGCATGGAGACGGCGGCAGGCCGTCCGAGTCGCCAAAGGAGTCGGGGCCGGTGATCTGTGAGGATTTAGGTTTAGGGTTTAGGGTTTAGAGTTTAGGGTTTAGGGTTTAGGGTTTAGGGTTTAGGGTTTAGGGTTTAGGGTTTAGGGTTTAGGGTTCGGACTTTACGGGTTTAAGGTTGAACCTTAAACCCTGAAGCCTGAACCCCGTTAGTTCAGGGCGTAAGGGATTAGGGATTCAGGTCGTATAGGGTTGCGGGCTTAAGGGTTTAAGGCTTCGAGGTTTTTAGGGGGTTAGCAGTGAGGAGGGTGTTTGGTGTCCAGCTTCAGGGCTCCCTCTTAAGCCCTCCTAACCCCTCCTAAACCCAGGTGTAGGTGTTTGTCGAGTTCGGCTGCAAGCCCGCATGGAGAAAGGCCTTAGTTCTTGGGGGCCTCGGCGTTGGGGCGGACAACAACCTCGAACCGTAAACTCTAAAACCTCATCGGGACAACCGCCAAGCTTCCCGCACGAGATAATTCCTGGTGGAGGCTGCAAGAGGCCCCTGGGCCAAAAAACAGGGTGAAACGGGTCCCCTGTTCTGCAGCCCAAATGCAATTTACGGATTCTTCCTGCTTGTCAAGCTTGGGGCTTTTCCGAAAAACTCTTGACTTGACAAACACAAAAACTGCATCTGCCGCTCCCGGAGGTTTATATGATTTTGATGGGGAGGAGTTTAGATAAGCTGAAAAGGGGCAGCGATGCCCGGCAATCTTTTTTAAAGGCGTGCCACGGGGAATTTTCTTACGGCGCCCGGACGATTTGCCGTTTAAGAGGGACCCCCAAACAGTCAGGGTGTCCTGAATAACACAGCCAAATTGACTTTATAGAGGAGGCCCCTACTAAACCAGGTCCAACATTAACCACAATACCCGAACCCTAAACCCTAAACACCAAACCTAAACTCTACAACAAACCCCACAGATTCGGGAAACCTTTGGTCTTTTTTGCGCCTGGCTGAGGTTGGCCACGAGGTCCGCAAGGTTTAGCTCTAAGGCGCGGTCGGTAGACTGGCCTCACTCCAGAAAATTAGGGTTTAGGGTTTAGGGTTTAGGGTTTGGGGTTTAGGGTTTAGGGTTTAGGGTTTCGGGTTTGGGGTTTTGGGTTCCAGGGTTCCCCTCACATGATCCATTTGGGGTTTAAGGTTTGGGGTTCCTGAGCTAGGTTTCTGCAAGACGAAACCACTACACACGACCAAGTTGGATGGCCCAAGTCCCAAGAAAGTTTAACGGCCATGGCAAGCAAGCTACTCCTTAACTTTCCGCTGCTCCCAGTAGTCTTCTTCTCAGCTTCTAGATTTGCCAAGTGGTGGTGATGTCAAGGTGATTGCGTGCACAGACTTGATGACGGCTATTGCTCTCTAACGCGGGTGTTGCATAATAGTTCTTGACGTTGGCATGAAGACCTGTCTTGTAAACTCTACGATGCCAAGAGTTCACCAAACATGTGAACTGTGCAAACTCTTCTTTGAAGAAGGAACTTGCATTCATCATGCAGGCTCTTCCTAAAACGCGAGCGCTTTCCTATATTCGGTCTTCTTCGCTTTCCTCGCACCCCAAAACCCTTCGGCCCTGGAGCTTGCAGACCATTGCACCGCAAAGCCTAGGGTACGGCTCTTCCGGAGCTTGGGGGCTTGAGGGCGTCAGGGTCTGCCCTAAACTCAAAGCCCGAAACCGCAAACCCTAAACCCTCGACCCTAAACCCTCGCAGCTTGATCTCTGAACTCCAACACCTGCAACAGCTCAACAAGCCGTTCGGAAGGCGAAGGCAAGTGCTTCCCGGCTTCGGTTCCAAACAGTACCCAGATGTCCAAGTTCCCCCAAAACATCTGACATCTCCTTCAACTCAGACTTCTAGAGTGTTTGGGGTTCAGGGATAGGGTTTAGGGTTTAGGGTTTGGTAGGGTTTAGGGTTTAGGGTTTAGGGTTTCGGGCGCCCTCAGTCACAAAAAAAAAATGGTTGGGGATGCCCGGCGCCACCTTCGTTGAAAGCTCGATGGACGACCTCGTCCACTTCGTCCCAGGTCTCGGCAGTGCACGCCAGCTACGAACTAACTTAAAGCATACCTAGGGTTTAGGGTTTAGGGTTTAGGGTTTAGGGTTTAGGGTTTAGGGTTTAGGGTTTAGAGTTTAGGGTTTAGGGCTTAGGGTTTAGGGTTTAGGGAGCCCTGAACCCTAAACCCCCAACCCTGACCCTGCACCGAAAGAGCACCAGACTAGAACTGTCTGCGATAAGATGATGGTCGGTGCATCTGCCCACATTTCCCCTATCATACCCAACACTCCCAGTCACTGTCCTCATACCTCTATACGCCAAACTCTAAACCCTAAACCCCAAACCTTAAACCCTGAACCCTAAACCCCGAACCCTAAACCCTGAATGCGAAACTGCCCTGACCCCCGGACGTCACGCTTTAAAAGGCAAGTTCCATGACAAAGCTGTAGTGGGGCACAAGGATGGACCCCCAAAGTGCTGTGGGAAGACGTTTTGTTCTGCAAGCCCCAAGATGGGTCGGATTAGGGTTATATAAGGTTTAGGTTTCCCAAGGGGTCCACTGATAGAGTGCTGGGTTGCCCTGTAACCTAAGGAATGTGGCCAAATGCCGGGAAAAGGGGTGATAGTCATTGCAGAAAGATGCCCCCTGCGGCCATACTCGCTTACGGTTTGGTTTCAGGGTTTAGTGTTCAGGGTTCAGGGTTTGGGTTGAGAGTTTAGGATGGTTTAGGGCTTAGATCGTGCTGAGGCATTTTGCCATTCATTGCAAGCTGCGATTGCAAGCTGCGAAAACCGTAGTATTAAACATGCTGCGGCAGGCATCTGTACATTGTAGCATCCAGCCGGACCAAGCGAAAGTAAGGAGCAGCAAGCAATTGAAATCCTCAATCCCAGAAAACTGCAGTGATAGCCTGTTTCTTTGAACCTCACATACTTGACGGGCCAGATCGATGTCACCCTGAGCCGTAAACCTGGGCTGTGCTGTAAACCCTCCAAGAGGCACAGGTTACCCACATCATGACAAGCTGTATATAATATAGACTGAAGACCCTAGGCATCTCCTCCCCACCCTCCCAAACAGAGCTTCCATCATCCCCACCCAGCAGCTAACCGATCTGGGACCCATCCTGGCGGTTCTCGGACCTTCTGTGGCATTCTCTGGGGGGTGGGCACTCCAAGGACACTCGGTGGCACTTCTTGCGGGACTTGGTGGTGGGCACTCCAGGGCTCCGCGGGCTGGACATTTGTTGGTGGGCGCTCCAAGGAGACTCGGCGGGACTCTCTGTGGGGGGGTGGATATTCCAGGGACCACAGGAGAGGAGCCGGGACACCGGGCGAGGAGGGGGAAGACGTGAAGAGCCGGGTCAGTTGCACACGTTATTCCCACAATGTCATAAGGCAAACCAAAGCCCTTAACTTCTAGAATTTAGGGTTTGGGGCTTGGGGCAACCACCAGCCCGAATCCAAAAGTCCCAAATAAAAAACTTACTAAACCCTAAGCCGTCCAACCTACATCGAACGCCTCAGGCGTTTCTTAGCCCTTTTGCTTGGCTCCAGCAGCGTTTGGGCCTTGAAGACGGAACTCTTTAGATGTTCCATCCCTATGCTGGCTGACCCTTTGGCTGCACAGGCAATTTCAGCTGACCCCATACTTTGTAGAAGCTTCTGGGGCAACTTGAGCCAAAGGGTTACTGGAAGAGCTACTCTGGACCTCCGTCCTCCCGCACCCTGCACGGGCCTCATGCGATGAATTTCAGACTGATTGTTGTGGAGGCGTTTGCTCGTACCAGTCTTTGCTTCGATGTTCCTGCAAGGTCTCGCACAGTGTTGTAAGCACCGCACCAGCAGTTGAGTTCGGGGGGACCAGCCAGATAGAGTTCAGGATCCGAGGGTCTCTGCTTGAGAGGGGGGCTTGCAACACTGCGGTGGCGGGCGGAGAGTGGCGAAGGATCGCGCAGGCTGTCTCTTTCATGTGAAGGGATGCTGGAGTCTAGGAGGTCTAGGTGCTTTGGGGTTCAGGAGGGCAGGTTTTGGGTTTGGGGTTTGGGGTTTAGGGTTTAGGGTTTAGGGTTTAGGGTTTAGGGTTTAGGGTGCATTCATGGCAGCCTTTATAGGGCTTATTCTGCGGAGCCGACATATGGCACGACTTGCTACCCAGAGTAGGGTAGGACACGGCACATCTTAGAATCCCTCAACCCTAAGCCCTACAATCTCAAATACATTCTGACCCAGGGCTGACCTTTTTGCTAGAATTCCCCCCAACGCCCTGCGTAAACTCTACACACGCTATTCCCTAACTCTCAACCCTGAAAGCCACTCGAGGCTTCCGAGTTTGGGGACCCTGAATTGAGCTTCAGGGCTTCTAAGTCTGCGCGCTTCCAGAAATCCTGCCGCGCAGGGTTTCAACGTCTCTCCTGCGGAATGTGAATTTCGTGCCTCGAACCGTGCGGCTTGGGCCGGCTTGCAGAGCTGTGTGCTGTTGCCTCTTGAATCCCTAAGGGTTTAGGGTTTAGGGTTTAGGGTTTAGGGCTTAGGGCTTAGGGCTTAGGGTTTAGGGCTATATGGCTCAGGAGATGGGGCTTCGGGAAGGACGTGTAATCACCACCAGGCTTTCCACAAGGTCCAACAGGTGCGGATGGAACGATCTCAGCTACAAGTCCTTACAGGAATACGGTGGGTACCTCTACGGACGCCAGCACTTCTATTCCCACACTATTCCTACTTCTTGTTTGCGATTTCCGTGTTGGAGGCCAAAAATGCAAAAGCTTGGAGTTCAACCGCCAAATGTCACTCAGTAATGGACTCATAACATCGCAAGGCGGCAGTATATTGTGCCTTGGAACGATTCTTCCCGTCGCAACTCACCTGGGGTAGTTTGTTCTTTTCCCAAGCAAGGCTTGCAAAACGGGTTCTTGCGTTCGGAGTATAGGACGTTGACAGGGTTTCGATGCATGTTTTCGATTATCTTCTTGATCCGCGCCAGCCTTGAACGACATGCTCTTGTGGGAGCCGTTATCTAGTTGCCTGGAAAACGGCCGCGTGGGCTGTACGAAGGAAGCCAGAACCTAAAACAGGGAAAAAGGGTACCACTAGGAATTAGGTTTAGGGTTTAGAGTTTAGGGTTCCGGGTCAGGGTTTAGGGTTAGGGTTTAGGGTTTAGGGTTAGGGTTTAGGGTTTAGGGCTTAGGGTTTAGGGTTTAGGGTTTAGGGTTTGGGGTTTAGGGTTTAGGGCTTATAGAGCCCAGCATGGGCCTTCGCCGGTTCTGAGCAGCTGCTTCCCAGCCTCCGAAGAACCGGCACAGCACGCCAGATGAAGTGCGCATGACCCTAGAACCCTAAACCCTAAACCCTAAACCCCAAACCCTAAACCCCAAAACCCTAAACCCTAAACCCTTTTCATCTACGGACGAGGGCGATGCTGCCGGCAGTGGAGAGGCCACCTCGCTCTGCTTAAGGTGGTACACAGGCATGTTTTGGCCAAAGTGAGACACAAGCTGCCTCTCACGCAAAAATACAAGCTGAGCAGCCGCAGCCTACTATTCAGGATTTAGGGTTTAGGGTTTAGGGTAAGCTTACCTCAACTTTGACTTCGAAAGTCTTGTACAGGGCTGAGGGAAGAGGGACGTCGCGCCATCCCTCTGGTGGAAGGCACCCTAAACCCTAAACCCTAAACCCTAAACCCTAAACCCTAAACCCTAAACCCTAAACCCTAAACCCTAAACTGCGTTTCCTCGAAGTGGGCTCGGCGGGCTCAGCCAGCTGCTCGAATTCGGCCCTGCGTCTTCCGCGAACTTAGTCGCAAAGGTCAGGCTGCTCATGCGCCAAAGTGAACGGCGGACAACTGCTTCACAAGAACAGGGTTTCGGGTTTAGGGTTTAGGGTTTAGGGCTTATGCTCAGCATCAGGTCTGAGACAAGAACCGAATACTAGTATCTCAAACCCTGCTAATTTTGCTGGCAGCCCAGAAGAACAGTTCTGTGCAACCGACCTTTTCTGACACTTAGCCTCTGTGGATCCGAACCTCCTCTCCAACCTGAATCCTAAACCCTAACCCTAACGATCCTATGAACACGAACGCCCTAAACCCTAAACCCGAAGCCTCACACAACTACTACGCGTCTGGTTATGTTCAGTCTCCGCTGGGGCCTTGCCCTCATGGTTCCTCTGGCACGGCAACAGGAGCCCATAGCACTCCAGGGAGCTCATATGAGTGCATTTGCTGCAGGGATCCACGGTCCCGCCTTCTGCTGCGGGTGTAGGGTTTAGGGTTTAGGGTTTAGGGTTTAGGGTTTAGGGTTTAGGGTTTAGGGTTCAGGGTTCAGGGTTTAGGGTTCAGGGTTTATGGTTTAGGGTTTAGGGTTTAGGATTTAGGGGGTTTAGGGGGTTTAGGGGGTTTAGGGGTTTGGGGGGTTTAGGGGGTTTAGGGGGTTTAGGGGGTTTAGGGGGTTTAGGGGGTTTAGGGGGTTTAGGAGGTTTAGGGTTTAGAGGTTAGGGTTTAGAGTTAACTCTAAACCCTACCACTTAAGGTGTCTGAACGTCTCTTTGGTGTTGTGGGCAGGTTACAGCAAGAACCCCTGTGCACGTACCGAGATCTCCTCTCCCAGACAAGTTAAAGCAGTCACGGGAGGATTCATGGAGGCATCGCCACCACCAAAGATTTCCTCAGTGGGTGAACAAATGCTCCATGGTTTGGGGTTTAGGGTTTAGGGTTTGGGCAAGGTCTAGGCTCATCAGCAACCTAGGGTTTGGGGTAGGGTCTAGGCTCTCCTGTGTTCCACTGCCAAAACCCGAAACCTAAGTCTAAGTAAAGGCACGAAGGTTGCCACTAGAAGCCTCCTCGCGTTTTCAGGGGCTAAAGGGTTCAAGGCCATAGGATCTCGTGCTTGCCTGTCTCTCTCCCGCCTTTCAAGTGGCTCGAGGTCAGTCCCCAAGTCTTTCCCTAGGTTCATGTTTTGATTGACCCTGCACCCTACACCCAGAAAGGTCCCAGTGGGTTCAAGCGGCCGCTACTTGCTTTTATGTCTTGAGTTGGCCTGAGGGCCTGGGGCTTACAGCTTAGGATTTAAGGTTGCCACGTTCAGTCCTTCCGAGTGTCTCCTCAGAGCACCACCGCGGGAGGTCTGTTGATCTTCTCGATTTTGTCCGAGCCTGGTTGGCGCGGCGGGTTTAGGGCTTAGGATTTGGGGCATTTGCGTAACGGGTTTCTGAGGTCGACTGGGATCCTATACGTAGGGGATTGAATAGGACTCACTCGGCAGCATGACTCATGCTGAAATCTATACTTAAAGTTCTTGATTTGATTGGTACAACTGGGCCGAAAAATACTAACATGGTTAGAATCTATAGCTACAGGAACCCTCCTTGTGACCCCAGTTGTAAATACCCGTGAGCTTCGGGTCAAGGCCTGGGTTGAGTTGGGGTCAGGGGCCCGAGACAAACTAGACTCGCCTTTTTCTGCGCCTCGGGAAGACTGAGTTGTTGGGAGCCCTGCTAATCGGTTTTGGACAATGGGAGGTGACTCACGCCCAAGGACTGCTGTGTGTTGGGATTTTAGGGTTTCAAGGTTGAAGGGAGGAGTGTTCACGGGAGGGGGCGGGGGGGTGGGGGGGTGGGGGGGGGGGGAGGTTGGGCTTTATAGCCTCCCTACTTGGTCGAAGGAAAAGTCGGAAAACGGACCGGCTGAAACGAAACCATACCGACAAAATCGGAATTCCGAACGGCAAGACTGGAAACTAGAGCTCATCATCGAAAACCAAAAAACGGACAAATCGGAACCAGGCCTGTGTCGGAAACAAGCACAGCTCAATGCTGAATCGAGGCTGATTCTGGTTTGAACCCAAATATTTAATGCACAGCACCCTGGTTTCTGATATTCAGGTGCGGCCAGTTTCTGACCTGCTTTTCTGAGTCGCGCCGGTGGTTCGTACTTCCCCGTTTCCCTGCCCCCCCCCCCCCCCCCCCCACCCCACACCGTTGACGCTAGAGGTTTCTGACGCACCCTCGTTTCTGATGTGACCAGCTTCTTTCGCTGTTTCCGAGTCGTTTCGGCAACCCAGGGTTGCTAGTTTCGAATAGTAGTGCGTTTTAGGTTCTCACTAGGTAAGAGGTGATTGCTACCAAACCCTAAGCCCTGTGTCTCCAGCGCATGAAGTTCTAGACGCCCTGAAGCCTGGAAGATTCTACAGCCCTTGCAAGCCATACAAAAGCCCCAAACCCCAGCCCTAAGTACCTTAAACTACATTGAGTCCTCGAGCCCAAGCCCTCAACCCTGAAACTCCAAAGCCCTGAAGACTACGACCCCAAAACCCTCAACCCTGAATTTAACAGCCCTCTGTAGCCCTGCATCTGGGTGCCGGAACCCGCACCAGCCTCCCAAGAGGGCGCGTGGGGCAACTTGAGGGGTCTAAGGCCAGGGTTGAGCTAGGGTGGGTTCAGGCTTGTTCAGGGCTGAGGGTTGCTTGGCGACTCAGGGGTTATTATGCGCCCGCGCTCCGTGTTCACTCCCGAGCGTTAATTAGCCCTAAAACCCCCGAGGGAAACCCTAAACCCACACCCTGAACCCGAGGCCCTAAAAACCTGAACACACCATGAACCACAGGGGAAAGAGGGGAAACTTGAAACCTTAGCCGCCGTAACCCTGAACCCTCAACCCTGAGCCGTAAACACACCACAAGACCCCATGGGTTTCCGTGAATGTTGGTGCACATGAGGGCTTCAAGGGCCGAAAGGTTTAGCTTCAAGTAGGCTTTGAGGCTGCGTATGGCTTAGGGCCCGAAACCCCAAACCCGAACAAGGCTTCAAGGCAAGAGCTCTGCTGCGCCCTAACATCCCTAAACCCTAAACCCTAAACTCTAAACCCTAAACCCTAAATCCTAAACCCTAAACCCTAAACCCTAAACCCTAAACCCGCAAATCCCTACAGGGCCCAGAAAGGAGCCCCAACACCAATGCCGTGCCTCTTGCGGCGGGGCGCCCGACTGCCAGGAGAGGTTCTAGAGTTTAGGGTTTAGGGTTGAGGGTAAAGGGTTTAGGGTTTAGGAAGTTTAGGCAACTGCTTATGCCCTCGACCCCCCAGCCCCCCCAAAACCCGCCCAACACCCCTTAAACCCCCAAACCCTTGAACCCCGGCTTGGGGGTCTTGTGGGGGCAGGGTAGGGGTTCCAGGAGTCTGGTGTAGGATTGATAGGCTTACGGGGCTTGAGCGCTTGGGGGTCCTTGTTAGAAGGGAATCCTGCGATTTGCGGGTCTATATTAGGGTTCCATTATTTTCGGAAACCCCTACATCATGTCACCATAAGCTTTCTGCAAGGCAACGTGGAAACATCCGAAACCTAAACTTGCAAGATGCGCTCTTCCACAGAAGGCCACCTGCGAGGCAGTTGCTCTCCAACGAGAGCCCCTGAACCCTAAGCTTGAAACCATGAGCTGCAAGCACCAAACCCTGCCCGCAATGTGAAGCCTTCGAAGTCTTGTCGGATCCTAACCACCCTGAATGCCAGGCCTCAATGCTTAATTCCATAGGAAGACTTGAAGCCCTAACCCTAGTTCCAAAACCCTGAACCCGAAACCCAAAATTCTGACTTGAGTCGAGCCTGCTCTTTCTTTGGCGACATGGAGATGAGCTCGGCCTCAACCTCCACCGCGAGTTTCTAGGGCTGTTCAACATTCGGTTTTGGGGTCACGGCTGATACCCCCATTGTCCTCTTGGAGTTTATGAAGTGTAGGGTTTATAGGGTATAGGGATTAGGGATCAGGGCGATGTAAAGAACACGAGATTCTGAGCCTGCGCGGCATGGGCCGCCTCCTTCCTTGCCAGCCTGGGAAGCATGGGTTTAGGGTCGATCGGGTATCGGAATCTGCGAGTAAACTTTGGCAGTGTTGCAGCACCAGCACAACCTCTAAGGCCCTAACGCTTGCCACTCCCACTCCCCACCCCCAAGTACACTTGAAGACACCCTAGCAACACCCGGGGTTTCCAGTGACATCGCACCGAGAGGGATCCTGAACAGCGCAAGCTCCTGGGCCTGGGCCTTGAGGTGTTCTTCCGAGAAGACCCTGGAACCCAAACACCTTTTACGCCAAACCCGGGTGAACAAGCCCTGTGTCCGTAACTTCCCGTAAGCCCTTCAGATCAACCCTGAGGTCTAAGTCCTAAGAGGCCGACATCGTCGTAGTCATGGTCATGGTGGTAGTGGTAGTTGTGGTAGTGGTAGTAGTGGTGGTGGTGGTGTTATTATTATTATTATTAGTAGTAGTATTAGTAGAAGTAGTAGTAGTAGTAGTAGTAGTAGTAGTAGTAGTAGTAGTAGAAGTAGTAGTAGTAGTAGTAGTAGTACTAGTACTAGTACTAGTACTAGTACTAGTACTAGTAGTAGTAGTAGTAGTAGTAGTAGTAGTAGTAGTAGTAGTAGTAGTAGTAGTAGTAGTAGTAGTAGTAGTAGTAGTAGTGGCAGTAGTAGTAGTAGTAGTAGTAGTAGTAGTAGTAGTAGTAGTCGTAGTCGTAGTCGTAGTCGTAGTCGTAGTCGTAGTGGTAGTGGTAGTGGTAGTGGTAGTGGTAGTGCTAGTGGTAGTGGTAGTGGTAGTGGTAGTGGTAGTGGTGGTGGTAGTGTTTTGGTTCATCATGCTCATCATCATGTTGTTGTTGTTGTTGTTGTTGCTGCTGCTGCTGCTGCTGCGATTGCTGCTGTTAGCAGTGTTGCTGTAATAGTAGAAGCCGCTGCCGAAGTCGTAGTTGTACAGCCCCGAAAGGTCAACTTCCAAGGCTGCTTCCAGCGCTGGTAGTTCCGCATCTGCCATCCGGTGACGACCTGTGTAGGGGCGTTTAGGGTTCGGAATCAAGGTCCTTGGGCCTAGGTTAAAGGTCTTAATTAAATCGAAAGACGCAAGACGGTGGCATGAGCTGAACCAGGCAAGCAAAAGCTTCAGCAGTAGACTGAGGAGGAAGATGTCGATGTTCTAATGCAGTTGCTCTTGGCACTCCGTAACGTTGAGGGTTTCGGGCGCAGGCTGTAGGATTACTCTCTTTAGACGGCTTCCCGAAGAGGGAGTATCCGAGAAGGAACCCTTTGGAAAAAACCTTTTTGTATACGGGATCTGACTACCAGGAGTACCTGAAAGATGACCCAAGTGTCACGTTCTTCCTTCACCACACCCGTGCCGAAAAAAGCCAGTCCCAAACGCGCCAAATACGAACTGCAACAGTGGAAACCACTTCGACGGTTGGAAGTGCAGGCAAGTCTGAGCAATCTTATGGAGATGCAATATTCAGCACATTGGAAACAGGAGGCGATGAGCCGGATCCAAAACGTTAAGAAAGCCGAACACCCCTGAACGTCTTATGCGAACCCCCAACGCCTACACCTCAAACCTCTAAACCCTTACACCACCCTAAGCCCCTAAACATCTACACCCTATGAACCACTAGTCCTACACACCCCACACCTGCATGAACCCTAAACCCCCGCCCTACTAACCCCTAAACCCTAAACCCCAAACCCGAAACCCCCAAACCCACGCCTTGCTCAACTCGGAGAGGATCAGCGTGCCGAAGGGGCCGATCAGAGCAATTAGCCAGCCTCGCGACTAGTTGGATTCTCTTGTGGTTTAGGGTTTAGGGGGGTGGGTTTAAGGTTTAGGGTTTAGGGTTTAAGGTTTAGGGTTTGGCTTCCTGCGGTTTGGGGCCTAGGGGTTGGGGCTCAGGGTTTCGCTTCCTGCGGTTCAGGGTTTAGGGTTCGGTTTGGGGTTTAGGGTTTGGCTTCCTGCCGTATGGGGCGAAAGGCTTGACCCTAGCAAGGGTTTTGTATGGGTATCAATAAGCAAAAAAATATCAGGTTGAGTGCTTCTCATAATATTGGAAGGCTTGGGGGCGCGAGCGCCTGCGGTAACATGCCTTGGAACCGGTTAGGTTCATGGGCGTGTGTCTCCACGAGGGGTGCTTCGGCCGTTGTGAGTGTAGGTGGGGCTGCTGGATGGCTTTTTTGCAATCTAGGCCTCTCGAAGTTTACCCTAAACGGTGAAGTTCAGGGATCTGGTAGCGGATCCAAGCATTCCCTGCCCTTCTGCTGGCTTTGCCCATCCCATACCGAAAGCGGCCTTCACCCCCACCCAGCCAAAACCCGAACCCCTGAATCATGTAAACCCTACAACCCCTAAACCCTAAACCCTAAACCCTATAACCCCAAACCCCAACATCCGATTCGACTGCAGCTCGGGCCTTTCCCCTCGATGTCCAGCCCACGAAGGAGTAGAATCTGGGCGGAATCTAGGTCCCAGCGTAACCTAGGACTAGTCTTGATACCCACTTTTCCTGAAGGGGTTTGTGGCTTGGGCTTTGGCGGGGAGGTTTGGGGTTTAGACCCTGAAACAAGGAAGAACGGGTACCTGGGTGCCCTGAGAGTTGGGATGCTCATCAAGACCCGCGCATGCCCATGTCGATGTAGCTACAGCTACGGGTTGTCTTCTTCATGAGTGTGCCTTACTGGGGGGGGGGGGGGGGGGGGG
>CAJNDS010001168.1:0-30556 GCA_905221605.1 Symbiodinium natans | reverse complement strand
TGGAGCGTAGAATCGCTGCACTGAGGTCAGGGCTTATGCAGAGATTCGCTGTTCAGAGACAGTTGCACGTCTGCGCAGCACAATGACCAGGATGAACTTCGGCGCCGAAGAGTGTGCCTCCACGCACGGGACCTCTTCTTTCCTCCAATTAATGCCTGAAGCTAGGTGTGCTGGTGTGCAACACGTCACCAGGAGCGTAGAGACCCCGCCTTCTCCATTCTCCTGGTGCAGTTCTAGGCCAGCAGACTGCAGGCGTTTCCTTGCAGCTGCTTGTGAGCCCTGCAGGCACCCCGGCACGCAGTGTTCGTCAGTGCAAATCAACGACGTAGTCTCCACAGGCGTGCCGGCAACGCCTCAGGAAGTGCAGCGGCGCGGCTTTCGAGGAGCTCCAGCGATGGCTTCGGGCGAGGTGCTCAACGTGCCCGCAGACGGCCATTGTCTCTTTGCCTGCGCTGTGGCCGCCCGTGATGTGGATCGTCTCCGGAGTCTCAGTCAAGATGGGTTCGGGTTTCTGCGCTCCCAGCGCGAGGACCGTGAACTCGCTACGGCATGTGCCAGACTCCGTGCTATCGTAGCCGACAGGGCCGTCCACGATGGCAGGTATGATGTCGTCGACCAGCTCACATCGAGCAGCTTGCCTGAGGGAGCCATCCTGCATTACGTGGCAGAGTGGTTGGGAGGCTCCGTGCATGTGACTGTCGATGGGCTCGACACCGAGTATGACGTGCTCTTTGGCGAAGGACCCATTGTTTGCAAGTTGTTGCTCACATATCAGACGGGCCCGGACGGAGCGCCTGCGCCGCACTATAACCTGGTGGGCAGTTGGATGGCACAGCTGAAGACGAGAAAGAGGTCTCGGGCCGAGCGTGCGAAGACTAGCGGTAGCAGTAGCAGCGCATCCAGCACAGCCTCGATGTAACGTGCAGGATAGACAATTTTGCTCCAGTGCCTTATTCGACACAAGCTCAGCTGTGCGCTTTCACCATTCTATGCACGGCGCGGGCCTTGCCCCCGTGCGCCGCAAGTAGTGCACAACGGCTGTCGCAAAAAGATGTTCCCACTTCCTACCCGTAGAGTTCGACGCGACTCTGTGACAATGATTCGCATTCCTCGCTGCAATCTGGTCATGTGATTATACTTGAAATAACATTTTCGGCTCCAGCCCTTAAGCTTTTGACACTCGGCAGGGCAGATCAAGCGAGCCAGTCATGCCACTGCCCCAGCCTCTATCCCAGAGGTGGGCATCATACACGTCGTAAGCCGTGAGCAGCTGAGGTCGAATGTTGAGGACGACGCTCCGCAGCGCGTCCCCCGCAGGTCGAGTGGTTTTCTTGCATCTCAGCACTTCGAACACCTGCAGCTGTGAGGCGACGTGGGCCGCATGACCGAGCGGGGGCACGCGCCCGCCGCGAGGTGCATTATCACATTATCGGTTGCATGAGTGCTTGCCCTTCAGTGGAATATTTTCGGACTGCAGGCTATGGATGAGCAGGTGACTTTCCTTGACAATTGTTCATTTAGACATGTGACTACGTTGCTTCGCATGGGGCTAGCATCCGCGAGGTGGCGACGACTGTCTACCCAGACACGGACGAGGAGGCTGATCGGCTGGGGTACACTCTCATGCCGTGCGCGCAGTCCTTGCGTGTGACAAGGTCGGAGTTCGCGCTGACACCCTTGTTCCCGAGGCACGACTGCGGCGCGCCTCACGTTGCTTGTCTCGACGCCTGCCAGGCGCGGGCTCCGCCATATCGCGACGTGATCCAGGCCCAGGCAAGACCACACGCGCGATGGCGTACGCTGCCGATGCGTTCAAACTCATAGTTTCCCAGGGGGGCTTCTTCGTCTTATACGTCCCCGCGGGGTATTATCTTGTGCTTGTCGTGGACCTGGCCTCATGATGCTGTTTGTGCGCACAGCTGCTCGGTGTTGCCTCTGCGCCTTGTCCTTTTGCTTTGTCAGGTTGTGATCGGGCCGGCCCCCTTGTGAGAGGCCGACTCCGGGGCCGACGACATGGACTACCTTCCGCGCGCCGCGCAGCTGGAGTGTTTAACGGTGCGCTGCAAGTCTTGCGCGTGCAACCCGACTAGTGCGCTGTACTGTAAAGTTGTGTTTGAGACATGGCACGGTAAACTTCGTGTGCAGGGGAATATTGGATCCCGTTCAAGGCATTAGGACGTTCAACTCGTCCCAGAAATTAACTCCGACTAGCGTATCCGAGGCAAAGACCAGCTCGGTTTGGTGTGTCACGGCGGCATCAACATCTCAGGTCCTAAGTTTCGGGCAGCATTTCTACACCTCTATACAGAAGCTTCGTTCTGCACGGTAGACCACGTAATCCTGCATACACGAAGCGGTAGTATCTGAATTGGGACCTTCGCAGTTTTCATCCGACACACCAGACTCAGCGACGAATCAGCAAAGCGCGCATGCAAAATTGCACATATGTGAGGCGTGTCCTGGATTGGTCTAGGGCGCTTTGGATAGTTTGCCACTGTCGCACGTCTGCATGGAAACTGCTTGGAGACGATGTAGGCATGTCATTCGTACCTCCCGCTCCCGCATCAGGTTGTACGACGAAGACCGGTGAACATGTCTTCAGTGCCTCAGAACATGTTTCGGTTCTGTGTCGAGTTGGTTGCATCACCCAAGGCGTGAGCTCACAGCAGCCATAGGCTTTAGAAGATACATCATCCGCATATACATAAATCGATAAACCAGAAAAAAGGGCGCTGTCTCTAACTGTCAACCCTGACCTCGGGCATGTGCTCGATGTCCACGTCGACTCGGGCTTGGATCTATATCGCAACGTCCGCGAATACGAAAAAGATCACGTTGAGTGTTCGTATGCATTGACAGGCTTGTGTGGTCGAGGCACTGAAGTCGACATGCTTACACGGCTGACCCTTGAACCCGTTCAGGCATCAGTGCTCAGACTCATACTGTAAACCTGACCGTCCTCAGCTGGACCATGTGGAGCGGTAAGAAGGGCAGCGGCAAAGGCAAAGGGTCCAAGGGCAAGACTCCGGCTTGGGCTTCGGACGGTTGGGCGTCCTCGTGGTCGGCCTACAACGAACCTTGGAATGCCAATCGAGAGTCGCCTCAGGAATCTTATGCCTGGGGGTCTTGGGGCAGCGATGGCAAGGGAGGCAAAGACGACGGCAAGGGCAAGACCAAAGAGTATGTGCCTCGGCTCGAGGGACGCTACGCCTTGGCGAAGGCCGTGCTGCGTCCATACGCGGACGAGCATGGCAAGGCCGTCTACGCTAGCACCTCTGTCAAGGACCTGTTCGGCAAGGACAGCATGCGTCAAGTCCTGGACTCGCGCAACTGCGAGCTAGTTCGACGCCCTTCTGTAGGTCTCTCCACCATATCCGGATCGGCGCGAGCCCTCTCCAATTGTCTAGACACCTACTTGGAGGAAGGCGAAGGAACGCCCTCTGCGGTGTTGGGGCGATTTGCGGAGTTCTTCCAGACTGCTGAAGCAAAAGCCTTCATTGCAGCTTGCGAGGTTTTGGTGAAAGAGCGCACCTCGGAGACGAGCAAGGCTAAGCTGGAGGATGCGCTCCAGACATGGTGTATGTTCTACCGCACACACAAGGCTGTGATTTCCAAGATGCTTCCAGAGGTTCTCGCCTTTGTGAGCACAGTCTACCTTGGAGGCATCCAAATGCTCGAGGCTGTGACCATGTGCAACGCCCTCTCCAATTGGGCGCACAAGATACCGACTACGACGTCGAATGCTGCCACGCTGGGCTCGTGGCAATCCTCCCCGAAAGACCTCGGCCTCATGAAGAAATTCTTGATGGAATCGTTGCGCCAGAGACACGAGGACAGCGCAGGTTGGCATCGTAAGGGCCTTCAAGGAGGCGACAGCGACGACGAAGAGGAAGCCTGGGGCGTCAAGATGTCAAAAAGGCCCGCGCCCAGTTCTTCGGAGTCCTCAAACAGCTCGGAGAAGGCGCGCAAGAAAGCCAAGAAGGAAGCAAAGAAGCATGCCAAGAAGGAGCGAAAGACGGCGGAGCGCGAGAAGAAAGAGCCTGAGCGAGAGGGTGCGACTGGAGCGGAACTTGGTCGGGAGGACGCCTCGGCCGTGGAGGAAGAGAAGTGACACTCTCGAATGCGCGCCAGCCGCCGGCTGCACAGCAGCAAGCATTGCCCTACCCTTACTAGCCAGTGCTCCTTGGTGGCTCCACTCTTTGTGGTCTCGTGTTCATAGGTAGCCGGGGTAGACTCAAGCCTAAAGTCGCAAACTAATGCGTCCCATGCGTATTCTCATCGTAAGCCCATCAGAGCACCGGCGCTGACACCTGCTGCACTTTCTTTGTTCTTTGCGGAGCGGGCCCTGCCCCCGCAGAGACCTACCTGCCCATGCCCAGAAAACGTTTGAGCGTGCCAGACTTTCAGATCATGATTGCATGTGTGTGTGGAGCAGACGTTGCCTGTCTCGACGAGCTTCAGCCGCTCTCCTTGTGAGATGTTGTAGTGCTGCAGCATACATTGACAGGCTAGCCTTGGCAGTGCGGTCATGTTCCATGAAGCAGGTCGAACATCTGCTGTGTTCCGATTTCCATCAACCAGTGTCTGAAAGGCGCACTCATGGCGATGATTCTGGTCGTCCTGGCGGTGTTCGTGGTGCGCGGGGCTAAGCCGTCGTCTTCTCCTGGCACGCGCGTAGGAATTCCGTCATTGCAGCAACCTGAGGCGCGCTTGGACTGCGGGCAACGCTCAGCTCACGCAGCTGGATCCAACCTCTTCGTCCTCTTCATCATCCTCCTCCGGGCATCCTGCGTCGTTGATGTGTTCTTTTTTAAGTATATACACACCATCTTGTCTGGCAGGACTTCGAGCTCAAGCGAGGTGCCTACGCCCAAGGTCCGGCGTCGCATGCAGCGCAGACACGCACCGCAGACGAGCGGGGGCTGTCAACAACAATCTGACTAGGAGAACGGACTTGCAGATCGAGAGTCCTCGGCCCACGACATTCGCCATGAAACGGTTCGAGGCGTGCCATCTTCCTCTGCTTCGAGGCACTCTGTCGCGCTTGCTCGTTCGTTGTGATGGAGAGAGTCTTGCGTTGTCGAGCAGGACCCTCAATGTGAACGAAGTGACGACCTCGAAAGCCCGCGTTGAACCATCCGCCGAGAGGCCGCATCCTTTTAGAAGCTACACATGCAGTGAGAAATTGGCGAGCGCGCGCGCGCGATGACCCTTTGACTGCTCAGGACGCCGGCGCGTCGAAGACCCCGCGCTCGAAAGAATGACAGAGGCGTGCATCTGTGGCGTGTGCCAGGCGGTGAAGAAGAATGCAGAGGACATCGCGATCTGCCTTGCGTGCTCGCGCTGGATGGCTCCGGCGGTCCGGGTGCGGCGAACGAGTCCGGCTACTGTGTTTTCTGTAGCAGTGTGCGTTTTGAGCAATTGTCGTGGCTGCGTGATGGCCGCGTCGTGACAAGAGCCCTGGGATGCCTTTCGGAAGCTAGCAGAAGAGAGGCTCTCCGATTAATTGAGGTACATGGGGGCAAGAACATGGCAGCGGACTTCGAGAAACGTGTGGCACGTGCTCTGCACCGGAAGGACCCGGCACGCGCCAAGCGACGTGCCCGGGGTAGATACAACAAGAACCAAAATGTCCGAGGCAGGAGGTGCAAGGAGGAGGTACGCCGGAGCATGGAAGGCTTCGACAAGGAGACGGATTGTTGGGGCATCGCCTCGGTGGCGAAAAGTCGGAAGACCGATCGCAAAGGAGATGCTACGAGAAGCTGTGACGAGAAGCTGGCTGTCTCGGGCATCCGAGTCAGGAAAAAGCTCGCGCCTACTACGTCCTGGGGCGTGAGAACAGTGAGAACCTCGAGGAAGTCTCGCAAGTCCGACAAATCCCGAGACACATCTAGCACGGGTGAAAGCGCGCGTGCAACAGGAGAGGACAGGCCTCCAGCTGGTGGAACAGACCGGGAGGAGGCGTCCTGAGCGCCGTCGCTCACCTGCCGCATTTTCGTTGTTCTTTGCGGAGCGGGCCCTGCCCCCGCAGAGACCGTACTACCTGCCCATGCCCAGAAAACGTTTGAGCGTGCCAGACTTTCAGATCATGACTGCATGTGTGTGTGGAGCAGACGTTGCCTGTCTCGACGTGCCATTTCTACCATGGTGAGTTCGACACGTGATGCGGCTACAGCAGTCGGAGCCACGTGTGTTTGCCGAGACGAGGTTACCTGTTACTTCGAGCTCTCAACGCTTGATCTTTGTAGATCCCCGCAGCTCCTCTTCTCAAGTCAGCGTCGACAGCTCGGTTATTCGTTTCAGGGATGGATCGAGCGCATCTGCTGCGCCCGCTCTCACCCAGCTACTGTCTGTCAGGCGCACTCATGGCGATGATTCTCATCGTCCTTCCAGCATATGTGGTGCCTGGGGCTCAGTCGATCGATTCCCACGAACAGCATCGGCGAATCAATCAATGACATGCCTAAGGACAACAGTCGCAGTCCTCACAAGTGAGGAGCACCGCAACTTGCTGCAGGCTGGCTCCTTGAGCAGGCCTGGCCAGGCATGGCTGTCTACTCTCGCGTGTTCGTCTTTCAGGCCTTGCGCGACCTCGATGAACAGGAAGGCCACACGGATGCCAGGCTTGCTGCAAGGATTGCCAGGCTCGCGTGCGGTGCTCGGCTCGCCGTTGTTCTAAAAATCAGGTCGCGAGTTGCTGTGTAGAGTTGCAGCTACAAGGAACCACATCCCGGACGACGCGTGCGACGTCGCCACCGCACCGGGCTGGCCGCCTTCCTGCCTTGCTCTTTCGTGCTTTCCGTGTCTCGCTCTCTCTCCTTGCTCTGTAACTTTCCAGGTTCTTGATGCTTGATGTGAGGAGTGAGGCCTCGCCGCCTTCACCCTTTTCTTTCGAAGACAGGCCAGGCCAGACGCCACGCTTCGCTGCAGAAGGGCCAAACATCTAGCCGATGTCGTTTTCGAGCGACATGCGTCCGATGCCTCGGGCATGTGACTGAGGTTTCGAATCATCGCCGTCAGTGATGAGGAGTCGTTAGCCCGGAAAATGTCGCAGAGACACGTTGATCATGCTCAAGAGCTGTGTACCACACTCAGAGACAGCACACTGTCCTCAGGTCATGCAACGATTCTCAAAGAGACGGTGATCCGAAGGATGCGTGGCCGGGCTCTTATAATCAACGATTGTAGAAGCTTGAACGGCTTGAACGCATAACCAATACTATACTAAGGGGTATTCCCGACCCTGTCGGTGCATCACAGCGCCAGCCTTAGCAGAACCATGCGTAATCTTTGTGGCCGACATGTGGCTTTGCGCATAGGTCCGCATCGGATGACATGGAGGAAAACGCTGACCTTGTCTTGGACGTCGAGCAACAGGCCTTGACGGCGCGGCTAGCCGCCATGTCCGAAACGGACCCGGCGAGATTCCATGCATGTTTGCAAGAGATCGAGGAGGTTCTGGGATTAAGCGAAGTCGTAAAGCAACTCGAGCTTCTCAGCATCGCTTCCTCTTCGGCGGTCGACAACCTACTCCATGAAGAACTTTCACACGGAGGCTCAAAGGACGGCGCCGGGAAGATTGACGCTGACAACGTCGTCGACGACGGTGCAAGCGAACCCCAAGTCCAATGGGCTTTGAAAATCGGGCCACACTGGTGCAACAAGATCCTCTACGAGGGCAAGGAATGGGAAATTCGCGGTACGCATTGTCGAAAACACCTCGGGGAGCGCATCGGGCTGGCGCCATCTGGCAAAAACGCGCTTGTCGGAGAGGCTACCATTCGAGAATCTAGAGCCGTTTCCATGAAAGACTTGGAAGAGGCACGGCATCTGCATCACATCCAGAATGTCTGCGCGATTCCTTACGCTAAGCCATATGCGTGGATCCTTGAAGGCGTGCGTGCCTACGACCAACCCGTGCCGTACCATCACCCTCCTGGCTGCGTCAACTGGATTCCGCTGCGCCCGCCTACAGGGCCTACAGAGCGAGAGACTCCGGCCAGACGGCCTGCAAGATGCGCGGCTCCCGTGCACGCTTGGCCGCAAATGCTGGAGCGTAGGCAGAGCGGAATCGTGCAAAGGCCGGAGCATGAGATGCGGTACATCCACGGAGAACGAGAACGGATTCGGCGCCTGTCCAAGAAGTTCCCCGCCGTGTACAAGGAAAAAGTTCGACCCGAGCAGTCCTGGATGACTCAGAGAGCTCGTGCTTTTCGAACTTGGTGTGCGACCTCTTCGTGGAGAATGTGCAAGTGCTGCGGCCGTATGGTGCCCGAACCGTACAAAGCAACACACGCACGTGGCACTGCCCGCAGGGATGGCGCTTTGCCCGCGTGCAAATACTGCCGATCCGACGGCAACGTCGGGTATTGGGCTCCCGACAAGAATGATGTACCTCGCAGATTGCGAAGTTTGCCTGTTGAGGTAATCGAGGCCCTCAGGCCCTTTCATCTGCACAGGGGCGGCGACTGTCGCGCGCGGCACGGATACGAGGTGCACTTGGACATGCTTCGCTTTTCCTTCAAGACGACGTCCGTGGAGATGGCCTTGTCGCGCTTGCCTCGACGGGCGCGCAAGAAGGGCGAGAGGGCGTTGGAGCACCTGCTTAGGTCAGACCTGTCGTCGTACAAAGCTTTTTGGCGTCTGCACCACAAATTCTTGGAGAAGCGGAGGCGACAGATAGAAAGAGGAGAAATCGGGCCTGGAGCCCCCGTGAAGCGCCTGCCGGTAAGCTTCATCGAGACCGTAGGGCTGGAGTGCTGCCTGTGGCCACACTTATATTGGCGGACGGACATGACTGAGACCCACACTCGCTTCATGGACGCCCGAAGGGCGAAGCGTCGGCGCCGCGCGGGCCCTTGGGAAAGCTCCGAGTCCGACTGCGGGGGCGATGCAGAGCACAGGCGCCACAGCGCCAAGGCCAGCTTTCTCGCCAAGGCCCACTCCTGCATCGTCGGGTACAACAGCGACCCTGCTCTGCTGCAGTTTGTGTACGACTTGTGGCTCTTCACCACAGTGGGTGGAGCGCGGCACTCGTCCCAAAGCACCAGCATTCGAGAAGCTTTGGCATCCAAGCCGTACTCGCCAGAGTTATGGCGAGGCTACCACGCAGCTTTGGTGGATCTCCAGAGGCAGCTAGGCTGGCCGCAGCTGTTCATAACGATAGCACCCTACGAGTGGAGCTTTCCCTATCATGCCTGGCTTGAAGACGAGCTGGCCAAGAGTTTGCAAGCCCGCCTGCACATGCCGGTAGCTGAAACCCTTCACCTAGCGCATGTGCTCACGCAAACTGTGAAAGGCCTTCTGACAGGCAGCAACGAAGGTATGCAAGGGGAACAAAACCATGTCTTCTCGACGTCCTCGCACGGAGGCGTGCGCAAGTGGGTGGCACGTCTAGAGTTCCAGGATGGCAAAAGAAAACGGGGGCAGCACAGGGACCCTCAGACCTATCACGGCCGAGGGACACTTCATGTGCACATTCTGCTGTGGCTCGAGAACATGCAGGCCATGAATCTTTCCAAGGACATCCGAGCAGACATCCCCGACGCATCGGAACCGGAACTGCGAGATCTGGTTCTGGAGTCGCAACTGGACTGGACGAGCAGCGGCTGGCCCATCCGAAAGGAGCCCACGAGGGTGTCGGAAGACTCCGGGCTGCTCGAGCTTCGGCATCCGCAAGATGCGCATGACCGGCACTGTCGCGCCTATCTCACGGATGTGCTCGCCGCCTTACACTGTCACGTGGACGTCGTAGCTTCCGACGGCCGAGCCATGATCCTCAAGTATTGCGCCAGTCCCTTGGAGGCAAGCAGCTGTGAGAAGGAACGTAGCGTGAGAGTCATGTAGTCGCCAACATGTGCACAGCCGAGGCTATCTTCCCAAGTTTTCAGGCTCTTTCGCCCAGGAGCTACTCAACGATCAAGCGAGCGGCTTCGCTTTGGCGAGACGCATTCTGGCCGACTATCATCCACTGCAACCTGAAATGGTCCTACAGCTGGCAGCCCAACAACATCCACAATTCTTGTGTCCGGCAGTCGTCCGCAAATTTGTCGTGCCCGTACCGTGGAAAAAAGACACAGCGGAGGTGGTCCGCAATTACATGACCTGCACATGGAGGCGCAAGAGCATGAGTCTCCTCGAGTACCTGCGAGTCTCCGGCTCGGGGGGACAGATTGCCCAGCGCTACCGCCGCCTGCACAAGGCTCGCAAGGTGAAGAAACCTCTCACGCAGTGGATCAACACCTGCGTTGCGGAGGGAGAAATCTTGGTCGCGTGCATCATGTACTCGCACACAAACGACCTCCACTTCGGGCAGTGGCTGCTGCTGAACGTGCCCTTCAAAGACGTCTCTGACCTTTGGGACGACCGAGTTGCCGGACTCCCGGAAGAGTTGCGTTACTTGGGCCTATGTCTCCTGCACCGACCAGACTTCTGGCGGCACCCACATCGAATCATGGCAGACTTGCAGTTAGAGGCCAGGACAGACTTGTACATTACCAATGTGCTGGAGGTAATACGTGCTCGAACCGAGCTCATCGATGCGTTCTTTTCCGGTGAAATCCAGGAACCGGCACGGCCGCCAACAACATCGCAGGCAGTCAACGTTAACGTGCCTCCGCGTTTTGAGAAGTTGGCAGCCGAGCAGCAGCTTGTGGTGCGGTCTATCGGCGAGAGGGTCGCTATCGCGCTTCGGTGCAAATGGCCAGAGGACGCCGTGGAGGAGTCGTGGTGGCGCTACCTGGATGCGCAGGCTGCATGTGCCGAGACGCGTGTCACGGCTATCCTTGGCCCCGCCGGCAGTGGCAAGAGCACGGCCGTGCAACTGGCCATCCGCCGAGCGGTGCAAGCCGGAGCACACGTGGGCGTTGCCTGCCCCACTGGACTTCTTGCGTCCAAGTACAAGATCGACAACCCGGACCTGGATGTGGACACCGTGCATGGGATGTTCGCGCTGCATAAGGAGGAAGTGAACACCTTGGAGATGATGAGCCTTTACGATCTTGTAGTGATTGACGAAATCGGACAGTTGCCTCTGTGGATCTTTGAGCGCCTTGTGCGGCTGTGGGACGCTTCAGATCGCCGTCCCGCATTAATACTGGTCGGGGATTTCTGCCAGCTGAGAGGCTCGGATGGAACCACGGCTAGACAAAGCGCGCGTTGGCGTGAGGTAGCCAAGATCCATCTTCACACTATGCGACGCTGCAAGTGCCCACAGCTGCGCTGGAAGTTGGAGCTCCTCCGCAGCGCCACTCCTTCCGGTCGCCAGCTACGCAGGATTCTGAAAAAGCACAGTGCTTGTTGCTCGGGGAACAACATGCCAACACTAGAGAACATGGCGCAGATCCTACGAGAAACTCCTCGGACGCAGTTCGTGACCATCTCGCGACGTGGGTCCGCTCGTCTGAACCAGCTGGCGCTTCGGGTACTCTTCGGTGACTCGCACCCCTTGGGCTACATGCTGACTGATCCGGAAGAGAACAGCAATAACTTCCTTGGTCAGTCGAGGATCGACGCGGCACCTCTCCGGATGGCCATGTATGCCGGCATGCGCGTGATGATCACCAAGAATGAGGACAAAGCGCACGGGTTCGTAAACGGCATGGGCGGAGTGGTGCAGCGGCTGCGCGCGAGCGGCGTCCAGGTCCTCCTCGACAACGGCAAGATCGTGCTGGTCCACGCGGTCACCCAGGACTACGAGCTCGCGGACGGGTCTGTGAGAAGAGTCACGGCGTTACCTCTGAGACTCGGGTATAGCAGCACCCTGCACAAGATTCAGGGGGCCACCTTAGATCACGTGACGTTGTGGCTGGATGTGCCTTTTATCCGAGGGGCGGCCTACGTAGCCTTATCTCGGGTGCGAGAGGACGCCAATTGGCGGTTCCTCGGACGCATACAGACCAGGCACTGCCTGCCCGCCGCGTGCGACTGAGGCAGCTTTCACAATCTTATCTCTATGCGGAGCGGGCCTCGCCCCCGCAGATGCCCAGCGAGAAACCATCTGCAGGCATGAAAAGCCTCGCTTTCACGGCGTCGCACCTCGTTGCCAGTCTTGGTTCAGTCAGAGCCACGTACGCAGATTATCCTTGAAGGTCGAGAATGAAGGAGATGCGCCAAAACGTTTTACAAGAACTGCAGCCTCTTTCGGTCCAACCAAACGCTTTAATTGCAATATCTCACTTTTGGAATGCAAGTACGTTAAAGTCTATATGTATACATATATATATATATACGTATAAAGTATAATCGTACAAAGTCGGAGAACAGAGGCCCGCGAGCATGTGCCGCACACTCGCTGAGGTCGGGGGGCCATGTGGTCGTCCTCGTCGGCACGGTCGTCACGAAATGCTCACAGCAAGATGACAGCAAGGAAATGTGCTCACAGCAAAATAACAACAAGAAAATGCTCACAGCAGCACTATAGCAAGGAAATGCTCACAGGAAAGGCTCACAGCAGGATGGCAGCCAGGAAATGCTCACAGCAGGATGGCAGCAAGGAAATGGCAGCAAGGAAATGACGTTTATAGTTCAGGCGCTAATCTATAAAGAGTGGCTCCTAAACTATAGACGTTTATAGTTTGGGCGCTAATCTATAAAGAGTGGCTCCTAAACTATAGACGTTTATAGTTTAGGCGCTAAACTGTAAAGAGGGGCTCCTATACAGTGAACGTTTATAGTTTAGGCGCTAAACTATAAAGAGGGGCTTCTAAACTATAGACGTTTATAGTTTAGGCGCTAAACTATAAAGAGTGGCTCCTAATCTATAGACGTTTATAGTTCAGGCGCTAAACTATAAAGAGGTGCTCCTGAACTGTAAACGTTTATAGTTTAGGCGCTAAACTATAAAGAATGGCTCCGAAACTAAAGACGTTTATAGTTTAGGCGCTAAACTATAAAGAGGGGATCCGAAACTATAGACGTTTATAGTTTCGGCGCTAAACTATAAAGAGGGGCTCCTAAACTGTAAACGTTTATAGTTTAGGCGCTAAACTATAAAGAATGGCTCCGAAACTATAGACGTTTATAGTTTAGGCGCTAAACTATAAAGAGGGGCTCTTAACCTATAGACGTTTATAGTTTCGGCGCTAAACTATAAAGCCTGACTCCTAAACTATAGACGTTTATTGTTTAGCCGCTAAACTAGAAAGGTTGGCTCCCAAACTATAGAAACGTTTATAGTTTAGGACCAGCCGTGGGGGGTCCCCCAGGATTGGCCTGGACCGAGCTTCAAAATGCGATTTTTTAGTACAGAAATCGATGCCGGAAATGCTGCCTTCAACGTTTATAGTTTAGGCGCTAAACTATAAAGAATGGCTCCGAAACTATAGACGTTTATAGTTTAGGCGCTAAACTATAAAGAGGGGCTCTTAAACTATAGACGTTTATAGTTTCGGCGCTAAACTATAAAGCCTGACTCCTAAACTATAGACGTTTATAGTTTAGCCGCTAAACTATAAAGGTTGACTCCCAAACTATAGAACGTTTATAGTTTAGAACCAGCCGTGGGGGGTCCCCCAGGATTGGCCTGGACCGAGCTTCAAAATGCGATTTTTTAGTACAGAAATCGATGCCGGAAATGCTGCCTCCAATTTCTGGATTTTGCCCTAAACTATAGAGCCCCAAACTCTAGAGCCTAAACTATAAACGTTTATAGTTTCGGCGCTAAACTATAAAGCCTGACCCCTAAACTATAGATGTTTATTGTTTAGCCGCTAAACTATAAAGGTTGGCTCCCAAACTATAGAAGCGTTTATAGTTTAGGACCAGCCGTGGGGGGTCCCCCAGGATTGGCCTGGACCGAGCTTCAAAATGCGATTTTTTAGTACAGAAATCGATGCGGCAAATGCTGCCTCCAATTTCTGGATTTTGCCCTAAACTATAGAGCCCCAAACTCTAGAGCCTAAACTATAGACGTTTATAGTTTCGGCGCTAAACTATAAAGCCTGACCCCTAAACTATAAACGTTTATAGTTTAGCCGCTAAACTATAAAGGTTGACTCCCAAACTATAGAAGCGTTTATAGTTTAGGACCAGCCGTGGGGGGTCCCCCAGGATTGGCCTGGACCGAGCTTCAAATTGCGATTTTTTAGTACAGAAATCGATGCGGGAAATGCTGCCTCCAATTTCTGGATTTTGCCCTAAACTATAGAGCCCCAAACTCTAGAGCCTAAACTATAGACGTTTATAGTTTCGGCGCTAAACTATAAAGCCTGACCCCTAAACTATAAACGTTTATAGTTTAGCCGCTAAACTATAAAGGTTGGCTCCTAAACTATAGAAACGTTTATAGTTTAGGACCATCCGTGGGGGGTCCCCCAGGATTGGCCTGGACCGAGCTTCAAAATGCGATTTTTTAGTACTGAAATCGATGCCGGAAATGCTGCCTCCAATTTCTGGATTTTGCCCTAAACTATAGAGCCCCAAACTCTAGAGCCTAAACTATAAACGTCTATAGTTTCGGCGCTAAACTATAAAGCCTGACTCCTAAACTATAGACGTTTATAGTTTAGCCGCTAAACTATAAAGCCTAAACTATAAAGCCCTAAACTATAGACGCTAAACTATAAACGTCTATAGTTTAGAGCCAAAACTATAGAGCCTAAACTATAAACGTTTATAGTTTAGACGCAAAACTATAGAAATCTTTATAGTTTAACCGTGATTTCGGGCAGGTTTTGGGGTATATATATATAATATATTGTCAGTACTGACACCGCTCCACTGCCTAGCGGTGGCACGGCACGCTCTCTGGTAAGACAGTTGAACTGCTGTATAGGCATATTGTATGTGCGATGCCCATGCAGCCACTTGCTTTGGGCGGCTCGGCTGGTGGGAAAGGAGCGAAGCTCCCCCACCAGCCACGCCTGAGTTTAGGGTTTAGGGTTTAGGGTTTAGGGTTTAGGGTTTAGGGTTTAGGGGTTAGGGTTTAGGGTTTAGGGTTTAGGGTTTAGGGTTTAGGGTTTAGGGTTTAGGGTTTAGGGTTTAGGGTTTAGGGTTTAGGGTTTAGGGTTTAGGGTTTAGGGTTTAGGGTTTAGGGTTTAGGGTTTAGGGTTTAGGGTTTGCGCCGAAGCTGGAGAAGGATATGACATGGCCGGACGGGCGAACAAACTTGAAATTTGTTTCGGTTCCGGAGCACGCTCAAGGCCACCGAGAATGGGGCCTTGCTTCGGCCACATCATTTCACGCGTTTCCCTCCCGCGCCGTCAAGTGCGGCTCCCACCCTTAGCCAGCTCCGCCTTTTAGGGTTTAGTTTCCTAAACTCATGTTTAGGAAACTCTCTTGTTTTTTTCTCACTCACCTTCTTGTATGCGTTCTTGTCGGGGTGTATTACACCCTAGTCAAAGTTGCTTGTTTGTTCCACCGCGATCTTAGTCCTCTTGCAGCCTGCTAGTCCTGCAGGGGGGTCAACCGGAGGTTTTGCGCCCAGGGGAAAAGAGACCGATGGTTGACCGTAGCTTTTAAGCACCGTACTGGTGCTCAGATCACAAAGAAAACCGAAGAGCATGTTTGGGTCGAACGGAGGTTTCTGCCCGGGGGAAGACATCGGTGGTTGACCGTAGCTTTCGAGCCCGGCACTTGTACTATATCAATCCACAGGTGGGTCGACCGCGAGTTGATTGGAGGTTCTGCTGTCAGAGGAGGACGTCGCTTGTTAGACGTAGCTCTTGAGCACCGTACTTGTGCTCTATCAGCATGTAAATCCGCGATGCTTTTTTTTTGGGTCGACCGGAGGTTTTGCCAGCAGGGAGGTTTCATGCCCGGGGGAAAGACCGTTGCGTTGATTGGAGGTTTTGCGCCCGGGAGAAAAACATCGGCGGGGGAAAGGCAGCGTTTAAGCACCGTCCTGGCACGACACCAAAGGCAGGTATTAAGCCCGGTACTTGTGCTATATCAGGATACAGATCCGAGGTGCTGTCGGGGGAAAGACATCACTGGTTGGATGTAGCTTTTGAGCACCGTTCTCGTGCTCTATCAACATATGAATCGCGAAGCCATTTGGGCCCACCGGAGGTTTTGCGCCCGGGGGAAAGACCGTTGCATTGATTGGAGGTTTTGCGCCCGAGGGAAAACCATCTTTGAATTGATTGGAGGCTTTACGCCTCCTGTAGATCCGCGAAGCATTTCTGTGTCGATTGGAGGTTTTGCGAGCATGGAAAGACCGGAGGTTTTGCGTCCCGGGGGAAAACCGTTCATTGATTGGAGGTTTTGCGCCCGGGGGGAAAAACATCGGCGGCGGCTGACCGTAGCTAGTGATTCCACCCTGCTTCCACCTTGCTTCCAGCTCGCTTCCACGTTGCTTGCACTTTGCTTCCACCTTGCTTCCACCTTGCTTCTACCGTTCTTCAACCTTGCTTCCATCTTGCTGCCACCTTGCTTCCACCTTGTTTCCACTTGCTTCCACCTTCCTTGCGCGTTGCCTCCACCTTGTTTATGACTTAGCATGGCTTAGCCAAAGTCCGAAAATCCGCGTGGGGTACCGTTTACAGTTCAAGTGCCAAACTATAGAAAGTGGCCCCTAAATTATAGACGCTTATAGTTTAAACAAAGTCCGAAAATCCGCGTGGGGGTAGCGTTTGCAGTTTAGGTGCCAAACTGTAGAAAGTGGCCCCAAACTTTCGACGTTTATAGTTTAGCCAAAGTCCGAAAATCCGCGTGGGGGTACCATATATAGTTTAGGTGCCGAACTATAGAAAGTGGCCCCTGAACTATAGACGTTTATAGTTTAGCCAAAGTCCGAAAACCCGTGTGGGGGTAACGTTTACAGTTTAGGTGCCAAACTATAGAAAGTGCCCCAAACTTTCAACGTTTATAGTGTAGCCACAGTCGAAAATCCGCGCGGGGGTACCATTTATAGTGTAAGTGCCGAACAATAGAAAGTCGCCCCTAAGCTATAAACGTTTATAGTTTAGCCAAAGTCCGAAAATCCGCGCGGGGGTACCGCTCACAGTTTGAAAGTGCCCCTAAACTATAGACGTTTATAGGTTCGCAAAAGTCCGAAAATCCACGTGAGGTTACAATTTACAGTTCAGGTGCCAAACTATAGAAAGTGACCCCTAAAACTATAGGTGTTTATAGCTTAGCCAAAGTCCGAAAATCCGCGTGGGGGCACCGCTTGCAGTTTAGGTGCCAAACTATAGAAAGTGGCCCCTAAACTAAAGACGTTTATAGTTGAGCCAAAGTCCGAAAATCCGCGTGGGGGTACCGTTTACAGTTTAGGTGCCAAACTGTAGAAGGTGGCCCCAAAAACTGTCGACGTTTATAGTTCAGCCAAAGGCCGAACATCCGCGTGGGGGTACCGTTTACAGTCTAGGCCAACATCCGAAAATCCGCCTGAGGGTACCGTTTACAGTTCAGGTGCCAAACTATAGAAAGTGGCCCCTAAACTATAGACGCTTACAGTGTAGCCAAAATCCGAAAATCCGCGTAGGGGGTACCGTTTTGCACGTTTACAGTCAGGTGTCAAGCTATAGAAAGTGACCCCTAAAACAATAAACGTTTATAGTTTAGCAAAAGTCCGAGAATCCGTGTGGGGGTACCATTCACGGTTTAGGTGCCACACTAAAGAAAGCGGCCCCTGAACTATAGACGCTTATAGTTTAACCAAAGTCCGAAAATCCGCGTGCGGGGTACCGTTTACAGTTTAGGTGCCCAACTGTAGAAAGTGGCCCCAAATGTTCGACGTTTATAGTTTAGCCAATGTCCGAAAATCCGCGTGGGGGTACCGTTCGCAGTTTAGGCCCGCGGGGGTACCGTTTATGCCAAACTATAGAAAGCGACCCCTATAAACTGTAGACGTTTGTAGTGTTGGCGTTAAACTATAAGAGCGGCTCCTAAACTATAGACGTTTATAGTTTAGGCGCTAAACTATCAAGCTTGGCTCCTAAACTATAGACGTTTATAGTTGAGGCGCTGAACTATACAGGTTGGCTCCTGACCTATGGACCTTACTAGTTTAGGCGCTAAACTATAAAGAGTGGCTCTTAAACTATAGACATCTATAGTTTAGGCGCTAAACTATAAAGGGGGGCTCCTAAACTGTAAACGTTTATAGTTTAGGCGCTAAACTATAAAGAGGGGCTCCTAAACTGTAAACGCTTATAGTCTAGGCGCTAAACTATAAAGAGTGGCTCCGAAACTATAGACGTTTATAGTTTAGGCGCTAAACTATAAAGAGGGGCTCCGAAACTGTAAACGTTTATAGTTTAGGCGCTAAACTATAAAGAGGGGCTCCTAAACTGTAAACGTTTATAGTTTAGGCGCTAAACTATAAAGGGGGGCTCCTAAACTGTAAACGTTTATAGTTTAGGCGCTAAACTATAAAGAGGGGCTCCGAAACTGTAAACGTTTATAGTTTAGGCGCTAAACTATAAAGAGGGGCTCCTAAACTATAGACGTTTATAGTTTAGGCACTAAATTATAAAGAGTGGCTCCTAAACTATAGACGTTTATAGTTTAGGCGCTAAACTATAAAGGTTGGCTCCTAAACTATAGAAGCGTTTATAGTTTAGGACCATCCGTGGGGGGTCCCCCAGGATTGGCCTGGACCGAGCTTCAAAATGCGATTTTTTAGTACACAAATCGATGCGGGAAATGCTGCCTCCAATTTCTGGATTTCGCCCTAAACTATAGAGCCCCAAACTCTAGAGCCTAAACTATAAACGTTCATAGTTTCGGCGCTAAACTATAAAGCTTGACCCCTAAACTATAAACGTTTATAGTTTAGCCGCTAAACTATAAAGGTTGGCTCCTAAACTATAAACGTTTATAGTTTAGGAACATCCGTGGGGGGTCCCCCAGGATTGGCCTGGACCCAGTTTAAAAGTGCGATTTTTAGTACAGAAATCCATGCCCGAAATGCTGCCTCCAATTTCTGATTTTTGCCCCAAACTACAGAGTCTAAACTATAAACGTCTATAGTTTCGGCGCTAAACTATAAAGCCTGACTCCTAAACTATAGACGTTTATAGTTTAGCCGCTAAACTATAAAGGTTGGCTCCTAAATTATAGACGTTTATAGTTTAGGCGCTAAACTATAAAGAGGGGCTCCTAAACTATAGACGTTTATAGTTTAGGCGCTAAACTATAAAGAGTGGCTCCTAAACTATAGACGTTTATAGTTTAGGCGCTAAACTATAAAGAGGGGCTCCTAAACTGTAAACGTTTATAGTTTAGGCGCTAAACTATAAAGAGGGGCTCCTAAACTATAGACGTTTATAGTTTAGGCGCTAAACTATAAAGAGTGGCTCCTAAACTATAGACGTTTATAGTTTAGGCGCTAAACTATAAAGAGGGGCTCCTAAACTATAGGCGTTTATAGTTTAGGCGCTAAACTATAAAGGTTGGCTCCCAAATTATAGACGTTTATAGTTTAGGACCATCCGTGGGGGGTCTCCCAGGATTGGCCTGGACCGAGCTTCAAAATGCGATTTTTTAGTACAGAAATCGATGCCGGAAATGCTGCCTCCAATTTCTGGATTTTGCCTTAAACTATAGAGCCCAAACTCTAGAGCCTAAACTATAAACGTTTATAGTTTCGGCGCTAAACTATAAAGCTTGACCCCTAAACTATAAACGTTTATAGTTTAGCCGCTAAACTATAAAGGTTGGCTCCTAAACTAGGAGAAGCGTTTATAGTTTAGGACCATCCGTGGGGGGTCCCCCCAGGATTGGCCTGGACCGAGCTTCAAAATGCGATTTTTTAGTACAGAAATCGATGCCGGAAATGCTGCCTCCAATTTCTGGATTTTGCCTTAAACTATAGAGCCCAAACTCTAGAGCCTAAACTATAAACGTTTATAGTTTCGGCGCTAAACTATAAAGCTTGACCCCCAAACTATAAACGTTTATGGTTTAGCCGCTAAACTATAAAGTTGGCTCCTAAACTATAGAAGCGTTTATAGTTTAGGACCATCCGTGGGGGGTCCCCCAGGATTGGCCTGGACCGAGCTTCAAAATGCGATTTTTTAGTACAGAAATCGATGCCGGAAATGCTGCCTCCAATTTCTGGATTTTGCCCTAAACTATAGAGCCCCAAACTCTAGAGCCTAAACTATAAACGTTTATAGTTCGGCGCTAAACTATAAAGCTTGACCCCTAAACTATAAACGTTTATAGTTTAGCCGCTAAACTATAAAGGTTGGCTCCTAAACTATAGAAGCGTTTATAGTTTAGGACCATCCGTGGGGGGTCCCCCAGGATTGGCCTGGACCGAGCTTCAAAATGCGATTTTTTAGTACAGAAATCGATGCCGGAAATGCTGCCTCCAATTTCTGGATTTTGCCCTAAACTATAGAGCCCCAAACTGTAGAGCCTAAACTATAAACGTCTTTGGTTTCGGCGCTAAACTATAAAGCCTGACTCCTAAACTATAGACGTTTATAGTTTAGCCGCTAAACTATAAAGCCTAAACTATAAAGCCCTAAACTATAGACGCTAAACTATAAACGTCTATAGTTTAGAGCCAAAACTATAGAGCCTAAACTATAAACGTTTATAGTTTAGACGCAAAACTATAGAAATCTTTATAGTTTAACCGTGATTTCGGGCAGGTTTTGGGGTATATATAATATATTGTCAGTACTGACACCGCTCCACTGCCTAGCGGTGGCACGGCACGCTCTCTGGTAAGACAGTTGAACTGCTGTATAGGCATATTGTATGTGCGATGCCCATGAAGCCACTTGCTTTGGGCGGCTCGGCTGGTGGGAAAGGAGCGAAGCTCCCCCACCAGCCACGCCTGAGTTTAGGGTTTAGGGTTTAGGGTTTAGGGTTTAGGGTTTAGGGTTTAGGGTTTAGGGTTTAGGGTTTAGGGTTTAGGGTTTAGGGTTTAGGGTTTAGGGTTTAGGGTTTAGGGTTTAGGGTGTTTAGGGTTTAGGGTAGGGTTTAGGGTTTAGGGTTTTAGGGTTTAGGGTTTAGGGTTTAGGGTTTAGGGTTTGCGCCGAAGCTGGAGAAGGATATGACATGGCCGGACGGGCGAACAAACTTGAAATTTGTTTCGGTTCCGGAGCACGCTCAAGGCCACCGAGAATGGGGCCTTGCTTCGGCCACATCATTTCACGCGTTTCCCTCCCGCGCCGTCAAGTGCGGCTCCCACCCTTAGCCAGCTCCGCCTTTTAGGGTTTAGTTTCCTAAACTCATGTTTAGGAAACTCTCTTGTTTTTTTCTCACTCACCTTCTTGTATGCGTTCTTGTCGGGGTGTATTACACCCTAGTCAAAGTTGCTTGTTTGTTCCACCGCGATCTTAGTCCTCTTGCAGCCTGCTAGTCCTGCAGGGGGGTCAACCGGAGGTTTTGCGCCCAGGGGAAAAGAGACCGATGGTTGACCGTAGCTTTTAAGCACCGTACTGGTGCTCAGATCACAAAGAAAACCGAAGAGCATGTTTGGGTCGAACGGAGGTTTCTGCCCGGGGGAAGACATCGGTGGTTGACCGTAGCTTTCGAGCCCGGCACTTGTACTATATCAATCCACAGGTGGGTCGACCGCGAGTTGATTGGAGGTTCTGCTGTCAGAGGAGGACGTCGCTTGTTAGACGTAGCTCTTGAGCACCGTACTTGTGCTCTATCAGCATGTAAATCCGCGATGCTTTTTTTTTTTGGGTCGACCGGAGGTTTTGCCAGCAGGGAGGTTTCATGCCCGGGGGAAAGACCGTTGCGTTGATTGGAGGTTTTGCGCCCGGGAGAAAAACATCGGCGGGGGAAAGGCAGCGTTTAAGCACCGTCCTGGCACGACACCAAAGGCAGGTATTAAGCCCGGTACTTGTGCTATATCAGGATACAGATCCGAGGTGCTGTCGGGGGAAAGACATCACTGGTTGGATGTAGCTTTTGAGCACCGTTCTCGTGCTCTATCAACATATGAATCGCGAAGCCATTTGGGCCCACCGGAGGTTTTGCGCCCGGGGGAAAGACCGTTGCATTGATTGGAGGTTTTGCGCCCGAGGGAAAACCATCTTTGAATTGATTGGAGGCTTTACGCCTCCTGTAGATCCGCGAAGCATTTCTGTGTCGATTGGAGGTTTTGCGAGCATGGAAAGACCGGAGGTTTTGCGTCCCGGGGGAAAACCGTTCATTGATTGGAGGTTTTGCGCCCGGGGGGAAAAACATCGGCGGCGGCTGACCGTAGCTAGTGATTCCACCCTGCTTCCACCTTGCTTCCAGCTCGCTTCCACGTTGCTTGCACTTTGCTTCCACCTTGCTTCTACCTTGCTTCTACCGTTCTTCAACCTTGCTTCCATCTTGCTGCCACCTTGCTTCCACCTTGTTTCCACTTGCTTCCACCTTCCTTGCGCGTTGCCTCCACCTTGTTTATGACTTAGCATGGCTTAGCCAAAGTCCGAAAATCCGCATGGGGTACCGTTTACAGTTCAAGTGCCAAACTATAGAAAGTGGCCCCTAAATTATAGACGCTTATAGTTTAACCAAAGTCCGAAAATCCGCGTGGGGGTAGCGTTTGCAGTTTAGGTGCCAAACTGTAGAAAGTGGCCCCAAACTTTCGACGTTTATAGTTTAGCCAAAGTCCGAAAATCCGCGTGGGGGTACCATATATAGTTTAGGTGCCGAACTATAGAAAGAGGCCCCTGAACTATAGACGTTTATAGTTTAGCCAAAGTCCGAAAACCCGTGTAGGGGTAACGTTTACAGTTTAGGTGCCAAACTATAGAAAGTGCCCCAAACTTTCAACGTTTATAGTGTAGCCACAGTCGAAAATCCGCGCGGGGGTACCATTTATAGTGTAAGTGCCGAACAATAGAAAGTCGCCCCTAAACTATAAACGTTTATAGTTTAACCAAAGTCCGAAAATCCGCGCGGGGGTACTGCTTACAGTTTGAAAGTGCCCCTAAACTATAGACGTTTATAGGTTCGCAAAAGTCCGAAAATCCACGTGAGGTTACAATTTACAGTTCAGGTGCCAAACTATAGAAAGTGACCCCTAAAACTATAGGTGTTTATAGCTTAGCCAAAGTCCGAAAATCCGCGTGGGGGCACCGCTTGCAGTTTAGGTGCCAAACTATAGAAAGTGGCCCCTAAACTAAAGACGTTTATAGTTTAGCCAAAGTCCGAAAATCCGCGTGGGGGTACCGTTTACAATAAAGGGGGGCTCCTAAACTGTAAACGTTTATAGTTTAGGCGCTAAACTATAAAGAGGGGCTCCTAAACTGTAAACGCTTATAGTCTAGGCGCTAAACTATAAAGAGTGGCTCCGAAACTATAGACGTTTATAGTTTAGGCGCTAAACTATAGAGAGGGGCTCCGAAACTGTAAACGTTTATAGTCTAGGCGCTAAACTATAAAGAGGGGCTCCTAAACTAAAGACGTTTATAGTTTAGGCGCTAAACTATAAAGAGTGGCTCCTAAACTATAGACCTTTATAGTTTAGGCGCTAAACTATAAAGAGGGGCTCCGAAACTGTAAACGTTTATAGTTTAGGCGCTAAACTATAAAGAGGGGCTCCTAAACTATAGACGTTTATAGTTTAGGCACTAAATTATAAAGAGTGGCTCCTAAACTATAGACGTTTATAGTTTAGGCGCTAAACTATAAAGGTTGGCTCCTAAACTATAGAAGCGTTTATAGTTTAGGACCATCCGTGGGGGGTCCCCCAGGATTGGCCTGGACCGAGCTTCAAAATGCGATTTTTTAGTACACAAATCGATGCGGGAAATGCTGCCTCCAATTTCTGGATTTCGCCCTAAACTATAGAGCCCCAAACTCTAGAGCCTAAACTATAAACGTTCATAGTTTCGGCGCTAAACTATAAAGCTTGACCCCTAAACTATAAACGTTTATAGTTTAGCCGCTAAACTATAAAGGTTGGCTCCTAAACTATAAACGTTTATAGTTTAGGAACATCCGTGGGGGGTCCCCCAGGATTGGCCTGGACCCAGCTTAAAAGTGCGATTTTTAGTACAGAAATCGATGCCCGAAATGCTGCCTCCAATTTCTTCTGATTTTTGCCCCAAACTACAGAGTCTAAACTATAAACGTCTATAGTTTCGGCGCTAAACTATAAAGCCTGACTCCTAAACTATAGACGTTTATAGTTTAGCCGCTAAACTATAAAGGTTGGCTCCTAAATTATAGACGTTTATAGTTTAGGCGCTAAACTATAAAGAGGGGCTCCTAAAGTATAGACGTTTATAGTTTAGGCGCTAAACTATAAAGAGTGGCTCCTAAACTATAGACGTTTATAGTTTAGGCGCTAAACTATAAAGAGTGGCTCCTAAACTATAGACGTTTATAGTTTAGGCGCTAAACTATAAAGGTTGGCTCCTAAACTATAGACGTTTATAGTTTAGGCGCTAAACTATAAAGATTGGCTCCTAAACTATAGACGTTTATAGTTTAGGCGCTAAACTATAAAGAGGGGCTCCTAAACTATAGACGTTTATAGTTTAGGCGCTAAACTATAAAGGTTGGCTCCCACATTATAGACGTTTATAGTTTAGGACCATCCGTGGGGGGTCTCCCAGGATTGGCCTGGACCGAGCTTCAAAATGCGATTTTTTAGTACAGAAATCGATGCCGGAAATGCTGCCTCCAATTTCTGGATTTTGCCTTAAACTATAGAGCCCCAAACTCTAGAGCCTAAACTATAAACGTTTATAGTTTCGGCGCTAAACTATAAAGCTTGACCCCCAAACTATAAACGTTTATGGTTTAGCCGCTAAACTATAAAGTTGGCTCCTAAACTATAGAAGCGTTTATAGTTTAGGACCATCCGTGGGGGGTCCCCCAGGATTGGCTTGGACCGAGCTTCAAAATGCGATTTTTTAGTACAGAAATCGATGCCGGAAATGCTGCCTCCAATTTCTGGATTTTGCCCTAAACTATAGAGCCCCAAACTCTAGAGCCTAAACTATAAACGTTTATAGTTTCGGCGCTAAACTATAAAGCTTGACCCCTAAACTATAAACGTTTATAGTTTAGCCGCTAAACTATAAAGGTTGGCTCCTAAACTATAGAAGCGTTTATAGTTTAGGACCATCCGTGGGGGGTCCCCCAGGATTGGCCTGGACCGAGCTTCAAAATGCGATTTTTTAGTACAGAAATCGATGCCGGAAATGCTGCCTCCAATTTCTGGATTTTGCCCTAAACTATAGAGCCCCAAACGCTAGAGCCTAAACTATAAACGTCTATAGTTTCGGCGCTAAACTATAAAGCCTGACTCCTAAACTATAGACGTTTATAGTTTAGCCGCTAAACTATAAAGCCTAAACTATAAAGCCCTAAACTATAGACGCTAAACTATAAACGTCTATAGTTTAGAGCCAAAACTATAGAGCCTAAACTATAAACGTTTATAGTTTAGACGCAAAACTATAGAAATCTTTATAGTTTAACCGTGATTTCGGGCAGGTTTTGGGGTATATATATAATATATTGTCAGTACTGACACCGCTCCACTGCCTAGCGGTGGCACGGCACGCTCTCTGGTAAGACAGTTGAACTGCTGTATAGGCATATTGTATGTGCGATGCCCATGCAGCCACTTGCTTTGGGCGGCTCGGCTGGTGGGAAAGGAGCGAAGCTCCCCCACCAGCCACGCCTGAGTTTAGGGTTTAGGGTTTAGGGTTTAGGGTTTAGGGTTTAGGGTTTAGGGTTTAGGGTTTAGGGTTTAGGGTTTGCGCCGAAGCTGGAGAAGGATATGACATGGCCGGACGGGCGAACAAACTTGAAATTTGTTTCGGTTCCGGAGCACGCTCAGGGCCACCGAGAATGGGGCCTTGCTTCGGCCACATCATTTCACGCGTTTCCCTCCCGCGCCGTCAAGTGCGGCTCCCACCCTTAGCCAGCTCCGCCTTTTAGGGTTTAGTTTTCTAAACTCATGTTTAGGAAACTCTCTTGTTTTTTTCTCACCGCCCTTCTTGTATGCGTTCTTGTCGAGGTGTATTACACCTAGTCAAAGTTGCTTGTTTGTTCCACCACGATCTTAGTCCTCTTGCAGCCTGCTAGTCTTGCAGGGGGGGTCAACCGGAGGTTTTGCACCCGGGGGAAAGAGACCGATGGTTGACCGTAGCTGTTAAGCACCGTACTGGTGCTCAGATCACAAAGAAAACCGAAGAGCATGTTTGGGTCGAACGGAGGTTTCTGCCCGGGGGAAGACGTCGGTGGTTGACCGTAGCTTTCGAGCCCGGTACTTGTGTTATGTCAATCCACAGGTGGGTCGACCGCGAGTTGATTGGAGGTTCTGCTGTCGGGAGGAGGACGTCGCTTGTTAGACGTAGCTCTTGAGCACCGTACTTGTGCTCTATCAGCGTGTCCATCCGCGAAGCATTTTTTTGGGTCGACCGGAGGTTTTGCCAGCAGGGAGGTTTTATGCCCGGGAGAAAGACCGTTGCGTTGATTGTGCCAGCAGGGAGGTTCATGCCTGGGGGAAAGACCGTTGCGTTGATTGAAGGTTTTGCGCCCGGGAGAAAAACATCGGCGGGGGAAAGGCAGCGTTTAAGCACCGTCCTGGCACGACACCAAAGGCAGGTATTAAGCCCGGTACTTGTGCTATATCAGGATACAGATCCGAGGTGCTGTCGGGGGAAAGACATCACTGGTTGGATGTAGCTTTTGAGCACCGTTCTCGTGCTCTATCAACATATGAATCGCGAAGCCATTTGGGCCCACCGGAGGTTTTGCGCCCGGGGGAAAGACCGTTGCATTGATTGGAGGTTTTGCGCCCGAGGGAAAACTATCTTTGAATTGATTGGAGGCTTTACGCCTCCTGTAGATCCGCGAAGCATTTCTGTGTCGATTGGAGGTTTTGCGAGCATGGAAAGACCGGAGGTTTTGCGTCCCGGGGGAAAACCGTTCATTGATTGGAGGTTTTGCCCCCGGGGGGAAAAACATCGGCGGCGGCTGACCGTAGCTAGTGATTCCACCCTGCTTCCACCTTGCTTCCAGCTCGCTTCCACGTTGCTTGCACTTTGCTTCCACCTTGCTTCCACCTTGCTTCTACCGTTCTTCAACCTTGCTTCCATCTTGCTGCCACCTTGCTTCCACCTTCCTTCCACCTTGTTTCCGCTTGCTTCCACCTTCCTTGCACGTTGCCTCCACCTTGTTTATGACTTAGCATGGCTTAGCCAAAGTCCGGAAATCCGCGTGGGGTACCGTTTACAGTTCAAGTGCCAAACTATAGAAAGTGGCCCCTAAATTATAGACGCTTATAGTTTAAACAAAGTCCGAAAATCCGCGTGGGGGTAGCGTTTGCAGTTTAGGTGCCAAACTGTAGAAAGTGGCCCCAAACTTTCAACGTTTATAGTTTAGCCAAAGTCCGAAAAACCGCGTGGGGGTACCATATATAGTTTAGGTGCCGAACTATAGAAAGTGGCCCCTGAACTATAGACGTTTATAGTTTAGCCAAAGTCCGAAAACCCGTGTGGGGGTAACGTTTACAGTTTAGGTGGCAAACTATAGAAAGTGGCCCCAAACTTTCAACGTTTATAGTGTAGCCACAGTCGAATCCGCGCGGGGGTACCATTTATAGTTAAGTGCCGAACAATAGAAAGTCGCCCCTAAGCTATAAACGTTTATAGTTTAGCCAAAGTCCGAAAATCCGCGCGGGGGTACCGCTTACAGTTTGAAAGTGCCCCTAAACTATAGACGTTTATAGGTTCGCAAAAGTCCGAAAATCCACGTGAGGTTACAATTTACAGTTCAGGTGCCAAACTATAGAAAGTGACCCCTAAAACTATAGGTGTTTATAGCTTAGCCAAAGTCCGAAAATCCGCGTGGGGGCACCGCTTGCAGTTTAGGTGCCAAACTATAGAAAGTGGCCCCTAAACTAAAGACGTTTATAGTTTAGCCAAAGTCCGAAAATCCGCGTGGGGGTACCGTTTACAGTTTAGGCGCCAAACTGTAGAAGGTGGCCCCAAAAACTGTCGACGTTTATAGTTCAGCCAAAGGCCGAAAATGCGCGTGGGGGTACCGTTTACAGTCTAGGCCAACATCCGAAAATCCGCGTGAGGGCACCGTTTACAGATCAGGTGCCAAACTATAGACAGTGGCCCCTAAGCTATAGACGCTTACAGTGTAGCCAAAGTCCGCAAATCCGCGTAGGGGGTACCGTTTTGCACAAACTGTAGAAAGTGGCCCCAAATGTTCGACGTTTATAGTTTAGCCAATGTCCGAAAATCCGCGTGGGGGTACCGTTCACAGTTTAGGCCCGCGGGGGTACCGTTTATGCCAAACTATAGAAAGCGACCCCTATAAACTGTAGACGTTTGTAGTGTTGGCGTTAAACTATAAGAGCGGCTCCTAAACTATAGACGTTTATAGTTTAGGCGCTAAACTATCAAGCTTGGCTCCTAAACTATAGACGTTTATAGTTGAGGCGCTGAACTATACAGGTTGGCTCCTGACCTATGGACCTTACTAGTTTAGGCGCTAAACTATAAAGAGTGGCTCTTAAACTATAGACGTCTATAGTTTAGGGGCTAAACTATAAAGGGGGGCTCCTAAACTGTAAACGTTTATAGTTTAGGCGCTAAACTATAAAGAGGGGCTCCTAAACTGTAAACGCTTATTGTCTAGGCCCTAAACTATAAAGAGTGGCTCCGAAACTATAGACGTTTATAGTTTAGGCGCTAAACTATAAAGAGGGGCTCCTAAATTATAGACGTTTATCGTTTAGGCGCTAAACTATAGAGAGGGGCTCCTAAATTAAAGACGTTTATAGTTTAGGCGCTAAACTATAAAGAGTGGCTCCTAAACTGTAGACGTTTATAGTTTAGGCGCTAAACTATAAAGAGGGGCTCCTAAACTGTAAACGTTTATAGTTTAGGCGCTAAACTGTAAAGAATGGCTCCGAAACTGTAGACGTTTATAGTTTAGGCGCTAAACTATAAAGAGGGGCTCTTAAACTATAGACGTTTATAGTTTCGGCGCTAAACTATAAAGAGGGGCTCCTAAACTATAGACGTTTATAGTTTAGCCGCTAAACTATAAAGAGTGGCTCCTAAACTATAGACGTTTATAGTTTAGGCGCTAAACTATAAAGAGTGGCTCCGAAACTATAGACGTTTATCGTTTAGGCGCTAAACTATAAAGAGTGGCTCCTAAACTGTAAACGTTTATAGTTTAGGCGCTAAGCTATAAAGAGGGGCTCCTAAGCTGTAAACGTTTATAGTTTAGGCGCTAAACTATAAAGAATGGCTCCGAAACTATAGACGTTTATCGTTTAGGCGCTAAACTATAAAGAGGGGCTCCTAAACTGTAAACGTTTATAGTTTAGGCGCTAAACTATAAAGAGGGGCTCGACGCTTATAGTTTAGGCGCTAAACTATAAAGAGGGGCTCCTAAATTATAGACGTTTATAGTTTAGGCGCTAAACTATAAAGAGGGGCTCCTAAACTATAGACGTTTATAGTTTAGGCGCTAAACTATAAAGAGGGGCTCCTAAACTATAGACGTTTATAGTTTAGCGCTAAACTATAAAGAGTGGCTCCTAAACTATAGACGTTTATAGTTTAGGCGCTAAACTATAAAGAGGGGCTCCTGAACTGTAAACGTTTATAGTTTAGGCGCTAAACTATAAAGAGTGGCTCCTAAACTATAGACGTTTATAGTTTAGGCGCTAAACTATAAAGAGGGGCTCCTAAACTGTAAACGTTTATAGTTTAGGCGCTAAACTGTAAAGAATGGCTCCGAAACTATAGACGTTTATAGTTTAGGCGCTAAACTATAAAGAGGGGCTCTTAAACTATAGACGTTTATAGTTTCGGCGCTAAACTATAAAGCCTGACTCCTAAACTATAGACGTTTATAGTTTAGCCGCTAAACTATAAAGGTTGACTCCCAAACTATAGAAACGTTTATAGTTTAGAACCAGCCGTGGGGGGTCCCCCAGGATTGGCCTGGACCGAGCTTCAAAATGCGATTTTTTAGTACAGAAATCGATGCCGGAAATGCGCCTCCAATTTCTGGATTTTGCCCTAAACTATAGAGCCCCAAACTCTAGAGCCTAAACTATAAACGTCTATAGTTTCGGCGCTAAACTATAAAGCCTGACTCCTAAACTATAGACGTTTATAGTTTAGCCGCTAAACTATAAAGGTTGGCTCCCAAATTATAGAAACGTTTATAGTTTAGGACCATCCGTGGGGGGTCCCCCAGGATTGGCCTGGACCGAGCTTCAAAATGCGATTTTTTAGTATAGAAATCGATGCCGGAAATGCTGCCTCCAATTTCTGGATTTTGCCCTAAACTATAGAGCCCCAAACTCTAGAGCCTAAACTATAAACGTTTATAGTTTCGGCGCTAAACTATAAAGCCTGACCCCTAAACTATAGACGTTTATAGTTTAGCCGCTAAACTATAAAGGCTGGCTCCTAAACTATAGAAGCGTTTATAGTTTAGGACCATCCGTGGGGGGTCCCCCAGGATTGGCCTGGACCGAGCTTCAAAATGCGATTTTTTAGTACAGAAATCGATGCCGGAAATGCTGCCTCCAATTTCTGGATTTTGCCCTAAACTATAGAGCCCCAAACTCTAGAGCCTAAACTATAAACGTCTATAGTTTCGGCGCTAAACTATAAAGCCTGACTCCTAAACTATAGACGTTTATAGTTTA